>CM042161.1:24752519-24762519 GCA_023376005.1 Doryteuthis pealeii | reverse complement strand
AGTGTAATGGTTGACCCGAGTTCAATTCCTGGAAGAAGCTGTTTGCATTACACATGGCACTAATACTCTTGCTAAAAGTATGAATCCAGCTATGAGTAAATAGCAGGATAGACTGGGCATACTTGGGAAAGGTATGCATGCAACTACTCTTCCTCCAACTATGGATAAAGCTGGGCTCTTTAACCTTGGCTAGATAACCAGTCTAGGAGATGGAAAACTGAATTCAAACCTATTAAACTCCGCTTAAGAAATTGATCTTGTGTTGCATCCTTCTCGTGCGGAGGGATTGGTATATATATATATATATATATATATATATATATATGTGTGTGTGTGTGTGTGTGTGTGTGTGTGTTTGCCCCTTCCACCGATTTCTCCTTTTCTTGTATTTCCTCTTTAATACAATTTCCTTATTGCTTGTCATTCATAGGGTTAACCACTTGCTTTTTTATTAATATCTATAAATGCTAAACACACTTAGTTTGTTACTGAGACAGACCCCACATTTCCACCATCATTATTATTATTATTATTATTATTATTATTACTACTACTACTACTACAACTACGACGACGACGACGACGACGACAAGTAGTGATATAGTAAACTAAACGTGTCACTTAAGCAACCACAGGTACTGTAACCAACCCGAGTCCTTTAGTTATCAAAATGACTTGATTCGGCATTAAATAAGCCGAAAGTAGTTGATATGCCGTAAAATAAACCAACCAAACAAGAATTCTACTGGTGTTTTGTTGCAATAAAAATCAATTTGAAAATGATAATTTGAACACGAATTAAATGATGAAATTAAATCTTTGAAACTAATTTATAGGTTCCCAACCAGCGAGTCCCCGACCGTTTAACGATCCGCAAACCATGTGCTCACGGGCCACAAAAAAAAAAAAATATGATTTGGCTAACATTAAACGAAATTTATCAGCTGTACCTTTAAACGTTCCTTTTTATGTCCAATGATACAAGTTATATCAATATTTGGTTATTTTCTTTAGAGAATAAAAACAAATTCATCATCTTTGATCTAAATATTAAATTCATGAGAAAAAATCCCCTTTTTAGAAACAAAATCGGCTGTGTTAGCTACTTAGATATGTCTTATAGCTGATTTACATCCCTTTCATTGGCTTACGAGACAAAAAAATCAATTTAAATATAAATAAAAATTATTGTTGCGGATAACAGATGGAATATATTGGTTTATTTATGGAAGCGCGTGGTGTAATGGTTACAGTCATGGGAAATGGACTCGTCACCCAGAGTTCAAATCCTGGATGTGGTAATTTCCCTTAGCGCTAATATCCTTGGGAAAGGTATGAATCCTACTCTCCATCCAGCTATGGGTAAGTAGTAGGGCAGACTGGGCTCTTTTACCTTGGTTAGGCAACCGGTCTAGGAGAAGGAAAACCCTGAATTCAAACCTGTTGAACTCCGCTTAAGAAATTGACCCTGTGTCACATCCAGCTCGTGCGGAGGGGTTGGTAAATATATATACTGGTTTATTCTAACCTCCAATCTTTGGGTAGTACGCCCAATGTAGTAAACATTACATTTGCATTTAAATTTATAAATTAGACAACTTTTTGGGTGAGGGGTCACACTATCTTTAAGGGGGGCGGCATATTTCTCCTCCAAGCAATCTAAATAATTTTTTTTTTAAACAAGCCGGTGACTGGATTATTAAAATTTAATTATACATACTTTTATTTGTGTATTTTACACTAGCATTCATTCGAGAAAATGTAGTTATTCATATTATTTATTAATGATAGTACATAAGTCTTGTACTTGTTAACTTGGTGGGTCCGAAAAAGGAACGCCATGCAACTGACGTCACAGTTAAATGTGATTCTCATTAGTCTGTTAGTTTTCGCATTTGTCTTAGTTATTTATCATTATTAATTGTATATCTGCTGTAGAATTACAATTTGATGTTTAGCATCATATTGATGATATATAAGATCCTCATTACTATCACTTGTATTAGTAGTAGTATTAGTATTATTATTATTAGTAGTAATAGTAATAATAATAATGTAATCTTTTTATATGTGTTCTTATTTAATTTCGTTAGTATTTCTTATTTGATATATTTCCTTACATTAAAACATAAACATGTACGCCCGGTGGGTGCATATTCTTGCTAGTTAAACTTAATGATTTTTTTGCAAGTGGTTATATGGATCCAGGTATTTCTATTTAATAGTAATTATATCCTTTAATACGAGATTAATCCCCAAAAGAAAGGTCTCTATTGGCAACACTGTTGTGTTTGTTGTGCATGCGCCTGCCACTGCGCGCGCATCACTGCTACGCTCAATCTTGGTTTGCACTTATTCTTGGTCTCTGATGAAGCTCTCAATTGACGCTACTACCACAGTACGCATGGACACACCAGAGTAGGCCGACCAGAAAGAAAAAAAACTTACATTGATCATCTCTGTATATATTTACCAACCCCTCCACACGAGCAGGATGTGACACAAGGTCAATTTCTTAGGCAGAATTTAACAGGTTTGAAATCAGAGTTTTCCTTTTCTTAGACTGCTTACCCATTCTAGGTTAAAGAGTCCAGTCTATCCTGCTATTTATCGATAGCAGGAGGGAAAATATATGGATTCATACCTTTCCCAATGGTATTAACACTATGGGAAATACGAAAAGCCTCGTCCAGGATTTGAACACTTGTCGGCGAGTCAATTTCCTACGACTCTAACTATTACACCACGCACCTCAATAATTGATATTCCCTGTACGGATACTGGATGTCGTGAGAGGGACCTGTCTGGAACAATGACCGATAACAACGAGTGACAAGAGAGAGAGAGAGAGAGAGAGAGAGAGAGAGAGGGGGGTGGAAAGAGAGAGAGAGAGAGGTGAAGAAAGAGAGAGATAGCTGTCAGTCCGACTTGATGATGCTATACAAAGTGTTTTTAATTGTTTGAAAGTGATATAAATAAATCTTCTGTGTATCATAAGTTGAAAAGTTAAAAACCTCGAAAATATTTATTTTTCAGAAGTGGGAAGATATTTCCCTTGGGGTATATTTTCTCCTAGAATCTCTCTAAAAATATATTTTGAATTTTTTATCATTTTAATTGGGTGATGGGGGAGAGGTATATATGTATATTTGCTAAGAGTGTATATCTCTTAAGAGAATGCACCAGAATGAATAGGTTAGTTCGTTCGTTTTATGGCATCTCAAACTTGTTGTAGCAGAAGTATTTTTTCTTTTCATTTGAAAATAATTATATAGTTTCAAATAATTAACGAGGATCCTTTTTAAATGATTATAGTTTCAAGTAACTATTCTTACAACAAATCATTTGCCTACCATTATATGGATTCAAGTTTTCCTGAAACTACAGAATTACATGGGGTCGAAGAGATGATAGTCTGAGACAAACATTATTTCAGTGACGAGGAAGATAAATCTGTAGTGAAAAAGTGGCTCAAAAAACAGTCAACAGAATTTTACGGTGCAGGGATACATGTTCTCATTCGAAGGTGGAACATTGCTATTGAGAGAAACGGTTATGTGGAGAAGTTGGGATGTGATCCACAGAGGACCAGCTTCATTTTGATGTATGATGCATGTTCCTGTGTTGATAATTATACCTGTCCTAAATAAAATTGGATTACTTTTTGAAGGTGGAATATTGCTATTGAGAGAAACGGCGACTATTTGGAGAAGTAGAGATGCGATCCACAGAGAACCAGCTTCGTTTTTATGTATGATACATGTTCCTGTATCGATAATTATACCTGTCATAGATAAAATGGCATTACTTTTGGAAGGTTGAACATTGCTATTGAGAGAAACGGTGACTATTTCGAGAAGTAGAGGCGCGATCCACAGTGGACCAGCTTCATTTTATTGTATGATACATGTTCCTGTGTTGGTAATTATACCTGTCCTAAACAAAATGGCATTACCTTTTTATTCACCTATGTGGAGAAGTAAGGATGTGATCCACAGAGAACCAGCTTCATTTTGATGTATGATACATGTTCTTGTGTTGGTAATTATACCTGTCCTAAACAAAATGGCATTACTTTTTTATTCACCTATGTGGAGAAGTAGGGATGTGATCCACAGAGAACCAGGTTCATTTTGATGTATGATACATGTTCTTGTGTTGGTAATTATACCTGTCCTAACAAAAATGGCATTACTTTTTTTATTCACCTATGTGGAGAAGATGGGATGTGATCCACAGAGAACCAGGTTCATTTTGAATGTATGATACATGTTCTTGTGTTGTAATTATACCCTGTCCTAAATACAATGGCATTACTTTTTGAACACCCTCGTATTGATAGTTTTTTAATTGTGTGGCGGAGAAATTCCTCACTTATTTTATCAATACAACCCTTCCGAGAAGACTCTCCTAAATATTAATGGTTGATTTTGATAGATTGAATAAAATGAAACATATGCGGGGAAACAACATAACAGGTAAACGCAACTATAAACGGGGAACAATAAAAAAATGTTTTTTGTTTTGTTTTGTTTTTAAGTCCTAAAAAAGGGAGTTTAGAAAAGGTTGATGAGATTTTAATAAAGAAAACGTGCTGTTGTTGTGGGCGAAGCAAGATTTTAGCGGCAAAAAGGTAATTGATTTAATTGGAACGGTAAGGCACAGCGAGGGCGTAAGAAAAATATTCAAGAAATAAAGCTAAGAAAATTAAAGGGAGAGAAGCGAGATGAAAGGAAAGCACGTGAGCTGCCGAAGCGGAACCCATCACACTCGACAATCGATTGGGCGACGATAAAACACTTTGGTGGCATTTAAGTGTTTGTTAGAAATCGGAGCGGAGGGGAGGCAGGAAAAAAGGTTAGGAAAAATAAATAAATAAAAGAAGAATATTAAAAGAAAGACAAAGGAAAGAAAAGGGCTGATGTTTGAAATAGGTCGGAAAGTAAAACGGAAAAGTTTGGTGTGGCATAGAATTTAAGAAATGTAGAAATTACTAAAGGATACAACTTATGTTTTTTTGTGTTAAAACATGTAGTTGATAAATTTTTGTGTTAAAATATGCAGTTGATATTTTTTGTGTTAAAACATGCAGTTGATACATTTTTGGTGTTAAAACATGTAGTCGATAATTTTTTGTGTTAAAACATGCAGTTGATACATTTTTATGTTAAACACGCAGTTGGATACATGTTTGTGTTAAAACACGGCAGTTGATACATTTTTGTTTAAACATGCAGTTTGATAAAATTCTGTTAAAACATGCATCAACTGCGTGTTTTAACATAAAAATGTATCAACTGCATGTTTTAACACAAAAAAATTATCGACTCATGTTTTAACACAAAAATGTACAACTGCATGTTTAACACAAAAATTTATCACTGCATATTTTAACACAAAATTTATCAACTACATGTTTTAAACACAAAAATAAACATAAGTTTGTATCCTTAGTAATTTCTACATTTCTTAATTCTATGCCCACACCAACTTTCCGTTTTAACTTTCCGACCTATTTCAACACTCAGCCCTTTCTTTCCTTGTCTTTTCTTTTTTAAATTCTTCCTTTAATTTATTATTTTTTCCTAACCTTTTTTCTGCCTCCCCTCCGCCGCGATCTAACAAACACTAAATGCCACCAAAGTGGTTGTTTATCGTCCGCCCATCGATGTCGATGTGATGGTTCCCGCTTCCGGCAGTCACGTGCTTTTCCTTCATCTCGCTCTCTCCTTAATTTCTAGCTTTATTTTCCTTGATATTTTTCTTACGCCCTCGCTGTGCTTACCGTTCAATTAAAATCAAATTACCTTTTTGCCGCAAATTTGGGGGCCTTCGCCACAACAACAGCACGTTTTCTTTATTAAAATCTCATCAACTTTTCTAACTCCTTGTTTTTTAGGCACTTAAAACAAAACAAACAAAAACCATTTTTTTATTGTTCCCCGTTTATAAGTTGCGTTTACCTGTTATGTTGTTTCCCGCAATATGTTTCATTTTATTCAATCTATTAAAATCAACCATTAATATTAGGGAGTCTTCTCGAAGGGTTTGAATATTGATAAATAAGTTGAGGAATTTCTCCGCCACACAATTAAAAAAATCAAATACGAAGGGTGTTCAAAAGTATGCCATTGTATTTAGGACAGGTATAATTACCAAAAAGAACATGTATCAATACATCAAAATGAACCTGTTCTCTGTGGATCACATCCCATTCCTCCACATAGGTGAATAAAAAGTAATTGCCATTTTGTTAGGAACAGGTATAATTACCACCAAGAACATGTATCATACAATCAAAATGAACCTGGTTTCTGTGGATCACTCCTACTTCTCCACATAGGTGAATAAAAAAGTAATGCCATTTTGTTTAGCAGGTATATACAACACAAGAAATGTATCATCATCAATGAAGCTGGTCTCTGTGGATCACATCCTTATCTCCCATAGGTGGAATAAAAAGGTAATGCATTTTGTTTATGGCCGGTATAATTACCAACACAGACATGTATCATACATAAAATGAAGCTGGTCCACTGTGATCGCGCCTCTACTTCTCGAAATAGTCACCGTTTTTCTCAATAGGCAATGTTCAACCTTCCAAAAGTAATGCATTTATCTATGACAGGTATAATATCGATACAGGAACATGTATCATACATAAAAACGAAGGCTGGTCTCTGTGGATCGCATCTCTACTTCTCCAAATAGTCGCCTTTCTCTCATGCAATATTCCACCTTCAAAAGTAATCCAAATTTTATTAGGACAGGTATAATTATCAACACAGGAACATGCATCATACATAAAAATGAAGCTGTCTCTGTGGATCACATCCCACTTCTCCACATAACCGTTTCTCTCATAGCAATGTTCCACCTTCGAATGGAACATGTATCCCCTGCACCGTAAAAATTCTGTTGACTGTTTTTTGAGCACTTTTTTCACTACAGATTAACTCTTCCTCGTCACTGAAAATAAGTTTGTCTCAGACTATCATCTCTTCGACCCTGAATTCTTGTAGTTTCAGGAAACTTGATCCATATATGGTAGGCAATGATTGTTGTAAGAATAGTTACTTGAAACTATAATCATTAAAAAGGTCCTCGTTAATTATTGAAAAACTATATATTATTTTCAAATGAAAAGAAAAAATACTTCTGCTACAAACAAGTTTGAGATGCCAATAGAAAGAAACGAAACTACTATTCATTCTGTGGCATTCTTTAAGAGATATACACTCTTAGCAAAATACATATATACGCTCTCCCATCCACGCAATTAAAATGATAAAATTCAAAATATATTTTTTAGAGAGATTCTAGGAGAAAATATACCCCAAGGGAATATCTTCCCACTTCTGAAAAATAAATATTTTCGAGGTTTTAACTTTTCAAACTTATGATACACAGAAGATTTATTTATATCACTTTCAACAATTAAAAACACTTTGTATAAAGCATCACAAGTGGACTGACAGCTATCTCTCTCTTTCTTCACCTCTCTCCTCTCTCTTTCCACCCCCTCTCCTCTCCTCTCTCTCTCTTCTCTCTCTCTTGTTTCACTGTTGTTATCGGTCATTGTTTCCAGACAGGTCCTCTCACGCATCCAGTATCCGTACAGGAATATCAATTATGAGTGCTGGTGTAATAGTTAGATCGTAGGAAATTGACTCGCGACAAGTGGTTCAATCCTGGACGAGGCTTTTCGTATTTCCCATAGTGGTTATACCAATTGGGAAAGGTATGAATCCTATATTTTCCCTCCTGCTATCGATAAATAGCAGGATAGACTACTCTTTACCTAAGAATGGGTAAGCAGTCTAAGAAAAGGAAAACTCTGATTTCAAACCTGTTAAATTCTGCCTAAGAAATTGACCTTGTGTCACATCCTGCTCGTGTGGAAGGGGGTTGTAAATATACAGAGATGATCAATGTAGTTTTTTTTTCTTTCTGGTCGGCCTAACTCTGTGTGTCCATGCGTACTGTGGAGTAGCGTCATTGAGAGCTTCAATCAAGAGACCAAGAATTAAAGTGCAACAAAGATTGAGCGTAGCAGTTGATGGCGCGCGCAGTGGCAGGCGCATGCACAACAAACACAACAGTGTTGCCAATAGAGACCTTCTTTTGGGATTTAATTCGTATTAAAGGATATAATTACTATTAAATAGAAAATACCTGGTCCATATAACCACTTGCAAAAAAATCATTAAGTTTTTAACTAAGCAAGAAATATGCAAGCCCACCGGGCGTCATGTTTTATGTTTTAATGTAAGGAAAATATTATCAAATAAGAACTACTAACGAAATTAAATAAGAACACTATAAAGATTACATTATTTTATAGCTATTACTACTAATAATAATAATACTAAGTACTACTAACATAATACAAGTGATAGTAATGAGGACTATATATCATCAATATGTCTAACATCAATTGTAATTCTACAGCAATATACCAATTAATAATGATATAACTAAACAAATGCGAAAACTAACAGACATGAGAAATCAACATTTAACTGTGCGTCAGTTGCATGGCGTTCCTTTTTCGGAACCACCAATTAACAGTAGCAAGACTTATGTACTATCATTAATCAAAATAAAATGAATAACTACATTTTCTCGAAATGAAATGCCTAGTGTAAAATACCAAATAAAAGTATGTATAATTAAAATTTTAATAATCAGTCACCGGCTTGTTTAAAAAAAAAAAATTAATTTAAGATTGCTGAGAGAAATATCCCGCCCCCTTAAATAGTGTGACCACCTCCCACCCAAAAAGTTGTCTAATTTATAATTTAAATGCAAATGTAATGTTTACTACATTGGGGTACTACCAAGATTGGAAAGGTTAGAATAAACCCAGTATATATATTTTACCAACCGTCCGCACGAGCTGGATGTGACACAGGGCAATTTCTTAAGCGGAGTTCAACAGGTTTGAAATTCAAGGTTTTCTTCTCCTAGACCGGTTGCCTAACCAGGTAAAAGAGCCCAGTCTGCCCTACTACTTAACCATCAGCTGGATGGAGAGTAGATTCATACCTTTCCCAGGATAATTAGCGCTAAAGGAATTACCACATCCAGGATTTGAACTCTGGGTGACGAAGTCCATTTCCATGACTGTAACCATTACACCACGCGCTCCATAAATAAACCAATATAGTTCCATCTGTTATCCGCAACAATAATTTTTATTTATATTTAAATTGTTTTTTTGTTCCTTCGGTAAGCCAATGAAAAGGGATGTAAATCAGCTATAAGACATATCTAAGTAGCTAACACAGCCGATTTTGTTTCTAAAAAGGGGATTTTTTCTCATGAATTTTAATATTTAAAGATCAAAGATGATGATTTGTTTTTATTCTCTAAAGAAAATAACAAATATTGAATATAACTGTATGCATTGGACATAAAAAAGAACGTTTAAAAGGTACAGCTGATAAATTTGTTTATGTTACCAAATCATATTTTTTTTTGTGGCCCGTGAGCACATGGTTTGCGGATCGTTAACGGTCGGGACTCGCTGGTTGGGAACTATAAATAGTTTCAAAAGATTTTATTTCAATCATTTAAATTCGTGTTCAAATTATCATTTCAATTGATTTTTATTGCAACAAACACCAGTAGAAATTCCTTGTTTGGTTGGTTTATTTTTACGGCATATCAACTACTTCGGCATATTTTAATGCCGAATCAAGTCATTTTGATTAACTAAAGGACTCGGGTTGGTACAGTACCTGTGGTTGCTTAAGTGACACGTTTAGTTACTATATCATACTTGTCGTCGGCGTCGTCGTCGTCGTAGTTGTAGTAGTAGTAGTAGTAATAATAATAATAATAAAATATAATGAATGATGGTGGAAATGTGGGGTCTGTCTCAGTAACAACTAAGTGTGTTTAGCATTTATAGATATAAAAAAAGCAAGTGGTTAAACCCTATGAAGACAAGCAATAAGGAAATTGTATTTAAAAGAGGAAATACAAAAAAAGGGGA
>CM042161.1:24745830-24752419 GCA_023376005.1 Doryteuthis pealeii | reverse complement strand
CAAGATTAATTATATATTAATTAACCATAAAATTAATTATGATCTATATTGATTTGAGACAGTTTATTTGTGTTAGTATTGCAATATTATAATTTCAATTAAACTAGTTTAAAAATATCAACATTAAATGATAGTAATTGTGTTCTTTTTTTTGTTTTTTAACAATACGTAATTAAAACAACCTTAATCACCTAAAACCGTAACCCAATTCGCAAATGTTAATTCATAGACTGTAGTTAAAACTGTTACTTTGCGTATACCAAAAACCTCCGTGTTAATTTTCCGACCTACAATCAGAAGTCAGCCAACTGAAGTGGAAGCGCCACACATACCATCAGCTCCTTACTTTACCCACAATCCCTGTGCTACTCATTACACTAAGTTGGCGAACTGCCAGTATCGAACAGGAACCTTGCGGTTCTAGCCGAACGCTCTACCAAGTCTGACTATGGGCCAAGCAGATCTAATAATGAGTTTAAAAATGCGTTAAAAAAATTGAATACCCAACAAAATTTTACAATTAAAACAAACTTTCTTCGTCATTAAAATAGCCCAACAAGGGTTGACATTCATAAAGTCTAACACCAAACAACCACCAACCAACCAGTGTTTTCACCTGATCCTGAAGATGGAAGCAGTGATAGACACGTTGTCGCAGATAGTTTATTTCTAACATATGACATTCTCTCTCGACCAGTTCAAGAGGGAGAGTGTATAGATATCCCAACCAATAGAGAAAGTCCACCCCTTTCATTAATAACCTGTTGGGATCGATTTCATGTAAGTTCTAACTATTCAACTTCACTTTTCCAAAGTCCGTGCATCTAGTGGTGAAGTCCCAATCCTTGACTCTGGGAATGTGGAGTACCCCATGAATGTGGAGTACCCCATTATAGACATTACTCCCAGGTCCACCCTGACCAGGAATGAGAGTACCAGTTAGGTCCCCATCTATGGATTAAATACATCATAAAGTGAGTATCAAAAATGTGTTTTTAAAAAATTAATGCCCAATAAAAAATGAATAAAACGAAATGTTTTCGGCATGAAATAACCCTAGACGGGTTGACGTGCCATAAATCCAACCAACCAACCAACCAACCAACAAAAGTCCGTTTTCAACTGCTCAAAATTCCTATCCTAAGAATCTACGTGACTTCATTCTCATCCATGAGCGAATATCCACTCGAGTCTTACACTTCTCAGGCTTTGGTTCGGCGGTTACGACCTTTGTTTGATCACCTGTCACCGGTAAATTACGCCCCCGCAATTGTTTGATACATCCGCTATCTAGAGTGCCGAGGGTGGTGGCGGTTATTACGTTACATTATTTATAGGCTGTTTTCTAATTTGAAAAATGGGATAGCTTTAAATAAGTGTCATCAAACCATATGAAAAAAGAAGAAAGAAGAGAAAAACCAGGAATCTGAAAGGTGATTGTGTCAATGAAAAACTAGATGAAATAAGTGTGTTGATATCAAGGGTGGGGGTTTATTTTGAAGAAGAAAAGTGAACAGAGTGGAGTTTGGGACAAAGCCAGAAGAATGGGACATCCAGTTAGCATCGAATTCACGAACAATGGTCCGTTCTCCTAGATGGCTAACTATTAAACTATCCGAGGTGTATTTGTAAATGGAAAGATAAAGAGATAGATAGATAGATAGATATGAATATACTGGGTAGAAAGACACCTACACACACACACACACACACACACACACACACACACACATATAATATATATATATATATTATATATATATATGAATGAACAGACTAAGATAGATAAATAGATAGATAAATATAAAGAGACTAAGAGTTATAGATAGATAAGAACATATTGAAATAGATAGATAGATAGATATGAACAGACTGAATATATATATATATATATATATATATTATAATATATATGAACAGACTGAGATAGATAAATAGATAGATATAAATATAAACAGACTAAGATTTATAGATAGATAAAGAACAATTGAAATATATATATATATATATATATATATATATATATATATATATATATATTATATAATATATAGAGAGAGAGAGAGAGAGAAGAGAAAGAAAGAAGAGGAGAAAGAAAGAGGGGAGATTTATTTGGCATATTTATAGCTCTATAGAAAATACATCAGACACACAGACAGACACATGGACAGAGAGAGAAGAGAGAGGAGAAGAGAGAGAGAGAGAGAGAGAGAGAGAGAGAGGAGAGAGAGAGAGAGAGAGAGAGAGAGAGACTTATTTGGCATATCTTACTTTGTTTAGCTTTACAAAAAATATATCAAGAATAAAAAAAAAGCTGTTAAAAAATTTAACAAAAATTAAACATTTCAGAGAGAGAGAGAGAGAGAGAGAGAGAGAGAGAGAGAGAGAGAGAGAGAGAGAGAGAGAGAGAGAGAGAGACCATAATTATACTTATATAAGTTGTAAAGGTTATATATAGATAGAATTGAAAAACGAGAGGTCTTGTAGGTTCTTCCTTCGTGTCAAGGTGCTCATTAAAAGCCGTCTTCATCAAAGATGGTAGAACGATGCTTTGAAAACGAAGTAAACGACACCTTCTTCTCCTCACAAAGCAAACTGGATTTTCTTTGTGAAAGTCATTATATCCCGCTACATATCTCAATTACCGCAACTCTAATATCATAATGTTATAATTGTTTGTGCAATTCTTGGTGCAAGCGAAAGTGTTGATGGGGAGTGGTATCCTATCAAAAATAAACATGTTCGACAACACGTGCGTTAGATAATGAGGAGTTTCTAATAAATAAAAAAAAGAGAAAGAAATAGCCAGTCAGAGATTATCAATGATATATCCTATGTTTGTACACTTGTTATTTGAACAGAGCAAAACTTTATTAGTATTATCTGCGTTATTCGGACTATTGTTAACTGTTATTGTTAACTGTACAACGTTTCGGCAGATGTGCTCACCAGCCTTCTTCATGTATTTCTTGTCGGAGTCGGGAACCTTCTTTTCGGACTCGGGAACCTTCTTTTCGAAATGTTGTACAGATAACAATGAAGATATATATGTTTTTTTTTTTCTGTCTGGTTTTATAAAATAACTGAAACAAGAATGTCTGATCTCAGGTGCTTTGGCATTGCCCCTTCCAGCTGGGAAAATTTGGCTCAGGATCGCCCACGGTGGTGGCAGGCTCTCCGTAGCGGACTGTTCATGCCTAAAACCATCCTGAAGCCAAGATGCCCAGAAGAAAGTGGCGACAACAAAACACCGGCACATCAACATCTTCAGGGACAGCCTTCACATGCGACATCTGTGGTCGAGAATGTTTTTCGAACATTGGACTTTACAGTAACAGGAGGCGCTGTAACTACAGGGTCACAAGAACTATATATATATTTACCAACCCCTCCGCATGAGAAAGATGTGACACAAGGTCAATTTCTTAAGTGGAGTTCAACAGGTTTGAATTCAGAGTTTTCCTTCTCCTAGATAGGTTGCCTAACCTAGGTTAAAGAACCCAGTCTGCCCTACTATTTATCCATAGATGGAGGGAGAGTGGGATTCATACCTTTCCCAAGGGTATTAGCGCTAAGTGAAATTCAATTATCACGTCCAGGATTTGAACTCGGGGCGACGAGTCCATTTCGCATGACTTTAACCATTACACCACGCGCTTCCTAGCAGCACAAGAACTATATAGTCTTCCGAGATTGCAATGCCAATGATGGCATAAAAGTTTACATAAACCTGCTCAGTTTACCACGATGGCGTAGGTGATGTATTTACCATCTTCCTATTATATAATTAGATTCGCTTTTTTAAAAACTTTGTTTGTATATATATATATATATATTTCTGTCGGGTTTCATAAAATAACTGAACAGGAACTGATCATGTCCCAGTTCTCATCATTCCCACTTTACAACATAATATGAACTTGCATCGCAATAACACATGCGTTTGACAAGGAGAAATACGCAATGTTTTTCACACACCGGCCTTCCTTCCTTCCTTCCTGTCAGAAGACTTATGCAAATGCAAAGAGATAGACGTACACATATAAGAGAAGACATATGCATACACCTGGGAGCAACTTCCGCCTTCGATTGCAAAGATTTTCTCGGGGATTCTCACAATTAAAAAAAAAAAAGGCCATCTTGCAATTAAGGACATTTGAAATATTCACTAGGTTGCTAGGGACAACGGATGTTTCTGACCGACTTTTGTTTTATCATTATTTATATTCTTACTTAGAAACGAAAACATTTTTATATAGATTTATTGTTTATACAATGTGATAAAAGTCTTTATCTATCTATCTATCTATTTCAATCTCTTTCTTTCTTTCTATAAATCCCAATCTCTATCTATCTATCTATCTATCTATCTATCTATCTCAATCTCTTTCTTTCTTTCTATAAATCCCAATCTCTATCTATCTATCTATCTATCTATCTCAATCTCTTTCTTTCTATCTCTCAATTTCAATCTGTTTATATATTTCTATCCATCTCAATCTCTTTCTTTCATTCTTTCGTTGTATCTATCAATCTCAATCTCTTTCTATCTATCTATCAATCTATCTATTTATCTATCTGTCTATCTATCTATCTCAATCTCTTTCTTTCTATGTATCAAGTTCAATCTGTTTCCATGTATCTATCTATCTATCTATCTATCTATCTATCTATCCCAGTCTCTTTCTTTCATTCTTTCTTTCTTTCGATGAATTTCAATCTGTTTCTATCTATCTATCTATCTATCTACCTCAATCTATTTCTTTCTTTCTATCAATTTCAATATGTTTATATCTATCTATCTATCTATCTATGTATCTTAGTCTATTAATATCAGTGTCAATCCATTAGAGGGAGGGAGCTGAAATGTTCATATGATGATGTCATAATTACTATTGTCTTTTTTACAAATGGGAACCAAGCACTACAACACCGATGGAATAAATGTGTGGATCGCAAGGGAAGATATTTGGAAAAATAAACTACATTTGTTCACATTCTATGGGAGTATCTTGGTTAGCCGATGAACTTCTCAACCAACCGTTGTATTTTAGTCCTTTAATATCTATCTATCTATCTATCTATCTATCTATCTAACTCAGTGTCTTCATATCTATCTATCTATCTATCTATCTATCTATCTAACTCAGTGTCTTCATATCTATCTATCTATCTATCTATCTATCCATCTATGTTTCTATCTATCTATCTTTGTCTGTTCCTATCAATCTATATATTAATAGCCCTCTCAGTCTGTTCATTTCTATCTATCTATCCATGTATCTAACTCTGTCCATATCTATCTATCTATCTATCTATCTATCTATTTATGAGATGTAGTTGTTCTCATTTACAATACACATCTCGGACTATTGTCTCTATCAGTGTGGTTATATTCACGATTCAACCGCTGTAACCCCCCATCTTTTCCCCTGGTGGCTGAGCAGTCCATCACAGGCAACATTTAGCCTTTAATTAGACGGGCGGTTGGAAAGCCCCCCTCAGATCAATCGGTTGGTCACATCAAGACCTAGCACCCATATGATGGTCGAAACACTAGTGTCCTTATGGCAACCTTTTTTATCATGTATGGGCTAGAAAGCGGTGGTTGAGGGTCTTATTGTCCCGGGTATGACGTTAAACTCTATATGATAATGAAGTTCCGATTCTGAAGCTAAGGGAAATGAGTACCCCTTTATCACCATTACTCTACTGACCCGGAGTGGTAGTGCCTGTTAGGGTACCATCTATGGGTTAAATAAAAAAGAATGAGTTTAAAAATATGTTTTTAAAAATTTTAAAAAAATATGTACCCATCAAGAAGGAATCAAACAAAACATCTTCGACATAAAATTACCCGACAAGATTTGACATGCTGTTAAATCAGACCAATCAAACAACCAACCAAACATCCGACCTTCTTTAGGTGTGGTTTATCAAGGAATTTCGAATCGGACCTTATATTTACTTCATTGTAGGAAGCGTGTGGTGTAATGGTTAAAGTCATGGGAAATGGACTTGTCGCCCCGAGTTCAAATCCTGGACTTGGTAATTGCATTTCATTTAGCGCTAATATCCTTGGGAAAGGTATGAATCCTACTCTCCCTCCAGCTATGGGTAAATAGTAGGGCAGACTGGGCTCTTTAACCTTGGTTAGGCAACCGGTCTAGGAGAAGGAAAACTCTGAATTCAAACCTGTTGAACTCCGCTTAAGAAATTGACCTTGTGTCACATCCTGCTCGTGCGGAGGGGTTGGTAAATATATATATTTACTTCATTGGAGGTGCGTAGTTAGACTCGCAGGAAATGGAGTCATCGACCCGAAGCTGTTTGCATTTCACTTAGCGCTAATACCCATGGGAAAGGTATGCATCCAACTACTCTCCCTCCAGCTATGGGTAAATAGTAGGTCAGACTGGACTCTTTAACACTGGCTAGGTTACCAGTATAGTAGAAGGAAAACTCTGAATTCAAACCCGTTAAATTCCACTTAAGAAATTGACCTTCCGTCGCATCCTGCTCGTGCGGAGGAGTTGGTAAGGGCCGGGTTAGCTCAGTCGGTAGAGTGTTCGGCTAGGAATCACAAAGT
>CM042161.1:24738330-24740830 GCA_023376005.1 Doryteuthis pealeii | reverse complement strand
ACATCTATCTCAGCCTCTTCATACCTGTCTTTCTATCTATCTATCTATCTATCTATCTATCTATCTATCTATCTATCTATCTCAGCCTCTTTATATATATCTATATATCTCTCTATATCAGCCTGTTCATGTCTATCTATATATCTATCTCAGATTGTTTATATCTATCTATCTATCTAACGATCTATCTATCTGTCTCAGTCTGTTTATATCTATCTATCTATCTATCTATCTATCTGTCTGTCTGTCTGTCTATCTATCTATGTTAGTCTGTTTATATCTATCTATCTATCTATCTATCTATCTCAGTCTGTTCATGACTCTATCTCACCCCGCGGGTCAGGGTTTGGTATTACTTCCGGCTGCGGCTATCATGTAACTCAGTGCAATATGTATGATACCTGTAAAGGAATTGAATACTGCAAAAGTAAGCCTCATTACCCCACGAAATACCACAAATAACCAAATATGTTACCCCCGACTATCTAGGTCATGTGATCATTTGATTTCTGTATGTACTGGCAATGGTTGCATAAATCTGGCACAAGATCAGTAAAATCAAAGCACTTAATAAAGAACATCATCATCATCATCATCATGTCGCGCCAGCAGCATGGATATCCATAATAACCTCTCGCCCTATCACTCAGTGACCCTATTGACTCGGTCGTTCGCGCTGCAGCCAGTATTGGCACAGAGTTGGTCTATGTAGAACTTAGCTGGACGACCCGCACTTGCATGTCCATGTGCTGGTTTCCACAGCAGACGTCAATTATGAGTATATATCGCTTAATGACATCCCTAATTTAAATCTGTAGTCTTTTTTCATATTTCGTATAAATTAAATTTTTAAATAGCGATTAGTACCGATTCTCGCAAGATCACCACGAGCTTGTTCAATACTTAATACAATAAGCTATTAAGCAACAGTAAGTACTGTAAACAACCTGAGTTTGTTGTTTATCGAAATGAGTTCAAATGACCCGAAACGGGTTGATATGCTGTAAAATAAAATAATCAAACAACCAAACCCAATACAGCCCCGTCAGCTGTGGCTGTAGAATACACCGCAGTACCTGTGCATTGGAACCGCCAGTTAGGTGGCGACTCGGGATGTTTAAGGATGGAATCCTGGTGGCTTAACAAACATGCAAGACTGTACTTTGGTCCTTACTTTGACTAGACGGGCAGTCGGAGAAGTCCTCTCCATTCAATTGGCTGGTGACGTCAAGCCTTAGCATCTATATGATATTCCCAACCCTATTTCTCTTATGGCATGCTCCCAGTCTTTTTTTTATCATGTATGTACTAGAAGGCGGTAGCTGAGGGTCTTAGTGTCCTGGGTATAGCATTAAACTGCATCTAGTGGTGAAATTTTAATTTTGGAGGTCTGAAGAGCGTGGAGAACCCCTTTATCGCCATTACTACCAGGTTCACTCTGACCTGGAGTGGTAGTACCTGTTAGGGTCCCATCTAAGGGCTAAATAGATCTAAAAAAAAAAGAATTTTAAAAATAAGTTTAAAAAATTGAGTTTAACAAGAAATAATAAAATAAAATATTGTTTTTCTCCTAAACTGGTTGATCACCCTCATGTTTGGAGATATAAATTGAGTACAGGGTCGGTTTACCTCAGTCGGTAGAACGTCTGACTAGCAACCACAAGGTTCTGGGTTCGATACCAGCCCTCACCAACTCAGCGTATGAGTAGCACAGGGATCTGTATGTTAAGGTGAGGGGCTGGTGGTTGGTGTGGCACTCCACCTCAGATGCTAAAACAATCTTCTTGGTCTTGTGCTAGTGAAAAGGGGGATAGACTCCTTCGCTGTCTGGCTGATATCGACTTTAGGCCACCCCAACGTTAAAGAACCCAGTCTGTATACCTATCGGAGAATAGTTGGATTCATGCCTTCCCCTGAGTATATGTATAATGCAGACAGCCTCGACCAGGATTTGAAACCGGGTCACCAGGTCCATGTCCTAGAATGGAAACAGTTATGCCACTAGCGCATAGCGTAGGTATTCCCAATTTGTCGAAAAATCCATGTTTTTTCAATACAATTTGACTCCCCCGTTTGAAAAAAAATTACCAAAAATCAGGGAATTATCCGATTTTAAAGAAATCTTCAGTGTTGATTTATCAATAAATGATTTTTATAATACAAGAGTTAATTTATTTCAAAACTTTAAATTTCATTAAAATCTGATAATTCACTTATTTTTGGTAAATGTTTTTCACTTACGAATGTTAAAATTTATTTTGTAAACACGGATTTTAAGCATGGTCTGGCGGCCATCTTGATCGAAATTTACCGAAAAAATTGTTTTAAATGTATTAACAATAAATTACATGTATAATATTATTTTGCTTTTTTTTTCTTACTGATGCTCATTATGTTACTACTTTTCGACTTGGACAAAAATTTGACCTTAAATAATCCATTTAATTAATTTTAATTCGTTTTTAAAATTCGTTGTAGCCGAATTTGTGGGTATACCTAG
>CM042161.1:24670830-24733330 GCA_023376005.1 Doryteuthis pealeii | reverse complement strand
TCGCGGAAAAAAAGTGGAGAAAGAAAATGCGTAAAAAGTTTTAGTTTTAAAAAACTTGTCGAAAAATTCCTGCAAAAAAAACAAAGAAAAGCCAATTCTCTTAAATCTTAAATCAATTTCTTATTTACCTTAGATGGCCGTCAATATTCGTGTCCGTTCCGTACGTAAACATCCGACGATCCACTAGGGGTAAGCTAACCCCTAGTAAAAACAGGAGCCTTAAAAGTGGTCCCATCATCTTCGTGGCAAAATAGCAGAGAGACAGAGAAGGGCTAGGAGATTGACGCGACGATAGTTTGAGCCCCACGCACGCATCAAATAAAGCGCCCGTACAGGGATTCTCGCCTCGATTTTTACAACAAAATACGGCTGCTGCTAGCAGATAGCACGTTGTTATTATTATTATTATTATTAATATTATCTGTGTCTCTTCCTTTTCTTTTGTTTTGTTTGTTTGTTATTTGTTTTTTTTTCTATATAGTGTTCGTATGTGTTTTCTCTGTCTTTTTGTTATTGTTATGTTTGTTTCATAACTTTAGGTACCGACTAAGGGACCTGTTGCTTTTAATACGCTTCCCAATACAACTTTTTTCCATCGTGTTGCGGTGGGAGTTAGCGAATAGAGAGAGAGGCAAAGAGAAAATCCGGGCTAGTGAAAAAGCAGTGTCGACACATGAACACTATTATAAAGTGTGCCGTCTTTTTCTTCCTTTTTTTTTCTCTCTTCTTTTTTTTTTTCTTTTTCTTTGCCTCTTGTTTCCTATTGGTCCGACCCGATGAGATATACACCCGGGCCTGACTGTTTATGTCTCTGAAGAAGGGATATGAGCAAGTGTGTTTTCTGAATGATGTGTGTATGGAATAAATGTTTTGTGAGTAATTATACACAAGAAGTGAGTAGAATATAAAAGGAAGTTTAAATGCTGATGACGATATGAATATAAGTTTACTTCTCCCGATTGATAAAGCCGATCCTGACTCTAAGTGATATTTATATATAGTGAAGTATAAACAAGATCGCTGTCAATAACTTACGAAACCGAACGTCATGACCACCCTGATGGATTGAATGTATTATATATATATATATATTAGGTATACCCAAAATTGGCCTAATATGCGTTTTTGACAAAAAGACTTTAGCCCCCATTCCCCTACAGAAAATAATTTACCAAAAATCAAGGAATTATCGGATTTTAATGAAATTTTTAGGGCCGGGTTAGCTCATTCGGTAGAGCGTTCGGCTAGAAACCACAAGGTTCCTAGTTCGATATCCGCCCTCGCCAACTCAGCGTATGAGTAGCACATGGATCTGTGCGGTAAAGTAAGGAGCTGATGGTAGGATAGACTCCCTCGCTGCATGGCTGATACCGACATTAGGCCGCCCCGACGACTTTACTTTTACTTTTATTTATCAATGAATACTCTTTATAATTCATTATTTATTTTATTTCAAAACTTCCTCATTTTTTCAGGTCACTTAATTTTGCCCCCCCCCCCCCCAACTTATGACTAAACTTGCAAATCGGTCGGAAGATTAGGGTGACACAGAAAAAACAGAACCCACAAATTTTGTAATAAAACTGTTAACTCGGGGTTAGGGTTAGGGTTTAGGGTTAGAGTTTGAGTTAGGGTTAGGGTTGGGGTTAGGGTTAGTTTAATGGGAAAATAAATAAATAATTTGGGTTCTGTTTTTTCTGGGTCACCCTGTAATATCTTTTAATTTTCGACCGATTTGCAAGTTTTGCCATATAATATATATATATATATATATATATATATATATATATAATATATATATCAGTCGGTCGAGCACTTGCCTAGGAATCGCAATGGTTGCTGATCGATACCAGCCCTCGCTAACTCAGCATATGAGTAGCACAGGGATCTGTGCGGTAAAGTGAGGAGCTGGTGGTAGGTGTGACGATCCGCCTTAGATGCTAAAACAGTCTACTTAGTCTAGCGCTAGGGAAAAGAGTATATAGTCCCTCGCTTTCCGACTGATTCCAATACTAGGTAACCCCATCGACTTTACTTACTTTTGTAATATATATATATATATTATATATATATATGTGTGTGTGTGTGTGTGTGTGTGTGTGTGTGTGTTGGATACATATGTGCATGCATACATGCATGTATGTGTGTGTCTGTACATGTGTATGTGTTTGTATACATATGTGCTGCATACATATAGGGAGTGTGAGTATGAGAGTGTGTGTTAGTATACATGTGCGTATGAATGCATATATATGTGTGAGTGTGTGTCTGTCTGTCTGTATGTGTGTGTCCGTCAATGTATGTGTGTATACATATGTGTGTACTTAAATGCATGTGGGTGTGTCTGTATATATGTGTATGTTTGGATATATATGTGTATGAATACATACATGTGCGTGTGTCTGTATATATGTGTGTGTTTGTATACACACACACAAACACACACATATATATATATATATATATATATATATATATATATATAAAAAGTAAGTAAAGTCGTCGCGGTGGCCTAAAGTCGGTATTAGCCAATCAGCGAGGGAGTCTATCCCCTTTTCACTAGCTCTAGACCAAGGAGATTTTTCTGCGTCTGAGGTGGAGCGCCACACCTACCATCAGCTCCTTACTTTACAGGACAGACCCCTGTGCTACTCATACGCTGAATTGGTGAGGGCCGGTATCGAACTTGGAACCTTGTGGCTTCTAGCCGAACGCTCTACCAACTGAGCTAACCTGGCCCTAATATGCATACATACATGTATGTTTTTGTGTGTGTGTTTGTATACATATGTGTATGTATACTTACATGTGTGTGTATGTGTATGTGTGTGTATGTATACATATGTGTATGCATGTGTGTGTATGTGTAAATGGACATGCATATGGGTTGAAGTTGCGATATGCACGTGTGCATAATGAATTGAATGAAACTTGCAAATCAGTCTAACAATCTAAACGTAATTTAATAGGGAAATGTTACTACTTATATTGTTATTAAACACATTGAATGGTTTAATAATATATATATAATATATATATATATATATATATATATATATATATATATTATACAGAACTTATTGGGAACCCTTGCGGTGAGAAAACCCGGCAAATATTTTGATAGTAAAATTATACTACCAAACTTCACCTGGAGAAAAAAAAAAAAAAAAAAAAAAAAGAAAAAAAAAAGAAAGAAAAGAGGGTCGTACCAACCGAAAAAAAAAACATTAATACTATAACACTTTACGAAAAGAAAAAAAGTACATATATATATGAAAAAGATTTTTGCCCTGATGAGCTACTATGCTAAACTATTTTAGGTATATCTGACTCATTAGTTTTTAACTTTGTTATGCGTATATATATATATATATATATATATATATATATATATAGCCTAAAAACTTGGAATATCTATGTTTGTATACATGCATGCATGTATCTATATTGTTCTGTTATCTATATATCAACAAAACTATCTATCTATCTATCAATAATTAAGTGGTGAATATCAATGAAATATGCATATATATATATATATATATATATATATATGTACATACATACATACATATATATATATACATATATATACATATATATATATATATATATATATATACAAACACACACACACACACACACACACATAATATATATATATATATATATATATATATATATATATATATATATATATAGTGTATACTATAGATACAAATATTGTTACCATAGACTCATGAATCTACTATTATTTGTACACCCACACACACATACACACACATGTATATATATATATATATATAGAGAGAGAGAGAGAGAGAGACAGACAGACAGACAGAGAGAGACAGAGAGAGAAAGTGGTAGGTAGGTGGGAGATAGGCAGGAATAGACTGGCAAAGACACACACAGGCATATATATATATATATATATATATATATATATATTATATATATATATATATGAATGCACACAGACACACAGACACACACACAAACACACACACAGACACACAGACACACATATATATATATATATATATATATATATATATATATATATATATATATAAACAGTAAGATATGTATAGAGTGAGATAGAAACGAACAGATAGGTAAATAAACTGTCTACTATTTTTTTTAGCTGATATGTCGAATATGTTGAATCATTGTTTTATTTCACCAGATATTTTGTTCCTTATTTAAGCCAACTATTCGTTTATATTTCACTGGCTTCTTTAATCTTACATTTAAATGCTTTATATATTTCTGTATTAATCGAACAGGTTTGAATTCAGAGTTTTCCTTCTCCTAGACCGGTTGCCTAACCAAGGTTGAAGAGCCCAGTCTGCCCTACTATTTATCCATAGCTGGAGGGAGAGTAGGATTCATACCTTTCCCAAGGGGATTAGTGCTATGTGAAATGCAATTACCACATCCAGGATTTGAACGAGTCCATCTCCCATGACTTTAACCATTACACCACGCGCTTCTATTTTTTATATAAGTGTCTATGTTTTGAGTTCTTAATATAAAAATTCGTGTAAATAATTTTCATTAATTTCATTGGGTTTGGTTTGGTTCGAATTGGTTTGTTTCATGGTATAATAACCCTGTGGGTTATTTAATGCAAAAAAAAAAAAAAGAAAAAAAAACTGTCAGAGCGTTGGGACTCAAGTTTCCTTTTCTGATGTCATTTTTGTAGATGTATTCGTGGATGTATTTTATATCTGATTCACAATTTTAAAAATATTCTTACTTTGTCCAATTGGACACATAGCCTAGTGGATAAAGGAGTTAGGTTAAGACGGTTCTAAGTGACAGTTATCTCTAGACTGCAGGTTCAGTCCTGGTCAGGGGCAGCAGTAACATAGAATAATAATTAACACAGCTTAATACCTGTACCCCAGCTATGGTTAGCGGAATGAGAATAGGATACCCCCGTGGACTGAATAAAGGGTTAGGTTCAAAGTTCCGTGATGGCTCCCGATTATGACAAGAAGGTTCCCGATTAAGATACGAGTCCGACAAAGTTCCCGAGTCCGACAAGAAATACCTGAAGAAGGCCGAAGAGCATGTCAGCCGAAACGTTATAAAGATAACAATGTCGTTGAGGACAATAGTCTTAATAATACAAATAATACTAATTATCAAGCCTCATCTAAAAAAATTAAGAGAAATTTTTACTTCTCTCAAGAAGGATAAAATGTCATCCACATCAGTATTCACAGTTCCCTCATATTATTTGCGTTGAAATATTTCTTTCTGATTGGAGCAAACACTCCTCACTCCATGAGGAAATGTTTGACAGTTTAGAGCAGTGGTTCCCAATCTATGTGTCGCGACACACTGGTGTGTCGCTAGATGTCATTAGGTGTGTCGCGGGAAAGTATTCAATATTTAAGGTATAAACGAAAATATTATTCCAACAAAGTCTGGCCTATATATTATATATATTGATGTAGAAGAAACTGCAATATAGTAGGAAAGAAATTCACTGTAACGATGTAGGGCGATATGAAAAACGCCTCGGTGAGAATTAGAACCGAAGCAAGACGTTGCTTATTGTTAGTGCATGAAATAGGTCCTATAGGTTGAATCTACTCCAACACAGTTGTGTCTAGTGTTGTAACACTACATTCACTTTTATTAAAACTAGATAATTATAAATATTTTCATATTCTTTCATTCTTGGATCTATAGAATGTATTTCTTTTATGGCTGTGCCGCGAAAATTTTAAATAGCTCATTGGTGTGTCGCCATACAAAAAAGTTTGGGAACCACTGGTTTAGAGTGTTTGGCGTATCTCGTACCATGGTTGTTCCTCCTGCTTGAGCATTAAGTGTGTAAGTGTTGATAAACTTGTACAAGAGTATATACGGTTACGCCCGTGGTGTAATGGTTGACCCGAGTTCAATTCCTGGACGAAGCTGTTTGCATTACACATGGCACTAATACCCTTGCTAAAAGTATGAATCCAGCTATGGGTAAATAGCAGGACAGACTGGGCATACTTGGGAAAGGTATGCATGCAACTACTCTTCCTCCAGCTATGGATAAAGCTGGGCTCTTTAACCTTGGCTAGATAACCAGTCTAGGAGATGGAAAACTCTGAATTCAAACCTATTAAACTCCGCTTAAGAAATTGACCTTGTGTTGCATCCTGCTCGTGCGGAGGGGTTGATATATATATATATATATATATATATATATATATATATATGTGTGTGTGTGTGTGTGTGTGTGTGTGTGTGTTTGCCCTCTGCACCGATTTCTCCTTTTCTTGTATTGCCTCTCTAATACAATTTCCTTATTGCTTGTCATTCATAGGTTGCCCGCTTGCTTTTTTTTATTAATATCTATAAATGCTAAACACCCTTAGTTTGTTACTGAGACAGACTCCACATTTTCACCATCATTATTATTATTATTATTATTATTATTATTACTACTACTACTACTACTACTACTACGACAAGTAGTGATATAGTAAACTAAACGTGTCACTTAAGCAACCACAGGTACTGTAACCAACCCGAGTCCTTTAGTTATCAAAATGACTTGATTCGGCATTAAATAAGCCGAAAGTAGTTGATATGCCGTAAAATAAACCAACCAAACAAGAATTCTACTGGTGTTTTGTTGCAATAAAAATCAATTGGAAAAAGACAATTTGAACACGAATTAAATGAAATTAAATCTTTGAAACTAATTTATAGGTTCCCAACCAGCGAGTCCCCGACCGTTTAACGATCCGCAAACCATGTGCTCACGGGCCACAAGAAAACGATATGATTTGGCTAACATTAAACGAAATTTGTCAGCTGTACCTTTACACGTTCCTTTTTATGTCCAATGATACAAGTTATATCAATATTTGGTTATTTTCTTTAGAGAATAAAAACAAATTCATCATCTTTGATCTAAATATTAAATTCATGAGAAAAAAATCCCTTTCTAGAAACAAAATCGGCTGTGTTAGCTACTTAAATATGTCTTATAGCTGATTTATTTACATCCCTTTCATTGGCTTACGAGACAAAAAAATCAATTTAAAAATAAATAAAAATTATTGTTGCGGATAACAGATGGAATATATTGGTTTATTTATGGAAGCGCGTGGTGTAATGGTTACAGTCATGGGAAATGGACTCGTCACCCAGAGTTCAAATCTTGGATGTGACAATTGCATTTCACTTAGCGCTAATACCCTTGGGAAAAGTATGAATCCCACTCTCCCTCCAGCTATGGGTAAGTAGTAGGGCAGACTGGGCTCTTTTACCTTGGTTAGGCAACCGGTCTAGGAGAAGGAAAACCCTGAATTCAAACCTGTTGAACTCCGCTTAAGAAATTGACCCTGTGTCACATCCAGCTCGTACGGAGGGGTTGGTAAATATATATACTAGTTTATTCTAACCTCCAATCTTTGGGTAGTACGCCCAATGTAGCAAGGATCACATTTGCATTTAAATTTATAAATTAGACAACTTTTTGGGTGAGGGGTCACACTATCTTTAAGATGGGGTGGGGGCATATTTTTCCTCCAAGCAATCCAAATAAAACATTTTTTTAGACAAGCCATTATTAAAATTTAATCATACATACTTTTATTTATGTATTTTACACTAGCATTCATTCGAGAAAATGTAGTTATTCATATTATTTATTAATGTTAGTACGTAAGTCTTGTACTTGTTAACTTGGTGGGTCCGAAAAAGGAACGCCATGCAACTGACGTCACAGTTAAATGTGATTCTCATTAGTCTGTTAGTTTTCGCATTTGTCTTGGTTATTTATTATTATTAATTGTATACCTGCTGTACAATTACAATCTGATGTTTTAGCATCATATTGATGGTATATAAGATCCTCATTACTATCACTTGTATTAGTAGTAGTAGCAGTATTAGTATTAGTATTATTATTATTATTAGTAGTAGTAGTAACAATAATAATAATAATGTAATCTTTTTATATGTGTTCTTATTTAATTTCGTTAGTATTTCTTATTTGATATATTTCCTTACATTAAAACATAAACATTTACGCCCGGCGGGTGCATATTCTTGCTAGTTAAACTTAATGATTTTTTGCAAGTGGTTATATGGATCAGGTATTTCTATTTAATAGTAATTATATCCTTTAATACGAGATTAATCCCAAAAGAAAGGTCTCTAATGGCAACACTGTTGTGTTTGTTGTGCATGCGCCTGCCACTGCGCGTGCATCACTGCCACGCTCAATCTTGGTTTGCACTTATTCTTGGTCTCTGATGAAGCTCTCAATTGACGCTACTACCACAGTACGCATGGACACACCAGAGTAGGCCGACCAGAAAGAAAAAAAAAACTTACATTGATCATCTCTGTATATATTTACTAACCCCTCCGCGCGAGTAGGATGTAACACAAGGTCAATTTCTTAAGCAGAATTTAACAGGTTTGAATTCAGAGTTTTCCTTTTCTTAGACTGGTTACCTATTCCAGGTTAAAGAGTCCAGTCTATCCTGCTATTTATCGATAGCTGGAAGGAAAATATATGGATTCATACCTTTCCCAAGGGTATTAAAACTATGGGAAATACGAAAAGCCTCGTCCAGGATTTGAACACTTGTCGGCGAGTCAATTTCCTACGACTCTAACTATTACACCACGCACCTCAATAATTGATATTCCCTGTACGGATACTGGATGTCGTGAGAGGGACCTGTCTGGAGCAATGACCTATAACAACGAGTGGCAAGAGAGAGGGGGAAAGAGAGAAAGAGAGAGAGAGAGAGAGAGAGAGAGAGATAGAGAGAGAGAGAGAGAGAGAGAGAGAGAGAGAGAGAGGTGGAGAGAGGTGGAGAAAGAGAGAGCTAGTTGTCAGTCCGACTTGATGATGCTATCCAAAGTGTTTTTAATTGTTTGAAAGTGATATAAATAAATCTTCTGTATATCATAAGTTGAAAAGTTTAAAACTATTTATTTTTCAGGAGTGGGAAGATATTTCCCTTGGGGTATATTTTCTCCTAGAATCTCTCTAAAAATATATTTTGAATTCTTTATCATTTTAATTGGGTGATGGGGGAGAGGTATATATGTATATTTGCTAAGAGTGTACATCTCTTAAGAGAATGCACCAGAATGAATAGGTTAGTTCGTTCGTTTTATGGCATCTCAAACTTGTTGTAGCAGAAGTATTTTTTCTTTTCATTTGAAAATAATTATAAAGTTTCAAATAATTAACGAGGATCCTTTTTAAATGATTATAGTTTCAAGTAACTATTCTTACAACAAATCATTATATGGATTCAAGTTTTCCTGAAACTACAGAATTATATGGGGCCGAAGAGATGATAGTCTGAGACAAACATTATTCCAGTGACGAGGAAGTGAAATCTGTAGTGAAATAGTGGCTCAAAAAACAATCAACAGAATTTTACGGGGCAGGGATACATGTTCTCATTCGAAGGTGGAACATTGCTATTGAGAGAAACTGTTATGTGGAGAAGATGGGATGTGATCCCCAGAGAACCAGCTTCATTTTGATGTATGATGCATGTTCCTGTGTTGATAATTATACCTGTCCTGAATAAAATGGGATTACATTTGGAAGGTTGAACATTGCTATTGAGAGAAACGGTGACTATTTGGAGAAGTAGAGATGCGATCCACAGTGGACCAGCTTCATTTTGTTGTATGATACATGTTCCTATGTTGGTAATTATACCTGTCCTAAACAAAATGGCATTACCTTTTTATTCACCTATGTGGAGAAGTAGGGATGTGATCCACAGAGAACCAGCTTCATTTTGATGTATGATACATGTTCCTGTGTTGGTAATTATACCTGTCCTAAACAAAATGGCATTACTTTTTTATTCACCTATGTGGAGAAGATGGGATGTGATCCACAGAGAACCAGGTTCATTTTGATGTATGATACATGTTCTTGTGTTAGTAATTATACCTGTCCTAAATACAATAGCATTACTTTTTGACTCACCCTCGTATTTGATACTTTTTTAATTGTGTGGCGGAGAAATTCCTCAACTTATTTTATCAATATTCAGCCCTTCTGAGAAGACTCTCCTAAATATTAATGGTTGATTTTGATAGATTGAATAAAATGAAACATATGCGGGGAAACAACATAACAGGTAAACGCAACTATAAACGGGGAACAATAAAAAAATGTTTTTGTTTTGTTTTGTTTTTAAGTCCTAAAAACAAGGGAGTTAGAAAAGGTTGATGAGATTTTAATAAAGAAAACGTGCTGTTGTTGTGGCGAAGCAAGATTTTAGCGGCAAAAAAGGTAATTGATTTAATTGGAACGGTAAGGCACAGCGAGGGCGTAAGAAAAATATTAAAGAAATAAAGCTAAGAAATTAAAAGGAGAGAAGCGAGATGAAAGAAAAAGCACGTGAGCTTCCGAAGCGGAACCATCGCACTCGACATCGATTGGGCGACGATAAAATACTTTGGTGGCATTTAAGTGTTTGTTAGAATCGAAGCGGGGGGAGACAGGAAAAAAGGTTAGGAAAAAAAAATAAAAGGAAGAATATTAAAAGGAAAAGAGAAAGGAAAGAAAAAAGGGCTGAGTGTTGAAATAGGTCGGAAAAGTAAAACGGAAAAGTTTGGTGTGGGCATAGAATTTAAGAAATGTAGAAATTACTAAGGATACAACTTATGTTATTTTTGTGTTAAAACATGTAGTTGATAAATTTTTGTGTTAAAACATGCAGTTGATACATTTTTATGTTAAAACACGCAGTTGATAAATTCTGTGTTAAAACATGCAGTTGATACATTTTTGTTTTAAAACATGCAGTTGATAAATTTTTGTGTTAAAACATGCAGTCGATAAATTGTTGTGTTAAAACATGGAGTTGATAATTTTTTGTGTTAAAACATGCAGTTGATAAATTCAATAAAACTGCATGTTTAACACAAAAATAACTTTTCCGTTTTACTTTTCCGACCTATTTCAACCCTCAGCCAAAAAAGTAATTCAAGAAGGGAAAAAATAACGTGAATAGAAGGAAGAGAGACAAATAGTCATCTACGAAGCTTACCTTAGCTGTTAACTAACATGCTGGCTTTTGTTAGAACACAGGGTCTCAGATTGTTTATAGTACCTACGATTACCCATCGTAGTATTGAATAGGCTTCTTGTTGCTTAACTTTTTTGATCTAAAGAAAACCGGTGGTTCCAGTGTGATTAGATCGAGAAACTAAAATACTAAGCCTCAGGTTGCTTATAAGACCTTCAGTTACCCATCACAGAAGTGAACAGGTTTATCGCTGCTCGACTTATGTGATCTGACAAAATACTAAGCCTCAGGTTGCTAATAGTAACTACGGTTACTCATCCCAGAACTTAACAGTTGACAGAAAAGATGGTAAAAGAAAGAGAATAAAAAGAAGAAAGGAAGGATAGTAAAAGAAAAGGGGAAGAGAAGGAACCTGGATCAAAAAAGGAGGACAATAGAGATTCCTGAGTATGGATAAATGGTAGAGCAGACTGAACTCATTAACCTTGGGTTGGGAATCGGGTCCTCCGGAATCTTATATAGATTTAACGGCAGATATCATGTGTATATCATGTGAATATACATATACTTACACATTTATAGCAACAACAATGTAAACACGAAAACACAAATGATCAAGAATATGCGCCCTCCGTAACCAGTCTAGAAGGAGGTAAAACTGAATTCAAACCTGTTAAACTCCACTTGGGTTGGTCACTACTAAAATAGGCTAAGTCCTAATTAGTGATCTATTTCACTAATTTTGTTTACATGGTTTACACAAGAGTGTTAATGTGAAGTGCACGCAGTCTCAACCGATATTGTATTTGAATCCGGCAGACCGGTTCCATTTTCAACACCAATGACAGACTGAAGATCATGTCTTAAACAAAAGCAATGTTTGATAATAAAACAAGTAAGTACGAGATTGATATCCGAGACTGAGAAAATTTGTTTTGTTTTGTTCTACGGCATATCAACCTCAGTGGGTCATTTAGTGCCGGTAAAGTTTTGAAATAAATTAATTCTTAATGGATACACAATTTTTTAAATAAATACATTTTTCTATTCAATTCATAGATGGGACCCTAACAGGTACTCCCACTCCGGGCCAGTGTATATCAGGAAGCAATGGTGATGAAGGGGCGCATATTCGTGCTAGTATATATATATATATATATATATATATATATATATATAGATAGATAGATAGATCTTGATCATTTATATCTGCGTGTGTACATTGTTGTTGCTATAAATGTGTGAGTATATGCATATTCGTGTGTGTGGCACATGATATACACATGATATCTGCCGTTAAATCTTTATAAGATTCCGGAGGACCCGATTCTCGACCTAATTCAGTCAGTCGACTGACACTTGGGGAAGAAAAAAGGGGTCGTGTCCTATTTAGCACAGTTTTTATGCACCCCGGGATTCACAGAGAAACACACCCTGGCCAATGGCTACACATCAACATTAATTATTGTCTAACTGTCCCTATGTATTTAGCTAACTTCTCTGTCACGAGCAGGATGCGTCAGAGGTCAATTTCTAAGCAGAGAATAGCTGATTTAAATTCAGTGTTTTCCTTCTCCTATATTATTTGCTTTACCAATGTTAAAGAACACAGTATGTTCAAATATTTGCCACTTCTGCCCGGTCCTCTCTGACCCGGTGTAGTAGTACTTGTAAGGGTCCTCTCTTATTTCTCTGAATTTTTGAGATGAGGCTTGATGATTAGTATCATTTGTATTATTCGGACTATTGCCCTCATCTTCATTATTATCTGTAAAACGTTTCGGCCTATAATAATCATAATAATTAACACAGCTTAACGCCTCTACCCCAGCTATGGTTAGCGGAATGAGAACAGGATACCCCCGTGGACTGAATAAAGGGTTAGGTTCAAAGTTCCGTGATGGCTCCCGATTACGACAAGAAGGTTCCTGATTACGACAAGAAGGTTCCCGAGTTCGAAAAGAAGGTTCCTGACTCCTAGAAGGTTCCCGACTCCGAGAAGGTTCCCGACTCCGAGAAGGTTCCCGAGTCCGAAAAGAAATACCTGAAGAAGGCCGGAGGGCACATCAGCCGAAACGTTGTACAGATAACAATGAAGATGATGACAATAGTCCGAATAATACAAATAATACTAATCCTCTCTATGGGTTAAAAAGAAAAAAAATGGGTTTGAAAAAATGTTAGAAATCGAGGATAAAAAAATTGAGTGCCCTTTAAGAACAAATAATACAAAACGTCTTCGGCATAAAATAACCCAACAAGGTTTGAAATGCCGTAAAATCCAACCAACCAACCAACCAAATAATCCACCCGTTGTCTTGAGATATGCAATGGCGAAATATTGCTGGGCATGGTGACCCGAAAACCTAAAAGAAGGTTACGGGACAATAACATAGCAAATGTTAGTGACTGTAGTAAAAATACTTGACTTTTTGGTCATGTTTGCTTTTAGTATACAAACATCTGATAAGTTTATTAATATTTATAGAGCAGTTATAACAGCTGCAGTGGGCCCGGGTGATTCTTCTGCAAAATCGGCACCCAAGTAAATCTTGGAAATGATTCTAGGTTAAGAACAACGCCCTTAGTCTTGGATTTCCCCTAAAAAAAAACTGAAAATACAATAATATATAGCAATTTGTTTGGGCGTATCTTGTCTTGATCGTGTGTGAGAGGAAGCACATAAAACTCTTTAAGATATTAGAAGCCTTTAATTTTACGCAGATGTATTTCACTGTGATCTATGGACATTATACTGGGTGGCCCTATCAATATTTACCCAGAGATCTATGGTAACTTTACAATGTGATCCATCAATATTTTCCTGTGGGATCATTGAACGAACATTATACATGTGATCCCACAATATTTTACCCAGAGATCTATGGTAATTTTACAATGTGATCCATCAATATTTTCCTGTGTGGTCCTTGAATGAACATTATACAGTGTGATCCATCAATATTTTACCCAGAGATCTATGGTAATTTTACAATGTGATCCATCAATATTTTCCTGTGGGATCCTTGAACGAACATTATACAGTGTGATCCCACAATATTTTACCCAGAGATCTATGGTAATTTTACAATGTGATCCATCAATATTTTCATGTGTGGTCCTTGAACGAACATTATACAGTGATCCCACAATATTTTACCCAGAGATCTATGGTAATTTTACAATGTGATCCATCAATATTTTCCTGTGGGATCCTTGAACGAACATTATACAGTGTGATTCCACAATATTTTACCCAGAGATCTATGGTAATTTTACAATGTGATCCATCAATATTTTACCCAGAGATCTATGGTAATTTTACAATGTGATCCATCTACAATGTGATCCATCCCCAATATTTACCCAGAGATCTATGGTAATTTACAATGTGATCCATCAATATTTTCCTGTGGGATCATTGAACGAACATTATACAGTGTGATCCCTCAATATTTCAACGGGTGACCTCAGTATTTTAACGAGTGATCTACGGTAATGCTACAATGTTATCCATCATTATTCTCCTGTGGGATCTATGGAGGGACATTATACAGTGTGATCCATCACCCGATTCATTGGATCCGATCAACGGGATTTTACTCGCTTTAACATGGACCACTTTTTATGGCATCTCAACCCGTCTGCAATTATTTTAGGCCTAGCGTATTGCGTATATTGTACTTTTTATTTTCAATTTTTTATAGTTGTTTTATGATTTTACTTTCTTTTTTTTTTTGCACACGCTTATATGATATTAAATATTCCCATCTAATACAAATGATTTCAAGAATTCGGATCTAACATTATTATTAATAATAATAATTTTTCAATTATAGTTTTGCGTATATCTATCCAATCCCAATAATGTTCAATCATATATATTTGACATATAGATGGAACAAATACAGCCACCTCGAGTCAGAGTGGACCTGAGAGTAATGGCAATGAAGGGGTACTCCACACTCTACAGAGATCCTAAAGTAGAGCTCTTTCCACCAGATACAGTTTAGTTTTATACCCAGGACACCACTTGGGGAGGGGGTCTTAGCCCTTTAAAGGGTTAAGTCGGAGTATTCTAAATCCTGATCGAGAGGTGAAAATGAAGTTATTTATCCTCAAAAAATATCAGAATTAGCATAAATGTTCAGTCAAAATATTTCCCTATGTAAGCCACTAGTTTTGGTTGGTTGGTTGGTTGGTTGGTTGGTTGGTTGGATTTTACAGCATGCCAACCCTTATTTAATGCCGAAAACATGTTATTTTATTCATTCGTTATGGGTATTAAATTTTTTAAACTCAATTTTTAAAACATATTTTTAAAACTCATTTCTTCCTATCTAACCCTCATATTGGACATTAACAGGTACTACCACTCCGGGTGAAAATGGACATGGGAGTAATGGCTATAAAGAATACTCCACACTCCCCAGAGCTCCAAAAATGGAACTTCACCATTAGACGCAGTTTAATTATTGTTTTGTTTTGCTTTTATATTAGATATTTGCTTTCCATTATTTTGACTGTCCCATTACTTTAGCACCACCCCTGCCGATATAAAGTTTATGTAAGCCATTGTTTAGTGCCCCGTGGCCGCCATGGAGGAGGCAAGAGCGCTTCATTTTTTTTTTCAGGGTGATTTATTATATCAGCTTGAATATCCTTGCTGTCAAAAATGATTGCGTATACAATACAGACTTACATTTTTTTTCCTTTTGTAGGTATGTGAAACGATCAAACATTGACAATAGTCACTATTGTTTGTAGCGATATGGGTTGTGGCAATTAGATTCCATTTAGCACCCCATAAGGGGGTGGTCGGGCCACACTTGCTCAACCCTGTAAAATATCTTACAAAGCAAATTCTTTCCAGATAAAATTGCACATGAGAACCTTTTCTTTATAACGTAAATGTTTTTTTTTATTCCCTTCTCCGTAAAATTTAATTTGGTATGGCTTATTTGTTTAATGGCATAAAGAAAGTAAAATTAGCGGAGCAGCCTATTATCGGAATCAACCGGACAGTAAGGGAGTCTATCCCCTTTTCGCTAGCGCAGGGATATTGTTTTTGCTGAGGTGGAGCAAGACTTTACTGCACAGATCAGATTTCCCTATCTGTGCTACTCTTGTGCCGAGTTGCTGGAGACCGGTATCGAACCAGGAATCTTGTGATTCCTAGGCAAGTGCTCTACCAACTGAGCGAAACCAACCCTTTTAATGACATAAAAGTAAGTAAAGTCACTGGGCTGGTCTAAAGCAGTAATCAGCCAGATAGCAAGGGAGTCTAGCCCCTTTTTACTAGCGCTAGACCAAGGAGATTATTTTTTTGGCATCTGAGACGGAGCGCCACACCTACCATCAGCTCCTCACTTTACCACACAAATCCTTGTGCTACTCATACGCTGAGTTGCGAGGGCCAGTATCGAACCAGGAACCTTATGGTTCCTAGTCGGACACTCTACCGAATGAGCTGAAAGTGAAGTGTTTGTCTACCTTTCTCCACACACTGTCGGAATAATTTCCTCTTATTTCTCTCTCTCTCTCTCACACACACACACACACACACACACACACACACACACATATATATATATATATATATATATATATATATATATATATATATTACAGTTACTTGCCAATCCACGAAGAAAACAAATATATTTACTTCGGTATTTATTAAAATCGATTTAAGAGTGCTCAATAAAAAGAGCTAAATATACTTTTTAAAAACGACTGCAGTTCACGCAATAGCGAATTTTAAGGGATATATATATATATATATATATATATATATATATATATATATATATATGTGTGTGTGTGTGTGTGTGTGTGTGTTATTATCTTATTTTCGGAGTTTCCTGGGGCTTTAGAATACACTGACTGCACCTCTGCAGAGGGGTAAGATCTTCCCTCCCCAATGGGGACACCTATTGGCCATAAGTGGTGACCCGTGATTCTTAAGGATGAAACCCTGGTGGCTGAGCAGTCCAGGACATGCAACATTTCACTTTGGCCCTTATTGGTACTTACCTAGAGTGGTCGTAGCTGTTAGAGCCCAATCTATGGGTTAAATAGAATAGAATGAGTTTTAAAAATTATGAAATTAAAGCTTGATTTATTTTCAATATTTACCAAATTCATGGATACAGTTTCACGTAGGATTTGAACTAGGCTTTTCGAGACAATTTCCTAACGTTAAACAGGAAATAAAAAGTTTAGTTTTTCAAGTCCTCATTTTTAACATTTTAATTGATTTTACATCCAATATACCACTGGCTAAGTTAACTAAGCTAAGCTTAGTAATTAACTGGGCTGAACTAAGCTAAGCTTAGTGACAATTTATCATCAAATCGAGCTGACAACAGGAATTCCCATGACTCCCGTCCCGAAATCCTCACCCTGGCAAATTCTCAGCACGGCACCAAGTGTCCGTACAGTGTTCATGTGCAGGTACCCACAGGATAACGTCACTTTTGAATCTGTCCTTACTCCCCCATCAGTGCCCCGCATATCTTGTTCGTCTTACTTGGATGGTTTGTGGGATAATAGGTAAGTGACGGTATAGCTGCTTTTTTTTGTTCGAAACAGCGATATATAGTCTGTTTCTCGTCTCTTTTAATCTGAAACCCTTTTCCTTCATTAGATAAATCACATTCATGAGAGAATCAAGTTTAATAATGTTTTTTTCCGACTGTTCTTTTTAAAAATTTAATTCACTTAGCAAACTATTTTTTGCCTAACCCCAATTATCTGCTCAGAACTCAATAGGTGACCCAATATAATATATATATATATATATATATATATATATATATATATATTAATAAGTTAAGACACGTGTTTCAGCGTTTGACGCCTCTTCAGTGTGGCTAGACACAACTATCTTTGGCTAGGGTCGAACTCAGACTGACCGTTTGGCAAACTAATATCTTATCCCCTCGTCACTGACAGCTGTAACGGGGGAATGGTGTTTAAAACTATTAAATACATAGTTTGTTTATGTATTTAACGGTCACTGAGAGATCAAATTTCCGGGGAAACGATCATTGCTTATATGCTTAATAGTGAGAGTTAATTTAAATTACCAATTAGAGAGCTCATGCCAAATTTATGGGAGCATTATATATATATATATTAATATTATGATTAATTGCAGTCGATTGTACTCGTTTCAGTGGATTTAACCCTGGATATCCTCATGAGCAAACTCGGGTAGGTTATTCCTGTGTATAGCATAATAATAATAATAATAATAATAATAATAATATATATATATAAAGATAAATCTAATGAGTCAGACGAACCTACTAAAAGTTTCGCTTAATGCTCTTCAGGGCTAATATATATATATATATATATATATATATATATATATATATATATATATATATATATATATATACTGTTCTGTACTGTACTGTACTGTAATACTCATATGATTAAATATCCAATTTGCTTTTAATCACTTTGTTTTGAAAGTTAACAGCAAAGAATATCACGCAATATGAACGACACTTTATTGCAATCAACACAACTAAGCATGCATTTAATTTATGTTTTAAGGTTCTGAATGCTGAATTTTTGAGAAAATATTTTTTGATAGCATTAAATTGCTAAAGCCTCTTATTAAGTAGACAGGCCAATTATTCCGTAATTAATATTTTTTCGCTTTTGTCATTATACACACATACACACACAACACACACACATACACACACACACACATATATATCTGTGTGTGTGTGTGTGTGTGTGTGTGTGAATTTGTTTAATTGCACTTTCTATTTATGCATATAGGAGTTAGGTTGAAAAATTCTCGACCTGACCAATATCGTATATGAAACACACATTCATCAACATTGCATATATTCATCCCGGCTCCGTGTAAATAAAAGAACAGACTGAGTTTTAATCTATTGTTTTCGGTTTTGGCACGCCCGCCATCATCTGCGAGAAAGGCATGCGCTGGCTTGGCCACGCCAGGAGGATGGACAAAGGCCGCATCCCAAAGACCTACTGTATGGTGAGTTAGTAGAGGGCACCCGACAGGTAGGGAGATCACACCTGCGCTTTAAAGATGTCTGCAAGAGATATTAAGACATGCCACATCGACATCAACACATAGGAGGCTTATGCAGAAGACCATACGATCTGGCGCCTTCTCGTCAAACAAGGAACGAAAAGGAGTGAAAAAGAAAGAAGCGGTCAAAGAAAAGAGAGCCAAAAGGAAGGAGAGATAACAGCATCTCCAGCAAGCATCACCGTTTGTTTGCAATCACTGCACCAGAGATGGCCAATCAAAAATTGGTCTGTTCAGCCACTCAAGCAATTGCAGATTTTAAAAAAGTGGACACTACGCCATCGTCTTCAATATATATATATTCATACAGAACAACAGTTGATTATTAAAATTCTGTTTTTTGTTCTTTTTTTTTTTGTTCTTTTTTCCATTGCTTCAAAATACAAAAAAAACAACGTTACATAAATATATTATATATATATATATATATATATATATATATATATATATATATGAGATACATACACACACTCACATTCACACACATATATGTAAACACACCGAAACATTTATATGTATACACATATAGTCATACACACAACTCCCATGAACCCTCCCTCACATATATAAGAGCATTAAAAAAAGAGGTTCTTCACGGAACAAATCGACATGCTACTACTAACACACACGTCTACCCGGATTTTAATAGCATGTCAAACCCTCAAAATCACTTCAATTTTTATAGTTCGTCTATAATGCTCCCTTTCAAAAAATCTATAAACAATTTCTTCAAATAAGAAATTTTCTCCTGACGATGACCTAAGGTCGAAACTAGTTGAGAATAAACAACATATAAGAAATATTCCTGATTGTCTTAATACTTTTTGTTCGTACTATATATATACATATATATATATATATATATATGTATATATATCTTATTATAATGAAGATTGTGGGTTTATCTGTCTGTAACCGAAACTATATTATTGTACAAGTCACAATTCCCTTTGATATTTACATCACATTCTCCATAATTTTATTTTTGTTTAAACCTCAATTATTAATAAAAGTGTTTTACATCTTTAATACTATTGACCATATCTACATTCTAATAACATGCAATTACATTTATATATACAACAAAATAGCGGATTATAGTGTGAATGGGAAGGATAATTTGCATATTGATATTAAAAATTTGAATTTTATAAATATGCACTTAGTAGTATTGATTTTTAATTATTTGATTTTATCTTATTGAATAATGAGCAAAAATCTCGGGAATAAATCTTAAAATAAATCCATTAACAATAAGAAATAACTGTAATATTATTCTTTACTTCCTATTTTAACTAAATAGTTAAATTAGGAAAATTTACCAATGAAAGATGGGAGAAATGGAAAATGATGGAAGAGTTAGTTTCATAGTTGTTCTATTTTTCAATCATACCCCCTGTTCCAAATCTTTTTATCTGCATTCTTATTCAGTTTCATTAGCCGTTCTAATTTAATATGATATTTTATTACATTAAAACTTAAATACTTGCACACGGAGGCTGCATATATTTGCTAGTATATATAAATGTAAGATAATCCAAATGACTGGTAAGTAAGGGATGATTCTATTTGGGATCTTCGAAATCTCACTGTATAACCATATTGTATGCTCTTGTAGGAAACAGTTTTCAGGATGATATGTGTAAAAGAAAAAAAAACGTGGAACATATTGCAAAAGAGAAGCAAACATTTAAAAAATTCCTGGTTGAATTTCTTTGACATTTCTCGGCAAATCCCATTTCCGACATTTGAATTAAATAAACCCAAACCTGTTAACGTTTATCCGCAATTAATCTCAAACGATTAACTGGATCGCACGTGATTTGTACATTTGTAAAGTACGACGAAGTAATTTTCATTGTAAAGAAAAAAGAAAAAAGAATTCGACCGGAAAATTTCCAAGGAAAGCAACTTAAATTATTAGTTTATAAGCCGAATTCTTTGCTGTTTTGAAAAATGATTTAAGACTCTTTAATTGCAGAAGGAAGTTGTTGATGTAGTTATTTACGCAGTTTAAATGGTAAACACTTGGTTCGCTAACACATTGAGAATTACACAGAAATATACAAAATACATTTGGCATGAATATTTTTTCTAAGCAATATCTATTGTTGTATTAAAGCTGAGTGAATCCATGTTTATCTCCTAAAGGCTTTTTTACTGTTTAGTTTAATGACACAAAATTCATATGAAAATATTCCTTAGTTTTAGGATTGAGTTATTATAAAGAAATTCCATTTTAATTGGTTCTAAGTAGTCCTAATTAAAAAATCGACCCGTTTCTCACTTCACATTATCATTTTCTCCCTCTTTTCATTTTCTCATGTATATCATGATTACCTCTTCGTTATATATTTTTGTTTCTTAGTGAGTGGAGAGGGAGAGAGAGAGACAGACAGACAGACAGACAGACAGACAGACAGATATTTGAGAGTGCAAAACGTATTTGAATGCTAATTTTCATAAACAGCGAGCCAGTAGCTTCAGCATCTCATTGATCTAGCGCTAATAAAATGGGGATGGACTCCCTCGCTGTAAGGCTGATACCGACGACTTTACTTGACTAATATAATTGCTTGCCGCAAAATGAGAGAATCCGACATTAAATTTCCGGATCATATGACCTTCAGGCACCCCTTTTTGGTCTCGTTTATGAAAGGGCATGTTTTTCATTTACACCGTCAATATCCGGTTGTTTTAACAGACGTTTTTTAGATTCTTTAAAAAAATTATAAAACTAATCCTAAACCTAACCCTAACCCTAACCCATAACAAACAACCGGATATTGAAAATGAAAAACATGTCCTTTCTTAATCGAGATCAAAAAGGGGTGCCTAAAAGTAATATGGTCCAAATTTCCCAGCAAGGGTCACATGCTTCCAAACTGAGCAAGCAGCCAACCAAGAACGAAAAGGAATATAAATATGAAACGGTTAATATAATAAGTACACTCCTATTTCAAATCAATATTTGGTGTGGTCGCTTTTGTCATTTTTTTTATTACAGTTTATAGTTTTAAGGACTTTGACCTCATTAGATTTGCAGAGTCACTGGAATAATTTTTCACACCGATATTATGTTATGTGTTCAATTCCTTCTTATTTGTTAATTGTCGTTTATATAATTTGTTTAAAAGAAAAGGATGGGTCTTTAAATGTATTGTCACAAAGGCCAGTTTAGCTCAGTCGGTAGAGTATACGGCTCAGAACCACAAGGTTCTGTGTTCAATACCGGCCCTCGCCAAATCAGTGCATGGCTTGGATCTGTGCGGTAAAGTGGGGAGCTGATGGTAGGTGTGGCACTCCACCTCAAACTCAAAAATGATCTTACTCGTCTATCGCTAGTGAAAAGGAGATAGACTCTCTCGCTGTCTGGCTGATACCGACAATAGGCCCCTCCGTCTACTTTGCTTTATTTACTATTTAGGACGGAGTAAGTAAAGTCGTCGGGGCGGCCTAAAGTGGGTATCAGCCAGTCAGCGAGGGAGTCTATCCCCTTTTCAATAGCGATAGACCAAGGAGATTGTTTTTTAGCATCTGAGGTGGAGCGCCACACCTACCATCGCTCCTTACTTTACCGCACAGATCCTTGTGCTACTCATACGCTGAGTTGGCGAGGACCGGTATCGAACTAGGAACCTTGTGGTTTCTAGCCGAACGCTCTACCGACTGAGCTAACCTGTTCATAGTTAACAGCGGTTAATGATTATATAGATACTTCTATTTATGAAGGATCAAGCATTCTAATTGGCATTTCATAGTCATCCACATTTATATATTACCAACCCCTCCGCACGAGCAGGATGCGACACAAGGTCAATTTCTTAAGCGGAGTTTAACAGGTTTGAATTCAGAGTTTTCCTTTTCCTAGACTGGTTACCTACTCAAGGTTAAAGAGACCAGTCTGTCCTACTATGTACCCATAGCTGGAGGGGGAATAGTTGGATTTATACGTTTCCCAATGGTATTAGCGCTATGTGAAATGCAAAGAGCCTCGCCCAGGATTTGAACTCGGGTCGACGAGTACATTTTCTATGACTCTAACCATTACACCACGCACCTCTTCATTATAGAAGATTTGAATTGTTGATTTTTCAATATATAAGGTGTGTAATGGATCCCCGCTCCTACTTATAGACTAGAATAGATCATGTGATCTATTATTTGACCAATCACTGGCAGTACTCTGAGGCTGATACAATACTTAACCGACCGTACTGGTCATAATTACGCCAGCATTCTTTGACGACGGACATAGGATTAAATCTCTGGACCTTTACCAATACGCAGGATAGAACTTATACACTTACCAAAGGATCACCAAAGGATTCCATAACATAGCCCTATTTTAACTGGCCAAGGATGGCACTTAAAAACTTCACATGTATACTTTAAAAAAATATTTTAAAAAGATATGTTCAGCATGTTTGCGGACCCCACCAAATTACCATTTATTTTTTAAAATGACCTGAGAAATTTAATATATTTAGTAATTGCTTTATTTTTTTGTTTAAATTAGGGCCTTTTAAATGTATTACTATTATCGAAATAGCAGAAGATGTTTCAGTAAAGTCCCCAAGGACCAATATTAGCATTAGTATACCCATGATATGCTTATACTGAACAACTGATTACTTTTAAAATTTGGTAACCCGAGTGTTTTTCAGCATAAAATAAAAAGGAAGGTGTTTGTTGTTGATTAAAAAAAATACTGACACAATCTTGGTTTATATATATATATATAATATAATATATATATATATATATATTAAAATAAGTGTATTTTTGCAGCATTTTTTTTTTATACAAGTTTTGTTAACTGTACAGACAATTCTGTCGGACAATGATCCGTTCCTATTTTCGGGACATCTTTCTGGGTCGGGTGTAAATGGTATAACATCCACAAATCAAAACGAGCGCCTTCGGCAAAACAGTTTGCCATCCTATGGTATAACGAGAACGATAGTATTAGAAGTAGGTATAACCATTTAGTGGAGGTTGTAGGAATGGTATTCGAGCGAGCGTTGCATATAATATATATATATATATATATATATATATATATATATTATTTTCATTTTAACAGCATGTGTGTTCATACCCTTTTATCTATACATAGTATATATATGGCATTTCAGCACGGAAGACTATAATATAGTTTTTGTGCCCCGAAGTTACAGCGTCACCTGTGACTGTGAATATATATATTATATATATAATATATATATTATATATATATAATCCGGAGAAGAGATCTTTTTTACGACATTTAAAAAATAAAAAAACTGTCGTAGTTTGCAGAGCTCAATGTGTGCTTTTATTGTCAGAGTCACAAAACAAAAATATATAAATAAAAAAATAACAGAAGATTTATATTTTTAGCATTATAGCCTACTTGATTCAGCATCTGATGATTGGAAAGGCTAGATATTTGCTCTTGGCTTCCTGAAATAGGCTATAAACTAAAAATCTAAATCTTCTGTTATTTTTTTTTTTACTTGTATAGGAAAAGTGGACAAAAAGGAATAACTCCAAACAAATAGATGGAGAGATATATTTCGTTCCGCGTTTAGAAGAACTAAACTTTGGTTTAACAACTTGCTATGAAACCGCAGCACCATCACAATCGAGGTGTAGCTGTGGTCCTATGTATGGGTTGGTTGGTTGAATTTTACGGCATGCCAAACCTTGCTGGGATATTTCAGACACATTTGAAGACATTTTGTTATAGTCATTATTGATGGGTATTGAAAAAAGATTTAAACCCAATTTTTAAAACCCATTTTTCTTAAATCATTGTTCTATTCAACCCATAGATGTGACCTTAACAGGTACTACCACTTTGGGTACCACTTCATGTTTTTCCAAGGGCATTCTCGATAAATGAAACGTAAATAACCTCGTCCAGGATTTGTACTCGGGTCACCGCTTCCATTTCTTAGGACGATAACCGTAACGCAAGGACACCTCAACCTTTTCTATCTATCTATCCATCTATCGATCTATCTATGTGTGTGTGTGGGTGCATTCTTGCTACTTGTCTTGGGACTTTTTAAGACTAAGCTATTGAATCTTCAGCGATTGCATAAATCATGACGTCATATCATGACGTAATGTTAGGGTCTCACAGCTCTCTATCACACAGACGACCGCGCTAACAGTATAACCTATATAACGCATATGTTATTACTAATCTTCTGTATTGCCTGAAAAAGTTATAAGACTTTGTTTTTGGGCCGTGTCCCACCCCACGGTGCATACTTATTTGTTTGTTGCCTTATAACTTTGTCGATGCCTATGTGGGCGTAGATACGTATGCAGACGTCTGTTTATAAATAAACCTGTGACGATGTAGTTCTTCGCCATATTTTCGTCCGTTTTTACAATTTCATGAACTAGTTTACATGCTAACCATACAGTCATCAGTATATAAAAATGTGCACTTAAAAGATAAACACACACACACGATATATATATATATATATATATATATATATATATATATATATATATGTATGTAGGCCGAAATGTACATACAGAATTGATTTTTCTCGATTTTGTTTAGCCTTACATTTTAAATATTTAAACCCGGCCAAATTATATTATGAATAACTTTCAAAAAAATTAGGATTCGATCAATTCTATATATATATTATATATATATATATATATATATATATATATATAATATATATATATTATATAAACTTACTATTATTATCATATATCATTACTATTATTTTTCTTTATCTTTATTCCCTTTTATTTCCTTTTTTATCTATAGTCCTTTATACACCATTATATTATCTATTATAATCTAATGTTTAAATATTCAAAAAAATTTTTGTCTATTTATATTTTAATATAATACACTGTTTTTTCTGTCCTGCCCCTTTTTTGTCTGTCTGAATACCCTAAGAAGCTAACCTTAAGATGTATCTCTTTTTTTCTCATTTACTTCCTGTTTCTATGGTTACAATCCTATACTGTTAAACATTTGTTTGAATTTATTTTTTTTAAATTCGGCTTTTTTTGTGATGTGCAAGTCCATAAGTGAATTGAGACCCATCTGATGAGACGGAATTTTGGAGAGCTAATTTAAATCAACTTAGATTTATATAGGCCCCAAATTTGGTCGAAATAAATTTATTATGGAATTACAGTGTTGAATTCTTCCTTCCTTTATTGATAAATATTGCTCTGTATATAATCTAAAAAGTTATTATACATTGAGCTCTCTTCAGTGTTTTAAAGATTCGCTGTATTTATACATACTGGATCATCAATATTAATACAGTGTATCTTAGAAATCACATATAAATCATCCTTACTACAAGTTTTGGATAAATCTTTATATATATATATATATATATTATATATATATATATATATATATATGTGTGTGTGTGTGTGTGCGTAAAAATGGAAATTGGCAATGAATCCGACAATATGAGGAAGAATGAATAGAGAAAAGAAAGAAAAGAATGGATAATAAAAGATGAATTTAATCAATATTCACTTTCACATTTGTTTCGGTCAGTTCATCTGTGGGAAAATATTCCGCTCACAGAGAAGATTCGACTTTCATCAGAGTGAAATTTTATTTTGAATGAAAAAATTCGCTGGGAAAAACGGAGAATTTTTAGAAATGTTCGAAGAGAATTTTTTTTAAATCACTTAAATCACTTTAAATCAATTCTAACGGTCTATTTCAGCGTTCCAAAAGTGATTTTTTAAAAAATTCTCTTCGAACATTTCTAAAAAAATTCCTCCGTTGTTGATATTGATTAAATTCATTTTATTATCCATTCTGTTCTTTCTTTTCTTTATTCATTCTTCCTCATATATATATATATATATATATATATATATATATATGTGTGTGTGTGTGTGTGTGTGTGTGTGTGTGTGTGTGTGTAAGTTGAAAATGGAACGAATCCGACGGTATGTTGAAATGAAAAATAAAGGAAAGAAAATGTTGGATAAAATAGGATTTATTTATTTCATTTTACTGACACGTGTTTCGGACATTCTATCTACTATTATTTTAAATACAAAATGAAATAAAATAACAACAATAGAAAAAACTACAGAATGTTTTAGTATACAAAAGAATAGCGACCTTCGTCAGAGTAAATCCTTATTTTTTTGAAATGGTTGAATTACGGAGAATTTCCGAGATGTTCGAAAAAAGAACTTTTTTGAAATCGTCTCAAGAAAGTGTTCTAACGCGATGGAGAAAACAGTTATGTTGATGTATCGTCGCATGCGACGGATTTTGAAAAAATATATATATATATATATATATTATATATATTATATATTTGAAAGGAGAGATAATATTAAAGATCAATAATACTGAAAAGTTATTTATCAAACCCGTTTTGTTAAAACCAGTATGCAAATTAACCACACAACATATCATATAAACCTTGATTTCTAAGTGATACATATTGCAGTATTTTAAAGGCCCTAATATCATGGGCTGTTCTGAGGCAAATCTAACTCAGGTTTTCATTGAGACCACGTTAATAAATAAGATTTATTCTGTTCTATGCATTGATATTAATAATTTTCACTATAAATTAAATACTCATTGATTAATTTATTTGAATTTAAATAAGAACGTATATAAAAGATCACACTTATTATTAATTGAATATAAAATCATTCATAGATTAATTTTATTACGTTGGTGAATGGAATAATAATATTAGAGATCAATAATACTGAAAAATTATTTTATTTTTATCAAACCCGTTTTGTTAAAACCAGTATGCAAATTAATCACAAGACGTAGTCTTGGTTACAGACAGACGTCGAATCTCCATAATAAAACGATTAGAGACGGCAGTCAATATTTTTTTTTTATCTGATGCCTCACGGTAATTTTGGTGCAACATGTTCCTTTGAGAAGTTTGGTGACCTGCTTAGATTTTTTGTCCAACCAATCCCTATGTTTAATTTCCCTGAGCCCAAGAACATCAACGCCGACATTGTAGACCTCAGTTTTGAATTGGTTTTGAATTGGCCCTACTTTCTATTAAATTCTATTTCCCTAATGGCTTTGTGGAGATTTTCACATACCGTCCTTCAATTTCAACATATTAATACGCAAAGGGACTTTTATTCTCTATGATCTTATTTTACACATAATGCAGTTTGCATATGGTCCGTCTCACGCTCTGCACCCTGCATGACTCTAACTCTGCAATATATATATATATATATATATATATATATATATATATATATATACTAGCAAATATATGCACCCTCCGGGTGCAAGTATTTAAGTTTAAGTTTTGATATAATAAAATATCATATTAAATTAGAAAGGCTAATGAAACTGACTAAGAATGCAAATAAAAAGATCTGCAACAGAGGGGTATAATCGAAAAATAGAACAACTTTGAAACTAACTATTCCATCATTTTCCATTACTCCCTCTTTCATTGGTAAAATTTCCTAATTTAACTATTTAGTTAAAATAGGAAGTAAAGGATAATATTACAGTTATTTCTTCTTGTAAATAATTTCTTTTAAGATTTATCCACGAGTTTTTGTTTATATTTCTTAAGATAAAAACCAAACAATTAGAAATCAATAATACCAAGCACATATTTATTAAAATAAAATTTTAAATATCAATATGCAAATTAGCCTTCTCGTTCAAACTGTAAACCGCTATTTTGTTGTATATATAAATACAATTGCATGTTATTAGTACGTAGATATGGTCAACAGTATTAATAATGTAAACAATTTTTATTAATAACTGAAGGTTTAAAAGAATGAAATCATGGAGAATTTGACATAAATAATTAAGGGAATTGTGACTTGAGTAGTAATATAGTTTCGGTTACAGACAGAAAAACACACAATCTCCATTATAATAAGATATATATATATATATATATATATATATATATATATAGTCCTGACCTTACACTAGGCTGGATTAATACAAGCTCTTTTTAACGTGAGGTTTTTTTCATGGGGCATTCACACGAAATCGAACTCGCTATTTAGTAGTAATAGATCTGCGAAACTAGCTTGCTAACAACACCATTACGACGATGTTAGTTAAACCTATAGTCAATACGGTCATACCCCGGCCACTTCATTAATTGGCTCTAAAAGCCGTGACGTCACGTGTTTTTTTATGTCAACCGGAAGTAATGCCTTAAAAGGAGAACAAAGACAGTAAACAATAACCCTCGAAATTATGTAACAATCTTAAACCTTAAAGAACACTAAGAACATATTTTACTCACATGTTTTAAAGAATAATGAACACTGGTGTACATTTGTTTACGACGTAAACATTTCATTGTACCGTATGTAGTTTTTTAATGTATTTTTAATGTATTTTTTATTGTATTCAAATTTATTTTTAGCATGTTTGTGTTTATTATTATTTTAATATTATTTTATTATTATTTTTATGTACTTTATTATTATTCTTTTATCTATGTATTAATACAAAGTGCCCAACACAGGAGTGCTGGAACGAGCAAACATAAACAGCATGTCTGCCATCATCTGCGAGAGACGCCTGCGTTGGCTTGGCCAAGTCAGAGGATGGACAAAGGCCGCATCCCCAAAGACCTACTGTATGGTGAACTAGTAGAGGGCACCCACCGGTAGGGAGACCACGCCTGCGCTTTTAAAGATGTCTGCAAGAGAGACATGAAGACATGCTAAATTGACATAAACACATGGGAGGCTTGTGCAGAAGACTGTACGACCTGGCACCTCCTCATCAAACAAGGAAAAAAAAGGAGTGAAAAAGAGAGGAAAAAACCGCCGCAGAAAAGAGAGCCAAAAGGAAGGAGAGACAACAGCATCTCCAACCTCTCCAGAAAGCATCACCTTTTGTTTGCAATCACTGTACCAGAGATTGCCATTCAAAAATTGGTCTGTTCAGCCACTCACGTAGCTGTAGATAATTTTTTAATGGACTCTACGCCATCGTCTTTAATAGACGGAAGGTTGTCAACTAATACGCTTGTACCTGAATCTTCAGTCCGTTATCATCCTGCAATACCCTTTAGTTAAAAATGAGACCAAAACGAGATTCAATACAAAAATGTAAATATAGATTATCTGGTGTTGCTTAATCGAAGATTTTTTATATGACCGATTTTATTTTCCCCAATTTCAAAAATGAAACATTGAAAATGGTTTTGCGTCGCTTAAATGACCAATGTAAAATTAAAATAAATTGAAAAAAAAAGTTACGTTTTATTTGTAATATTGAAATTGCAAATCATCGTTTCTGTCTAAGGTAGACCCTCTTGATTTTTGTCTATATATTAATAGTAGTGGTCCTTAAAAGTACGACCGTTATTGTTTGTCACACCCTCTGGTTAAAAATGAGACCGTCCAAACTGTCCAAGATGAAATACAAAAATGTAAATCCGGATTATCTGGTGTTGCTTATCCACCGAATTCTTATTTCTTATGAATGTCGTCACCTCAGCTAAATTATGGAGCATTCTGTTTTCATTATAAAGAAAGAAAGGGAAGAAAAGGGAGAAGCTACATAGAAAAATATGAGAAAGAAAGAAAGAGAGTTGGGGAAAGATAGAGAAATGGATGAGCGCACGGAAGTGATTACGCTAATCAGCTTCAACCGAACATAATAAAAAAAATGAAAAGAAGGAAAGAAAGAAAATGGAGTGAGAGAAATTTAAATCAAGATTATTATACTCTTTACATATTGAACTATTTAGCAATATCTCTAAAGTAAACATTAAACGCTGTAATAATTAAATTATCATACCATGGTATATCCACAGGTTCTGCAAGTATCTAAATTATGTTATTTGATTGTATAATGTTTCATGGATACGCATTGGTCATACAAGACTAACACACTCCTATATACGCAAACAAGAACAACAATCACAATGTGGAATACGTCAAACACCTTTGACAGTTAAACACACATGGAATGCAGGTTTTTTTGCTCACATCAGAAACCGTTATTTTAAAGCAAACAATACGAAAGATCTGTTTGAAAATGTCAACATGGAGGATATTCTCTCTTTTTTGAGGGAAATAAAATTATACCATAGAATATGACATGAAACAAATCAATACCATACAACCTAATCCCCAATAATGCTAACACATTTTTAAAACCAATTACTAAAAAGTATAAATATAAATACACGATATGTATCGCTTCATAACAGTTAGGCACGACATAACCCCAGACGGGTTGATATGCCATAAAAATGAATAAACAAACAAACAACAAACATAAAATATTATCCTGCCTTTTAGGATAAGGTTAACTTTTATAATTAATTGTTAGGCGTGTATGAATTTATAGACGATACTTTATATCTAAGTCCAGCTGAGTCGATGAGAGAAATACACAGAAGGAATATAAATTTAAAATCGTTTCCTTGTTGGATTAAAAAAAAAATTCTTTCTTTAATTCTGCAGTGCACTTGTTGAACACATTTCTCCGCCTATTAGTAGAATTTTAAAAAAAAATGTGGATGATATATATAAACTTTAACTTCTGTTAAAATGTACAAAAGATCAGCGCATACATTTTGCTTATGAAATTAGCCGTTTTTCTGTTGTCTTTAACATCAAATGAAAAGAAGAAGAAGAAGAAGAAGAAGAAGAAGAAGAAGAAGAAGAAGAAGAAGAAGAAGAAGAAGAAGAAAACAACAACAACAACAACAACAACAACAACAACAATAGAGCTTAGATGATTATGATGAAGAAGAAGAAGAAGTAGAGACCTAGAAGAAGAAGAAGAAGAAGAAGTAGTAGAGAACTAGAAGAAGAAGAAGAAGAACAACAAACAACAACAACAACAACAACAACAGAGCTTATAAGAAGAAGAAGAACAAAAGAAGAACAAGAAACAAGACCAAAGAAGAGGAAGAACAACAACAACAAGAAGAAGAAGAAGAAGAAGAAGAAGAAGAAGAAGAAGAAAGAAGAAGAAGAAGAAGAGAGATTAGATGATGATATGATGATGAAGAAGAAGACGACAGCGACGACGATGAAGAAGAAGAAGAGAGCTTAAATAAGAAGAAGAAGAGAAGAGAGAAGAACAACAACAACAACAACAAAACAACAACAACAACAATAGAGCTTAGATGATATGATGATGAAGAAGAAGAAGAAGAAGAAGAAGAAGAAGAAGAAGAAGAAGAAGAAGAAGAAGAAGAAGAAGAAGAAGAAGAAGAAGAAGAAGAAGAAGAAGAAGCAACAACAACAACAGTGCTTAGAAGAAGAAGAAAGAAGAAGCAACAACAACAACAACAGCTTAAAGAAGAAGAAGAAGAGAAGAAGAAGAAGAAGAAGAAGAGAAAAGAAGAAGAAGAAGAAGAAGAAATATGAATTTTACAGGTCAGACATTGATATACTGTATATATATTTGTGTATCTGTTTGTCAGTGTGCACATCTGTGTGAAGGAGGGGGTGGAGGAGAGGGGGCCGGGGGAAGAAGACAGAAGATGGCGGGAATGAAATCTATCCGACTCTTTCTGGTGGGGCGTAGCCATGATACGAAAATGTGCAGTTTGCAAAGTCGTGTGCAATGTGGGAGCGAAAAATGCACAGTAAACACGTGCATTTGTGGGGCCTTCTGCTTTCTTAGAAAAATATCGTCCGACACTGGCACGTTTGACTCAGTCATCAAAGCGCAGAGGGTTGAGGTCACCGGAAGCCGAAAAAAAAACCTTTTTTTATTTTATTGCTGCACCGAAATCTAAATAATTACCTGGTGTTGCCTATCCACCTAAACTTTAGTAAAAGCAACTCTATATCCTACATTTTTTAATAATGACCATCTAAAAAGCTGTATGTAATATGGGTTAATAGTGCTGCTTTGTCTCCTTTAGAAATGAATAATTATCATAAACTTTAACAGAAGCGATTCTACATCCTCTATTTTGAATAATGATCACCTTACAAACCTTATGAAATATGGGTTAATAGTGCTGGTTTAATTCCTTTAAAGATTAATAATTATCCTGAACTTTAATAAAAGCAACTCTTTATCCTTTATTTTAAATAATGATCATCTTACAACCCTTATAAGATATCGGTAAGTAATGCAGGTTTAATTCCTTTAAATATGAATGATTATCCTAAACGGTAATAAAAGCGACTCTATATCCTTTATTTCAAATAATGATCATCTTACAAACATAAAAAAAAACTTCATTTTTTTTATTGCTGCACCGAAATCTAAATAATTACCTAGTGCTGCTTATCCACCGAATTCTTATTTCGGACCATATGACCTTTAGTCAGCCCTTTTGGTTCTCGATTCAGAAGGACATGTTTTTCATTTACACCGTCAATATCCGGTTGTTTGTTAGGGGTTAAGGTTAGGGGTTAGGTTTAGGGGTTAGTTTTATAATTAAAAAAAAAACAACTAAAAATCATATGTTAACAAACAACCGGATATTGACGGTGTAAATGAAAAATATGTCCTTCTGAATCGAGATCAAAAAGGGGTGCCTAAAGGTCATATGGACCCCTATTTCTTATAAGTGTCGTCTCCTCTGCTAAATAATGAACTATTCCGTTTTTATCATAAAGAAAGAAAGGGAAGAAAAATGACATGCTATACAGAAAAAATATAGTAAGATAGAAAGAAAGAAAGAGATTAAGGGAAATATTGAGGGGGTGGGATGACGCTAATCTGTTTCAATCAATGATAAGATGAAAAGAAGGAAAGAAAGAAAAAAAAACAGTAAGTGAGAGTTAGATCAAGATTATTATACCTTTTACATATTGAAATATACTGCAATAGCTCTTAAGTAAACATATCAAACATTTTGATGATTAAATTATCCTACTGTGGTATATCCACAGGTCCTGCTAGTTTTCTATTATTCCCAAGCCGAAATCTAAATACCCCCCTACCCAAGGTGATTAGCCTCGTGTTTGTTAACCCTTCTTTCCAAACTGACCCAGACCTTTGCCCATTAACGATATGGACAGTGTTGCTAGGATACGTGCAGATAATAATCAGATACTAAATAAAAGTATTAGATAAATGCATTAGTAATCTCTAGCTGGAGTGTCCAACGTCGGATAAGGGGCAGCACTGGATTGACCATTCACCAAAAAGTTGACCTGTTTTATTCATCTATCTATCTATCTATCTATCTATCTCACTCTGCTTTATTCATCAATCTATCTATATACCTATTTATCTCATTCTTTTTTATCTATCTATCTATTCATCTATCTATCACCGCTCTATCTATCTATCTATCTATCTATCTATCTCCGTTCATATCTATCTATCTATCTATCTATCTATCTATTACCGCTCTTCATCTATCTATCTATATCCGTTCATATCTATCTATCTATCTATCTATCTATCACTATCTATCTATCTATCTATCTATCTATCTATCTATCTATCTATCACTGCTCTATCTATCTATCTATCTATCTATCTATCTATCACTCTATCTATCTATCTATCTATCTATCTATCTATTACTCCGTTCATATCTATCTATATATCTATCTATTTAACTATCTATCTATTTATTTATATATCTATCTATCTGTCTATCTATCAATTTATCTATCACCGCTCTATCTATCTATCTATCTATCTATCTCCATCTATCTATCTCCGTTCTATCTATCTATTATCTATCTATCTATCTATCTATCTATCTATCTATCTATCTCCGTTCATATCTATCTATCTATCTATCTATCTATCTATCTATCTGTTTAATTCATTTATCTATCTATCTCTGTTTAATTGATCTATCTATCTATCTATCTCATTGTTTTGTATCTATCTATCTATCTATCTATCTATCTATCTATCTATCTATATTCTTTTTTTATTCATCTATCTATCTATCTCATTCTGTTTTATCTATCTAACTGCCTGTCTATCTATCTATCTGACCGAGCTTAAAAATGGGATGAGAAACCCAATTTGAAAAGAAAGGGTTAATCCCGGCCCGCCAAGTCTGAAAAATGATAAATTAAATATTTATTCGAAATATTACTTTTCAGGATTTTTTGAGAGTATCTGAGATCACTAAACGAACCTGGTGCCGTCGTCCGTACGCCATTCCCTGTGTAAAGGCAGTAACCTGTAGTAAATAAACGATAAAAACAAATGAAACCTCCTTCAAATAGGAATAATTATCCAAAACTCTAAGAAAAGCGACACTAAATCCTTTTATTCAAGGAGCATCTAACTTACAATCCTTATGAAATATGGGTTAGTAGTGCTGGTCTAACTCCTTTAAATACGAATAAATATCCTAAACTTTAATAAAAGCAACTCTATATCCTACATTTTTAAATAATGGCCATCTTACAAGCTGTATGTAATATGGGTTAGTAGTGCTGGTCTAACTCCTTTAAATACGAATAATTATTTAAACTTTAATAAAAGCAACTCTATATCTACATTTTTTTTAATAATGACCATCTTAAGCTGTATGTAATATGGGTTAGTAGTGCTGGTCTAACTCCTTTAAATACGAATAATTATTTAAACTTTAATAAAAGCAACTCTATATCCTACCATTTTGTTTAATAATGACCATCTACAAGCTGTATGTAATATGGGTTAGTAGTGCTGGTCTAACTCCTTTAAATACGAATAATTATATTAAACTTTAATAAAGCAACTCTATATCCTACATTTTTGTTTAATAATGACCATCTTACAAGCTGTATGTAATATGGGTTAGTAGTGCTGGTCTAACTCCTTTAAATACGAATAATTATATTAAACTTTAATAAAAGCAACCTATATCCTACTTTTTGTTTAATAATGACATCTTTACAAGCTGTATGTAATATGGGTTAGTAGTGCTGGCTAACTCCTTTAAAATACGATAATTATATTAAACTTTAATAAAAGCAACTCTATATCCTACATTTTTGTTTAATAATGACCATCTTACAAGCTGTATGTAATATGGGTTAGTAGTGCTGGTCTAACTCCTTTAAAATACGAATAATTATATTAAACTTTATAAAAGCAACTCTATATCCTACATTTTGTTTAATAATGACCATCTTACAAGCTGTATGTAATATGGTTAGTAGTGCTGGTCTAACTCCTTTAAATACGAATAATTATATTAAACTTTAATAAAGCAACTCTATATCTACATTTTTGTTTAATAATGACCATCTTACAAGCTGTATGTAATATGGGTTAGTAGTGCTGGTCTAATCCTTTAAATACGAATAATTATATTAAACTTTAATAAAAGCAACTCTATATCCTACATTTTTGTTTAATAATGACCATCTTACAAGCTGTATGTAATGGGTTAGTAGTGCTGGTCTAACTCCTTTAATACGAATAATTATATTAACTTTAATAAAAGCAACTCTATATCCTATACATTTTTTGTTTATATGACCATCTTACAAGCTGTATGTAATATGGGTTAGTAGTGCTGGTCTAACTCCTTTAAATACGAATAATTATATTAAACTTTATAAAAGCAACTCTATATCTCATTTTTGTTTAATAATGAACATTTACAAGCTGTATGTAATATGGGTTAGTAGTGCTGGTCTAAATCCTTTAAATACGAATAATTATATTAAACTTTAATAAAAGCAAACTCTATATCCTACATTTTTGTTTAATAATGACCATCTTACAAGCTGTATGTAATATGGGTTGTGTGCTGGTCTAACTCCTTTAAATACGAATAATTTATTAAACTTTAATAAAAAGCAACTCTATATCCTACATTTTTTGTTTAATAATGACCATCTTACAAGCTTATGTAATAAAATGGGTTAGTAGTGCTGGTCTAACTCCTTAAATACGAATAATTATATTAAACTTTAATAAAAGCACTCTATATCCTACATTTTTGTTTAATAATGACATCTTACAAGCTGTATGTAATATGGGTTAGTAGTGCTGGTCTAACTCCTTTAAATACGAAATAATTATATTAACTTTAATAAAAGCAACTCTATTATCCTACTAATAATGACCATCTTACAGCTGTATGTAATAATGGGTTATAGTGCTGGTTAACTCCTTTAAATACGATAATTATCCTAAACTTTAATAAAAGACTCTATTCTACATTTTTTAATAATGACCAATGTTACAAGCTGTATGTAATATGGGTAGTAGTTGCTGGTCTAACTCCTTTAAATACGAATAATAATATTCCAAACTTTATAAAAGCAACTCTATATCCTACATTTTTTAATAATGACCATCTTACAAGCTGTATGTAATATGGGTTAGTAGTGCTGGTTTAACTCCTTTAAAGAATGAATAATTATCTAAACTTTAATAAAAGCAACTCTATATCCTACATTTTTTTAATAATGACCATTTACAAGCTGTATGTAAATGGGTTAGTAGTGCTGGTCTAACTCCTTTAAATACGAATAAATATATTAACTTTAATAAAAGCAACTCTATATCCTACATTTTTGTTTAATAATGACCATCTTACAAGCTGTATGTAATATGGGTTAGTAGTGCTGGTTTTAACTCCTTTAAATAACGATTAACTTATCCTAAACTTTAATAAAAGCAACTCTAATATTCTACATTTTTTAATAATGACCATGTTACAAACTGTATGTAATATGGGTTAGTAGTGCTGGTCTAACTCCTTTAAATACGAATAAATATCCTAAACTTTAATAAAAGCAACTCTATATCCTACATTTTTTAATAATGACCATCTTACAAGCTGTATGTAATATGGGTTAGTAGTGCTGGTTTAACTCCTTTAAAGATGAATAATTATCCTAAACTTTAATAAAAGCAACTCTATATCCTACATTTTTTTAATAATGACCATCTTAAAGCTGTATGTAATATGGTTAGTAGTGCTGGTTCTACTCCTTTAAATACGAATAATTATATTAACTTTTATAAAAGCAACTCTATATCTACATATTTTAATAATGACCATCTACAAGCTGTATGTAATATGGGTTAGTAGTGCTGCTTTAACTCCTTTAAAGATGAATAATTATCCTAAACTTTAACAGAAGCGATTCTACATCCTTTATTTTAAAATAATGATCATCTTACAACCCGTATAAGATATCGGTGAGTAATGCAGGTTTAACTCCTTTAAATATGAATGATTATCCTAAACTGAAATAAAAGCGTCTCTATGTCCTTTATTTTAAATAATGATCATCTGACAAGCCTTATAAAATACGGGTAATTAATGCTGGTTTAAGACTTTTAACTATGAATAATTATCCTAAACTTTAATAAAAGCGACTTCATATCCTTTATCTTTTAAACACGATCCATCTTACAAGCTCTATATATTAAAAGTAAGTAGGGCTAGTTTAAACAATTGATCTTACAACTATTTTACAGGGAAATCTCAACTGGCAAACGTCGTCAATGCAAACCCAAATTGAGGTTTTTAAGGACTGCCTCAAAGACACTCTGAAACAACACTGCTATTGATGTGGAGGACTGGGAGAAGCTAGCTTGTAATAGACCTGGCTGGAGAGCCACTATCTACCTGTTTGTGGAAGAATTTGAGTCCAATCGAATTAAACACCAAAAATTGAAGCGGGTTATTAGAAAGGGTAATTTTCAGCCCAGCAACATTCAAAGTGGAGAGTTCCAACATGTGTTATATGGAAGTGTATGTCTCTCCAGGGCTGGCCTGGTGAGTTATCTGAGAAACACAAGGATAGAGTGTCTACTGGCACCTATGATGATAAAAAAAAACAACAAAAAAAAAAAACAGGAATGGTCTTAATCGAACACGAGTTGACAGCCATTATTGTTATATATAATTCAATTCATCTTGTGAACACTGCTTACCTGGTGAGAGAAAAAAGCTACCAATCTAACCCCACTTAATATAAGAGGAACAGTTGTTTTGGTACATTCTAGAATGTTTTTTTTTTGTTTTTGTTTTATTCCTTTGCCCTGAAATGACCGACAGTACGGTTGAGTATTTGCTCGTATTGGCTTTGATAAAAAGCGACTGAGATACGGAAATGTGCCCTATTTAATGAGCTGACATGAGGTGTATGGTTACGTCATGATCTCTTTTATGTCTCGTAACGCCCGTGAAAAATTACACATCACTGCTCTAATTGTCATTTACTAAGTTTATCGCGAATGACGCCCCCTGTAACGTAGTGGCTAACGTGCTGGTCTACGACATCGTAGTAAGTGCGTTCAAACTCCAGTCACGCTATTACATCCACTTTCGGACTAATAGCCATGGGAAAAGGTATGACCTCCTCATCCCAAGACCTATAAGTTAGATCAGAGGTCGACAGCGGGCCAGATCCGGTCCGCAATCAATAATTATCTGGCTCACAGTCCCTAAGAGAAATATTATATTAATCCGACCCGCAAAGGAAAAAGACGGTGACTTAGAGGCTCGTTTGGTATTCCTCTCATATGTATTGCAAGATCATATATTCTTAGTATTATCTGCGTTATTCGGACTATTGTCCTTATCTTCATTGTTATCTGTACAACGTTTCGGCCGATGTGCCCTCCGGCCTTCTTCAGGTATTTCTTGTCAGAGTCGAGAACCTTCTTTTCGAACTCGGGAACCTTCTTGTAATCGGGAACCATCAGGCAACTTTGAACCTAAGCCTTTATTCAGTCCACGGGGGTATCCTGTTCTCATTCCGCTAACCATTGCTGGGGTAGAGGCGTTATGCTGCGTCAATTATTATTCTATGTTTCTGCCGCCCTTGACCAGGATTGAACCTGCTGTCTAGAGATAACTGTCACTTAGAACTGTCTTAACCTAACTCCTTTATCCACTAGGCCATGTATCCAATTGGCCAAAACGTTGTACAGATAACAATGAAGATGAGGACAATAGTCCGAATAACGCAGATAATACTAATCACGAAGCCTCATCTCAAATATTCAGAGTAATCATATATTCTTGATTATCAAAGTCTGGTAATGAGTAAAGTAAAATCTGGTAATAAATCCAGGGCCGGGTTAGCTCAGTCGGTAGAGCATTCGGCTAGAAACCACAAAATTCCTAGTTCGATACCGCACCCCGCCAACTCAGTTTATGAGTAGCACAGGGTTCTGTGCGGTAAAGTAAGGTTCTGATGGTAGGTGTGGCGATCCACCCCAGATGTAAAAACAATCTCCTTGGTTTAGCGCTATTGAAAAGGGGATAGACTCCCTCGTAGATTGGCTGATACCGACTTAAGGTCATCCCGATGACTTTACTTTATAAGACTTATACAAGGTTACAATCATGCTCTTTGACCCCGCCCCACGCGATAAATCATTACTGTATGCTACAAGGACTACAGTGATAGATGTGGCCAGCAATTCTCTCACAGACATGGCCCCTGACACCTATGTAGTACAAGATTGCCGAGCCCTGGGTTAGATATTACCGCTACTGTTATTCTATAATAAAGGCGTTGGCATTAAATAACCCACGAAGGTTGATATAGCATTAAGCAAAGAAACCAAACCTAGGTTGAACAGTAGTTTTTAAGGATAAAACTATAGAGTGCTCTGTGAGAATCGAGTTCACTAGTTATGGTCTGGTAGCCTAACTCCCTAGCCATTACGTAACGCACTTTTCAGTTGTAATTTGCAGCACGTGGTCAATTTAATGGGGAAACCTCACTTGTGGGACCAGTTCCAAAACTTTCAAGAAGTCTCAAATCTGTTTTCAGCAGAGACTGAATCGAATGTATCCTTTGATAGTTAAAAGAAAATAGTAACAAAAAGCAGCTAACACCGCAAACTGGATACATAGTTATGATTTGGAGGTACACCCATATTAAGAAAATTTCCATTCGTCGTCTTACAAGGAGATGAGGTGGTGTCAAGCGAATGTTCGGTTTGATATACGAAAATGCCATGAAAAGCCATTGGAGAGATTAGGTTAATCGATGAAGATCTACTTACTCATATTCATGAAATGAAAATAAAATACTTATTGTAACAATCTCTAGATAATGGCAGTAAAGAGAGGCCATGATAGAGATTATGGTGATTGAGGAATTACTGGGTTGACGGCAGCAATCCAAACTATCAGCAACACAAAAAATTATTAAAGTTCTTTTTTTTACAAGAATCAGTAATTCAAAGAATATATAAGAATTAACATAGACTGATTACACCAATCATGGATGTCAGAATCTCTGAACCGTTCTTAAAATGAAAAAGTTGGGAACTAAGGTGTATAGAACATAGAACAAGGAAATGGATGACAATGCATAAGGCGGTACAAATATTTCATAACTCAGTGGATGATTTAGACAGATACTTTATGTGAAGACAAGGGGAGTATGACATGCCCCAATGAGGATTGCGTCGATGCAATCATTTCTAGAGAAGGAAGAATATACAATAAGCTAAGCAATCTTTGAAAAGATTTTTAAAGCTTTTTACCAAGATTAAAGTATTGGTTTACTCTGGGCCCTCTTCGGGAAGGAAATGACGTAGTGTATTCATCCCGGAACAAGGCACCCTTCGTTTATTTATAAGGTTCTAACCGAAGACAAGAACACAGCTGAGGGAGATGATCTTCTTTTAATTCTATTCACCATTTTAGGCGTTTTGGTCTCCTATTGGCAAATCCAATGCTAGAAAAGGAAGCACTCTCGGTAGTAGAAAGTCTGTTGTATTCTTTGAAATCCTAGGTAGAACAAGAGTGGACTCCTTTTAGCAGAGAATCCAATTGTAGTCTTTCTGGTGTTAAGTCCAGATAGAAACTGATGCGAAAATTGGTACGTTCGTACTATATTTGGTACTTTCGGTATTCTTTGGTACATTGGGTACCACACCCGAAATATTTGATACGTTTTATATGTTTTGACGAAGGACTCCTTCTTAGCTTTTGAATTTACTATTGATTTAGTTATGAATTTCCCATTATTGTATTTATAAACGATTAGATTTATACGATCAAATACCTGTCTGTCTGTCTGTCTGTCTGTCTCTCTCTCTCTCTCTCTCTCTCTCTCTCTCTCTATATATATATATATATATATATGTATATATATATATATATTTCGGAGGGAAATCGTAAGTATACATTGATGATGAGACTTAATAAAGTTGAAACAGCTGCTATACGATGTTCTACGTAGGGGGCAATATTTGCTGAGTTCGCTTGTCATGATTATTTTCATTAATTATCGAATTTTATACGATATAAGCATTGTAACTGCCTTCAAGCAAAACATATATATAATATATAAATATATACCCCCTGATATTCCAAGAGATTTGATACTTCACTCTAAACTCGAGTAGGGGGAATTGATCTGAATTGAATGTTCGGTGCCGTTATAGTATGTGGCCTACCTTTTTGATTCTGTTATAGTATGTGGCCTACCCTATGAATTTCCCATTATTGTATTTATAAACGATTAGATTCATACTATCAAATACCTGCCTATATATCTATATATATATATATATATATATATATATATATATATATATATATATATATATATGTGTGTGTGTGTGTGTGTGTGTGTTGAAACTGGAAGCGAATCCGACGGTATTTAAAATATTTAAAATAATAATAGATAGAGTGCATATGTACATGGATAAACTCCTGGCCGAAACACGTGTCAGTAAAGTAAAATAAAATCAATTTTATTAATTCAGCATTTTCTTTCCTTTATTTTACCTTTCAACACACACACACACACACACACACATATATATATATATATATATATATATATATATATATATATAGTATCATAGTGTGTACAGAAATTACACACTCGAGTTTCACCGTAAGGATATTCAGGGTTAAATCCACTGAATTAATGAAGATATTGATTAATTACAGTTAATTGCAAGAGTTCATATTTTAATTATTCTGTAGACACTATAATACTAAATCCGCTCTACTTACATATTGAGCACTCAATATTTGTTATAACACTGACTTATCCAAATAACACTTGTATCAACCAAATATTGAGACGAACCCAATATTTTTACCGGTAAGTCATTCCTTTTACACACAAGCAACACAAACACAAAGACACACACAACACACACACACACACACACACACACATTATATATATAATATATATATATATATATATATGTGTGTGTGTGTGTGTATTGGGCCGGGTTAGCTCAGTCGGTAGAGCGTTCGGCTAGAAACCACAAGGTTCCTAGTTCGATACCGGTCCTCGCCAACTCAGCGTATGAGTAGCACAGGGATATGTGCGGTAAAGAACGGAGCTGATGGTAGGTGTGGTGCTCCACCTCAGACGCAAAAAATCTCCTTTGTCAAGCGCAAGTGAAAAGGGGATAGACTCCCTCGCTGACTTGCTGATACCGACTTTAGGCCGCCCCGTCGACTTAAAGCAGACACATAAAAACACCGCCAACCATACAAAGGATGAAGGAAAGGAAAAAAAAAATTCCACCAATAAAAAAGACACTTGAAAATGAAAAAATGCAATATGATCACCCCTGAATGAGGGGGGTGAATGTATGAATATAAAATGAGTTTGGCCATGTGCCTGTTTAAATAAAAGATATCAGTGGTCTGAGAATCTCGTGGGCATGCTCGCGAGTGGAAATGGTCCATAACACGATACCATGGTATTTAAGGCTTTTATTCCCATAATATATAATATATATATATATATATATATATATTATATAATAATTTTATCGATATCACTTTTAATCGATTAAAAGTGAAATCGATAAAATTCATTTTTATCCATCTACATTTCTTTTCTTTACTCATTTTTTCCTCATATTGTCGGATTCATTTCCCCATTCTCATATATATATATATATATATATATATATATATATATATATTATATATATAAGACTTCCTCACATATATTTAAGAAAATTTCAAACGAATTTAACTAAAATAATTTTTTCACTGGACAGATGGACACATCACTTCTAATACATTTCTCTGTCCGGATTATTGTGGCTTGTCAAGAAAACTTAAAAAAAACTTTCTAAAAACAATTTCTTTCACAATAATGTTTCTCCTGACGATGACCTAATGTCGAAACTAGTTGAGAACAATCAAAAAATAAATAACACAAAAGAAATATTCCTGTTTGTCTTATCACTTTTTGTTTATTTAAACGATCTTATCAAGATTCTACCTTATACTTGAATTTAAAAGAAGATTTTGAAAATTTAGTAATACAGTAATATTTATGTGGTTGAGAATAGAGGAAAATGTGGATATAACAACAAAAGCTAAATTCAATTGATATTTCGCCTCATTATTGGCTGAAGCTTTCTCAAAATTTTATTGTCTTAATTGCTTGTACATCTGCTTTTATAGTGAAAAGGTAAATGGGTGAGGGATGAGAGAAAAAGTTGGGTGGGGCTGGTGTGTGGGGAATGGTACTTTTATTTTTATGGGGTCAGTCGGTTGACTTAGAAGAGAATTTGATATTTAGAGTGTGTGTCCAATGTGTGTCAGTAGACCGGGAATATTTTTGTTTGAAAATGTTTTAGAGAAGTCCTTAAAGATTTTGTTGAGATAAATGCATTTACTATCTGCTGTTTTATATTTAAAAGTTAATTGGATAAGGGAAGGACAGAGGGAGAGTAAGAGAGGGCGGGTGGGGTTAATATATAATATATAGTAATATTTATGTGTTATCATGGATAACTCTTAAACTAATTCCAAGGTTGAATGCTATATATTTAACCATTTGGTTTGATTTCTTTGTTTAACGGCATATCAACCGCCATGGGTTTTTAATAACAAAGAACAGTAGTGGTACTATTTAACCCATAGCCGGGAAATGAGAAAGTTCATGATTTTCCCCAGATCGGAAATTGAACATGTTAGCGCGATTGTAGTTCCAGATTGTTTACTACGATGTCGCAGTCCAACACGTTAGTAACTCCACTGCGGGGACGCACTTTTCTAATCATTTATCTTCTTATAATGGAGATTCGGATTCTGTCTGTATGTAATCAAAACCACGTCATTGCTTACGTCATACTACACTCACGAATTGCGTAAATTTATCAATGAGTATTTCATTTATAGTCAAAATCTTATTTATTAACGCGGTCTCTATGAAAATCTGAGTTAGATTTGCCTCAAAACAGCCCATGTTTAAAATCCGGTAATGTATCTTATATATCCCTAAAAATAAAGTTTTACATATTATATTGTGTGGTTAATTTGCATACTGGTCTTAACAAAACCGGGTTTGATAAATAATTTCTTGGTTTTATTGACCTCTAATGTTATTGTTTTATTCTTCAACGTATTAAAATCAATCCTATGAATGATTTTATATAGAAACAAATTAAAACATAATTAGAACAACTTCAATCTTTTTATATGCGTTCTTAATTAATTTCGTTAGTCTTTTTAGTTTAATATGTTTTATTATATTCAAACTTAAATACATACGCCAGGTGGAGATCGCATATTCTAGCTAGATTTTATAATTAGGCTTCTCGTGTTTTTTGTGTTTATTTTTTATTTCTTCTTTTTGTTTTTGTTTTTGATGAGTTTATATTAAGTAGTATGTCAGTGTTATCGACGAGAATTTGTCTACCGTTATTTGGAAGAATAATTTGCAGTATACTGTGCCATAGTTCTCTCAACCCTCCTGTACGGTGATGAAGCCAGGACGGTATACAAAGCTGATGCTCACAAACTACATGTCTACTACATGCGTCACTTGAGCAGTATATTCAATGTCAAGTGGTGGCAACACGTTTCAAACAGGACCATCCTGAAGAGAACTGGACTTCCTAGCATGCCTGAAATACTTGTCCAGCGCAACCTGAGATGGGCTGGCCACTTAAACAGACTTGGGGATAACAGACTACCAAAACAGATTTTGTACTCTCAACTGAGAGAGGGATCACGTGGAATCGATAGACAAAAGCTCAGATACAAAACATCAAAAGAAACCTGAAGGACTTTAACATCCCCATAGGCAGTTGGCAAGATGCAACCAGAGACCAAATAAATTGAAGGAAAAGGATTTGCGTGGTGTCATCATCGGATACGATGGACAGCAAGTAATAATAAGTAATATTTGGAAGAGGGTGGTCTTGTATTTAACTTTGATTAATGGGAGTTTTTATAGTATTATTGTCGGAAGTCGTGTACATAATGTTTTATGTTAATTCTATCAGTAAAACCAATAGGAAAATTAAACAGCTTCTGGGAACCTCTACTAAGAATAAATAAATAAATAAAATATACATCTAAACAAGAAAAAAAGGGCACCTTGTCGTGGTAATGGTTAGCAAGTTAGTGTCACAGATCAATTACAGTTGTGTAGTGAGTTAAACCCTAACTGGGTGCTTCATACCTCTGACTTTGTATTAAATCTAAGCGATGATTAGTTTTAAGGATGCCTTTCGTGAAATATTTAGTGCGCGAGACGTGCAGAACATTTTTAGTGAATTCGATTCTCACTGGGTACCAAACTAAGCTTACTAACAATTGTGGTACTGCATTATTTGGATTATTCAGACTATAGTCCTTATCCTTATCCAATGTGCCCTTCGACCTTCTTCATGCGTTTCTTGTCGAACCCAGGAACCTTCTCGAATTCAGGAACCTTCTCTTCTAACTCGAAAACCTTCTTGTTGAACTCGGAAGACTGCATGTCGTAATCAGGAACCTTCACGGAACTTTGAACCGAACTCTTTATTCAATCTACGGGGGTAGACTGATCTCATTCCGTTAACTATAACAGAGTACAATTGTTAAACTGTGTTAAGTATTTTATATCATTATCGCCCTTGGCCAGGATTGAACCTGCAGCCTAGAGATGATTATCACTTAGAACTCAGAATAATCGAAATTATACAAATCATTAAGCCTCATCTAAAAAAAAAAAAAAATCAGACAAATAGTTGTGGTACTATTTAACCCATAATTCGAGACAAGTGTGAGAAACCTAGTGAAAATCCAACACAGTAATAATAGTCTTCTAAGCAGCTCTCTAATGATTGCACCACGAGAGGTGCCCTAAATTGAACGCAGGTCAATGAAGCTCACTCGACCTGTACTCGAGTTATGTCGGCATTTTAGGAGGAAAGTCAGGCTTAGTTAAACAATACTAAAAAAGTGTGAGTCGAATTTGACGTCTTTAAAAGACGCGAGACAGTTTTGTGGTTAAAATTTCAAAAGGGTAAAGAAAGCGGGTTGTTGGTTGCCGGGTACTTTTGAAGATGAAAGGAGAGGGGGAGGAATCATATGACAAAGGTTGTATTCTAAGTTTCACGGTCAGCACGTGAGCGAACGAGGGAAAAATATAGCGTGGGTTATATATTTTTATTTATAGTTGTTTTTAAATGCTTTTTAGTTTACTTTCTGGCTAGATAGAGATGACTTTAAAATATCGGTGGATATAGGACAGGAAATTGTGAAAGAAGAAGAAGAAGAAGAAGAAGGAAAGGAGGTGGAGGAAAAAAGAAGAAAGCAAGAAAGAAAGAAGAAGAAAAGGGAAAGAGGTGGAGGAAGAAAGAAAGAAAGAAAGAAAGGAAGAAAGAAAGAAGAAGAAAAAGGGAAGGAGGTGGAGGACAAGGAAGAAAGAAAGAAAAGAAAGAAAGAAAGGAAGAAGAAGAAGAAGAAAAGAAGTGGAGAAAAAGAAAGAAGGAAAGGAAAAAGAAGAAGAGAAGGAAGACGAAGAAGAGGAGGACACAGAGAAAAAAAGGAAAGAAAGAAAGAAGAAAAGAGGTAGGGGAGGAGGCGGAGGAAAAAGAAATAAAGAAGAACTTAGTAGAAAGAATAAGAGAAAGGAGAAGAATTCAGTAGAAAAAAGAAGAGAAGGAAGAGGAAGAATTAGAGAAGAAGAAGAAGAAAAAGAAGAAGAAGAAGAGAAGAAGAAGAAGAATGGGAGGGGAGGAGAGGGAAATAGAAAGAAGAATAAGAAAAACTTATTGAAAAGAAGGAAGAAGAAAAAGAGAATGTGGGGGAAAAAGAAAGAAAGAAAGAAAAAGGAGAAGAATAAGAATTAGTAAGAAATAGAAATATAATATCGAAAGAAGAAAGAGTGGGGGGGGGGCAATAATAAAAAGCAAAAATTAGGAATGAGAAGGAGAAAAATAAATAGAATTATGAATACTGAGAAGAATTACGAGAAATAGAAAGGAAAAGTGAGAAGATAAAGAAAGGGGGAAAAAAAGAAGAAAAATCTTTAAAAGAAATATGAAGAAGAAAAAAAATAAGGAAATGATAAAATAAACAGAGAAGATGAATAAATGAAATTAATAGGAAGAAGAATTAAATTAAATAATAATTTATTAATTCATTAATCTTAAATCTATACATTAAAAGCTCCAATTCTGGAACTCTGAGGAATGTGGAGTTCCCCTCTAGCCCAACTACTCCCAGGTTCACCCTGACCCGGAGTGGTAGAACCTGTTAGGGTTAAAAAGAAATGTGTATTGAAAATGTGTATAAAAATGAGTTTGACAAGAAAATTGGATACCCAACAGAATGAATAAAAACAATGTCTGTTACCTGGGCTCGAAACGAATTCTTGTTCTGGGTCGTAATACGCAGCTTTATTATCCAGAAGAGAGACTCCGGAGGAGACAAAAAAAAAAAAAAAAAAAAAAGAAAAGAAAAAGAAAAGCACTTCTGTAAACGGATACGAATTCACACATGTCAGTTGCAGAAATTAGATAGTACACTTATTAGACATTCCCTATTTAATGATTTAAAACGAGTGCCACCCCTTTTGGGTGACCCTCGTGTAATAGTTTCAAATCCACTCAATGGAATTTCAGTGGTTTCACGTCACGCAATCCATGTGGCCGCCGTCAAGAAAAATGGATTCGTTTTTCTCCCCGGAATTCAGCCTCATTTAGATTTCTTTAGCCTTAGAAATGGCGTCAAACGCAAAAAAAGGCGTTGCTTTTCGCCAGGAACGATTAAAAAAAACAAAAAAAGAATAAATAAATAAATAAATAACAGATTAAGTTACGTTTTCTTATTGCTTTAACTGCATTTTGAATTTACTATTTTCTGTCTCTTATAAAGAAAAAAGAAATTTAAATTTGTGATACGTTAGCAATGTTCACTACACTCTAATAAATTCTAGTATCGAATAAAAAACGAACAGAAATAAAACAACTATTTTATTATAAGGGGATGTGTGGTTTTCCGTCTGAAAACTGAAACTATTATTACTCAAGTTACAATCTCCTTAGTTTATTAAAACGTCACATCCTCCACGATTTTATTTTTATTTAAACCTCAATTTAGTACAAAATTGTTTTAAATTATTAATACAGTTGACCATATATCCTATTATAAATGGGGATTGTGTGTTTTTCCGTCTGAAACTGAAACTATATTATTACTCAAGTTACAATCCCCTTAGTTATTAACTACATTCTCCACGATTGTATTTTTATTTAAACCTCAATATTAAAATAGTTTCAAATATTAATTACAGTTAACCATATCTTACATACTAATAATATGCAAATTTATTTATACAACAAACAAAATAGCGGTTTAAAATGTGAACAGGAAGGCTAATTTGCATATTGATCTTTTAAAATTGATTTTAATAAATATGTGCTAATATTATTGATTCTAATTGTTTGGTTTATCTTAATGAATATGAGCAAAAATCTCGGGATAAATCTAAAATAAATCCATTAATAGAAGAAATAACTGTTAATTTTATTCTTTACTTCCTATTTTAACTATATAGTTAAATTAGGAAAAGTTAGCAATAAAAGACGCGATGATGGAAATGATGGAAGAGTTAGTTTCATAGTTGTTCTATTTTTCGATTATACCCTCCACTGTTTCAAATCTTTTTATCTGCATTCTTATTTAGTTCATTAGCATTCTAATTAATATAATATATTATTACACTAAAACTAAATACTTGCACCCGGGGGTGCATATATTTGCTAGTATTACTAATTAGAAAAAAATCAATGATTTTGCCTTCTGAGATTGACTGTATAGTTGATATGAAACTAAACTGTATTCAGTGTGAGGCTCTAGTTCAGGAAGTCTAGATTTTAAAGTCACCCCTTCCTGAACCGGAGTGGTTGTATCTGTTAGGTCCATTTCGGGTCAAGATCATTTTTAAAATAATTCATATTAGATAGGTTGGCTGGTTGGCTGGTTGGTTGTTATTTATGCATTAACCCTAGGTGGTTATTTGACGTTTTGTTTGATTCATTCTTGCTGGTACTCCAATTTTTTTAAAACTCAATTTTTTAAAAGATTTTAACTCATTTTTTTCTATTTAACCATAGATAGGACACTAACAGGTTAGTACTACTACTCCTTGTCAGTGGACCTGTGATCAATCAGTCTATATTACCTATTTGGATTTGGTTGACTTTACTTTTTATTTTCTGCTCTTGGTCTGTAAGACCATTATTAGTAATAATGATCTATATATTCATACTAGTGTTCCTTTATTGTACGACCGTTATCATCTAAACGACACTCATAAGAAATAAGGATTCGGGGAAAAGCAACACCAGAGAATTCAGGGATTTACATTTTATATCTTCATATTGGAACGATTTGACGGTCTGATTTTTAGCCAAGAGGGGTTGTTTGCGAAAGGATAATAGTCGTACAATTAATGGAACACGAATATAACTTATTTACAGGGGTCAATTATTGCGCGACAGACAATGACAAACGTCTAGGTCTGAGACAAGAAGCCCACTTTCTTTGCAATCAGTTCTATATCCTCAACTATATGATCATTGCTAAGGTAAATATTAAAAAGGTTTAATGGAATCAAAGACAAAATTGCCGAAACTAAATTTGAAACTTGGTGCCCACTTTAATAATTGCACTGCAATAATCTGATTATCATAACTACGGGGCCGGTTACCAGTCGTAGAGCGTTCGGGCTAGAAACCACAGAGGTTTCTAGTTCGATACGGTCCCGCCAATCGAGCGTATGAGAGCACAGGGATCTGATCGGTAAAGTAAGGGCTGTGGTAGGTGTGGCGCTCCACTCAGATGCTAAAAACAATGGTTAGCGCTTGTGAAAGGGGATAGACTCCTCGTTGACTGGGCTGATACCGACTTTTAGCCGCCTGTCGACTTACTTTTTATACTACGCCACCTGCTCCCATCTCACAAACCATCCGATGAGATCGGACAAAGCATCCTGGACACTGCTGGAGAAGCAAGGACGAGCTATAAGTGTTGCGTTCTCCTGTGGAAACCAACACATGAGGCATGTAATGTGGACCGCCCACCAAAAAGACCTACATGACCAACTCTGCGAGGATGCTCGCGAGAGACCTTCCTGGGTCAATGAATTTATATGAGGGTTGGCGAGAGATCTGTCATGGATATCCATGCTTAATGCGCGAACACTGATGATGATGATGATGATACTAAAGCGAGTGAATTCAAATTTTGGTTCCAAGACTCTTTTTACTGTTTAGATTTTAATGACACAATTTATACTAAATTATTCCTTACTTTTAAGATAAATTATGTTTAGAGAAAATTTTCGTTTTAATTGGTTCTAATTAGTCGCAATTTTTCAAGTTAGTCATAAAAACTGACCAATCTCTACTTTATTTTCTGCTAGTCATTTTCTTCCCTTATGTATCTCTTAGTTACAACTCGTTATTGAATGTAGTACTAGACGAGTTTCTTAGTATTCGCCAACTAAAAGAGCAGATTTGCGGTTAAGCAAAACAATGTTTCGAGTATGACATCTCTTTGTTAAATTCGATGATTACAATGTTTCTGCTCATTCTTTAGATGACACACCTGAGTGGGCTGCAGTAATTCAGCGTCCCCCAAACTGGGCGTAGACTGATATGAACCCTGCTGTGTAACCAACAGTAAATTATAACCGCCTCAATGGAAAAAAAAACCACCACAGTAGAGACCCAGATTTAACACATGTGTGGGTACGCACACATGTCATACATCATTCACCCCGTAATTAGCCTATCAATAAATTTCAGTCTATTCCTATCTATCTATTCTATCTATCTATCTATCATCACTAAATTTTTTCAAAGTTCTTATTTTTTTTTCCCCCCTTATTTAATCTATCTATCTATCTATAACAGTCTGGCTATCGTAACATCTATTTATTTTTATCTCGACTATCTATCTATCTGACTACTAACTCAGTCTATTCCTATCTATCTATCTATCATCTATCTATCTTATCACAGTCCTGCTATCTACTATCTAATTATTTATCTCAGATTATCTATCTATCTATTCTAACTCAGTCTATGTCTAAATCGCTAATCATCATCACTCTATCTTCTATCTTCTATCGTATCACCAGTCTGGCTATCTAACTATCTATTATTATCTCAGACTATATATCTATCTATCTACCTGACTTATCTATCTGACAGTCTATTCCTATCTATCTATCATTCTATCTATTCTATCTATCACAGTCTGGCTATTAACTATCTATTCATTTATCTCAGACTATCTATCTGACTATCTATCTACAGTCTATCTAATCTATCTATCTATCTATCTATCTATCTATTCTCAATCTTTCCTATCTATCTATCATTTATCTATCTCATTAGACTATCTATCATCTATCTATCTATCTATCTATCTACCTATCTATCTATTTGTTTCTATTTGAAATAATATTATCTCCTTCCATCTATAAATTTTATTTTTCACAATTCATACTGAATCTCTCTCTCTCTCTCTCTTCTCTCTCTCTCTCTATATATATATATATATATATATATATATATATATTCATTATATATATATATATTCTATCAATTTATATTATCTCTCACTATTCAGACTATCTGTCTATCTATCTAAGTTCTTTTAACCTGCCTATCTTATTATCTGCATATATTTTCTAATATTCTATTCTCCCTATTCACTAGTACATACACTTCGCCAGCAAAGCTCTGAGCATTGTAGATACAATTGGACAAGAAATGTTCGGACAGTGAATCTTCATAAGAACTGACAGCATCTGTATTATATAATATAATATTATATATATATATATATAATATATAATATATATATATATATATTAATATATATATACTAGTATATCCTGTGATATACCACAGTGTGATATTTTAATTATTACAACGACGTTTTGAATACTTACTAAGAAATAGTTCGATATGTAAAAAAGTATGATAATCTTTATTTAACCTCTATCTCCACTTTTTTCATTCCTTTCCTCTTTTATCTATTTACTTATGCTCGATTGAAACAGATTAGGTTATCGCTTCCTGCGTTCACCCCCCTCTCTATCTTCTCCTACTCTGTTTCTTTCGTTCTTTCTTACACATTTTCTGTTGTGTACATGTCCTTTTCTTCCCTGTCTTCTTTATAATAAAAACGGAATGTCTATTATTTGGCTGAGGTGACGACACTCATAAGAAATAGAATTCGCCGGATTAGCAACACCAGGTAATCAGGATTTACATTTTTGCATTCAATCTTGGACGTTTGGACAGTCTGATTTTAACCAAGATGATGGAAGATGATAACAGACGTGTATTTATTTAGGAACACTATTATTAATATATAGATTTACATACATACATCTCTCTCTCTCTCTCCTCTCTCTCTTATATATATATATATATATATATATATAATTATTTATATATTATATATATATATATATATTGAAAGGATAAATAAATAAAGGAAGAAAATGTTGGAATGGATTAAATATTTTTACTAACATATGTTTCGGCCAGGATTCGTTGTTTGTACATGCTGTGTATTCTATATTATTATTTAAATATAAAATAAAATAATGATAATAATTAGAAAATATGAAATATTAGCATAAATGAATAAACGGCCTTAATCTCAGAGTAAAGATGTTTGATATATATATATAATATATATATATATATATATATTATTATATATAAATATAATTTAATATACCAAACTTTTTGGTAAACCCTTGCGGGAAAAAAAACCGGCAGATTAGTTTGATTGTAAAAATTATACTACCAAACATCACCTGGGGAGAAAAAGAATATTTGGAAAAAAGAAAAAGACCCCAAGATAATCGTATCAACCGTAAATAAATCGGTTGATACCATATACTTGGCCCAAAAGAAAAAACAATTTATATGCTAGTATAATATGACGAAATATAGCTATACAGTATAAAAACCGCCCAGGATATTGCTAAGCTAAAAATAAAGAGTGCTCAATTACCTCGAGTAGAGCAAATAATAAAGTTAAACTATGAGTGAGATGATACGTACTAAAAGTTTCGCTTAGTGCTGTTTCAGGCTAAGATCTACTCTGAGTCAGCTCTTTAGCCTCTGTAAGAGCCACTAGTCGGAAACTGGTTTAGTACGTATTATCTCACTCATTAGGTTTGTTCTTTTATTATTATACCTATAATATATATATATATAATATATAATACTATATTATTTATTTAATTAGAAGGCAGATTACCGAATGCGGATTAAAAAATAAAAATAATGTGTCTTATCAAATTTCGGCAGAAACTTCATCTCGACTGTTTTGAAATGGACGCACTTCGTGTGTGTTTTTTCGAGTTATGCACGTTATAAACACGCGTCTCTGGTTGTTATAACGCACGCGGAGAGACGTGAATCCGTTGTTCAATCAATTTCAATTTCATTCCCTTTTATTAAATTATTATTATATATATATATATATGATGATTTATGAATGGTATGTGGAACTAATTATATATTTAGAGTTTATTCAAAAAATATATAATATATATATATATATATATATATATATATAATTATATTTAATATATATGTACGAGGTTGTGTACCTGATTCCATTCTTTCTTTCTTTCTCCTCCATTTCTGCCAGTTTCGTTGTGTGTGTGGTTAGGTACTCAATTCTTAGCAAATGTTTGAAATTCATTCTTGACCAAATTATCTTTCTTTTTCCTTTTTTTTTCTTCGTTTTCTCTCCCGTTCACGTTATAGTTTGCACAATAGATATTTGCATGAAAACTCATTTTTTTAGCCGTTGTCAATGTCTCCCTCTGTTCCGTTTGTGTCCCGTAATGCAAACATATTTTCCCAGTTAGAGAATAAATAACGATTCTCTCGCTCTCTCTCTCTCTCTCTCTCTCTCTCTCTCTCTCTCTGCTCTCTCTTCTCTCTCTCTGTGGTGTGTGTCCCAACTGAACACCCCAAAAGCCAAATAGTAAAAAAAAAATAATATAATAATAATAATACATTAATAATAATAATAATAAAATAAAAACCCCAAATATTGTTCGCAACAGACCTTAAAAAAAAAGAATAGGTCTTTTCCTCACCTTTCGTAAGCTCAGTTTAAGCCAACACATAGTTCCCCAGTTTAAAGAATAAAGAGAAGATTCCTCTCTCTGTGTCCCACTCACCCCCCCCCCAAAAAATAGTTAAAAAATACAATAAATAATTAATAAAATAATAATATAATAATTAATAATAAAACCAAACCAAACCCCAAATTTTGTCGCAACAAACCTAAAAAAATTGAGACTTTTTCTCACCTTTCAAAAAGCTCCAGATAACAAAAAAACAAAAAGAAACAAAAAAAAAAGGAAAAAAAACAACAAACAAAACGACCAAAAAAAACAGGGCGGTCGGATTTTGGCAGGGACACCTAGGTTGATGGGTAAGAAAATAGTTGTCTTTGATATAAGGAACTCAAAGATAATATAAAATATCAAAGTCTCATATTTTTTGCACTTGGTTGATTATGGCAGTTACGCCTCAGCACTTATTTAGGTATAAGGCTCACAAAGTCAAAGCGGGAACAAAGAATAGAAAACGCCATAGGAAAGATAAGATTCAAAAAGAAAATAAGGTGTTGAAAAATACCCAGATATTTCCAACTGATAATAATATTTCTCCATCTGGAACTTCCGTTTTGTAAGTGTACGTATTGTGAGATATTAACCGCTTTTTACACATTTTTATATTCGTAATGTAAAAAGTGAACAAGACAACTAGAAAAGATGAATAATAATGTTATTTTTAGCCAATCTTTGTCACTTTTATCATTGTTATTTTTATCTTATGAATTTTCCTTCTTTCTTTCTTTCTTTCTTCTTTCTTTCCACCCCTCTTTTTTGATTACCCTAACTGTATTTTCGTTTCTTTCTTTTCTTTTAATTCTTCTTCTTTCTTCTTCTTTCCACCCCTTTTTTGATTATTCTAACTGTTATTTCTTTTTTCTTCTTTTCTTTCTTTCTTCTTCTTTTCTTTCTTCTTCCACCCCCTTTTTGATTATTCTAACTGTTATTTCTTTTTTCTTACTTTCTTTCTTCTTTCTTTCTTCTCTCCACCCCTTTTTTTTTATTCTGTTATTTCTTTCTTTTCTTTTTCTTTCTTCTTCTTTCTTCTACCTTCCACCCCTTTGTTACATTCATTTTGATTATTCTCACTATTTTTTCCTTTCTTTCATCTTCTTCTTTCTTTTTTTCTTTCTTTCTTTTTTCCACCCTTTGTACTTCTTTTTGATTGATTCTCACTGCATTTCTTTCCTTCTTTCATTCTTTCTTTCGTTTCTTTCTTTCTTTCTTTCTTCCACCCCTTTGTTACATTCTTTTTTTGTTATTCTCACTGTTATTTCTTCTTTTCTTTCATTCTTCTTTCTTTCTTTCTTCTTTCTTTCTTTCTTCCACCCTTTGTTACATCTTTTTTGATTATTCTCACTGTTATTCTTTCCTTTCTTTCATTCTTCTTTCTTCTTTCTTCTTTCCTTTTTTCTTTCTCCTTTCTTCCACCCTTTTAATTCTTTTTTGATATTCTCACTTTATTTCTTTCCTTTCTTTCATTCTCCTTTCTTTCTTTCTTTCTTCTGTTCTTCACCCCTTTGTTACATCTTTTTGATTATTCTCACTGTTATTTCCTTCTCTTCATTCATTTTTTTCTTTTTTCCTTCTCTTTCCTTCTTTCTTCCACCCCTTGTTACATCTTTTTGATTTATTCTCACTGTATTTCTCCTTTCTTCATCTTTTTTCTTTCTTTCCTTCTGTTCTTCCTCTTTCTTCCACCTTGTTACATTCTTTTTTGGATTTATTTTCTCACTGTTATTTCTTCTCCTTTCTTTTCTTTCGTTTGTACGTAAAGTATATCGCTTTCATAGAGTTAAATAGATCCAATACGCTGATAAAGATTACTGATTTTCGTGTATAGATTAGAACCAATTTTCAAATGGTTCAAGTAATTATTTCCCCTCTCTCTCTTCTTTCTTTCTTTTTTTTTCTTTTCACCATCGGTCTGTCTATCTGTCTGTATGTATGTCTCTCTGTCTTGTTCTGTATCTGTCTGTCTGTCTGCCTGTCTCTCTCTCTCTCTCTCTCTCTCTCTCTATAATATTATATATATATAATATATATATATAATTTATATTATATATATATATTATATATATATATATATATATTATATATTATATCACTTCATATTCATTCATAATTACGAACTTATTAAATATTTGTATTGACGGTCCAAACTGCTTCGTTAAGACACCCCTTTTTATTAATACACCCCCCAAACACACACACACATTATATATGTGTTGTGTGTGTGTGTGTGTGAAGTGTTCTAGTCGTAATCAATTCCTCTGTATAATGAAATCCCAGAAAAATGGCCCCAAGCCAATGTCGATAGCAATACTTAAACACATTATTGGGGAGGAACGACCACCACACAATTGGAAGCATTCAAAATATATACGATTATTAAAATATACCTTATAATAAATATGACATAAACTTCATAAAACATGCAAGAATTCTTTAGTCTTTCTGCATCAACATCGATAAACCCTAATATATGAAAGTTGAAATAAAACTAATACTATACAGAAAGAATGGAGGGACCCATTATGTAATCTGAATTACTACATCTGAATTGATAGGATAAGTAAATGCAGACATATAAATAGATATATTTTATGTTCATTAGCACTAGCCTGAAAATAGATTAGTAAATTGTACTTAAATATATTTATATACTGATTCATTTTAATTGGTGTTTTTAATTGTGACTTTAAGGTCTTGAAATATACACGCACACAACCAACCACCCATCCTTCCAAACACACACACACGCATATATATATATATATATATATATATATATATATATATCGATCGCAACCTCTTGTCAGGCAAATGCCACTCCTTCATTCGTTGTCCGTTTGTGAGCACGTTGATGACTTTTCAGTCCTGCTAGCGACTCGCATAACTTAGAACAAATTCGCAACTCATTTGTTAATGTAAATTAACAGCGTTGATCCCAGGGGGCTATCCCCAGGCAATACCTGCCCCCTTGATTTAAAGGGGCAGGTGCGGTTTAATGCCGAACGGGATCGACCGCATTTTTGTGCCTACCACCTTGAGCTTCGGCCTTGTGGTGGGCCTGTAAAAAATGTCTTTATGTCACGCCCTCATAAGTGGTATGAGAAGCAAATTCCTCATGACGATTGGTGATATATAATATATATATATATAATATATATATGTGTGTGGTGTGTGTGTGTGTGCGTGTGTGCGTGCTGCGTGCGCGTGTGGTGTATGAACAAACACTATCACGATACATATGGAAATTAAATCAAGAAGAACAAGCATTATGAATTAGAACATAATTTGAAATCATAAACATACAATATCTCAAAAACTAATTTTCTGCCTGAAACAGAAATTGGTAGATATCTACTATAAAACAACATATGAATGACATAAATAAAATAACATTGCCCATTAGCATTGGCATCTTAACCCCCTCCCTCCCCTTCGAATGCTAATTCCACCTTCATTTCTATTTTTTTAAATCTCTTTTTGGATCGACGTCAGTTGTCTTACTTTTCGTGTTGAGAAATTTTCTCCACTGACTGAAACATTTGAGCGGCGATTTTAACAGTGGTATAATATAGAACACTGAAGGAAGAAATCAGGATTCTAGAGTTAGACAGAATAATTAGCTATGTCAAACATCTGAAGAATGCAGCCTGATTCCAACCAGGAGATTTACCGAATAACCAGATTTTCTTATTGTTTGAATTGGATTCCATCTTCGAATTTTAAATATACTAGACAAACATGACTCGTTTGGTCAACCATTGAGCTCTGAGTAAATAAATTTGTTTAAGGAAAAATTGAGATTGCAAAGCGAATTAATTAAAAAATAATTTAAATACGGTCGCAGAATTAAAAAAAAACAACAACCATTGAATTCATTTTGTAAGATTTCGAAGAAAGGGAATTTGACCTAATTAGGCATTTATTAGAGGCCAAAGTTGTTGAAGCTACTGCTCGCTGTTTATGAATTGAATGCAAATACGTTTCGCAACTCCAATTTTCCACTTCTCTACTCTCTATGAGAAACTAACATATATGAAGGAAGTAATCAAGATCTACGCAGAGAGGAGAGTGATAGGCAGAATGTGATTGGAGACGGGTCAGTTTTTTACTAATTGCCAAATTACGACTAATTAGAAACAATTAAAATGTTTTTCAGACATAAAAACTCAATTTTTTTCCTTAAGAAACTTTTAAGGAAATTTTTAATTTAGATAATTGTTGTGTGATTAAAACTAAACAGTAAAAAGCCAATAGGAAACAAAAGGATTTATTCGCTAACTTTAGTATAATAATAATTCGAGTTAACCGAAAATTAAGACAGAGTTTTAATTATTTAATATTATTACCTTGATAGTTTGGTCGCGTCGAAACATTTGGGGAAATTTAAATCACACGTCTGAAAGCTTTATTTACATGCAAGCACGCAATAAAAAAAACAAAAAGAATGGTTGTAGCAATATTGAAAATGATAAAATGAACATTGATTTGGATTTTAGGCAAGCCTCTGACCGGCTCTATAAGCGAGTAATTGCAACTTTGAAAATTTATGGTTAACTTTGAAAATTTTTCACTCCGAAAATATAACACTATGTTTCTCGGGCACGATGTCGATTGTTTGCGTCGCGTGATGTGATTGTGAAGAATGCTTATTTTTCTTTATCTCTTCCGCTCTTCAACTTAGGGCTAATTTCAAGGGGAAGTTATTCAAAAATATCCTGAAAAATCACGCTATGTCTTTCTTAGCAGATAGGTGTATTTTCAGAAATACCTCGGTAACACAAAATTTCGATACTATTTGAAATGCTGTATTCTTTACTATGAAGCGTACCCGGCGTCGCCTGGTATGAGGGGGAATTTTTTAAAGTTAGTCTCCACGATTCCATTATTACTTATCACAAGTTTAGATCCTCACGAGCCCCATAAAATCCCCACGTAATATATAACAATATAGTAAACATCTTAATTCACTAATTACCAATTAAAAAAAAAAACAATATAAATGAGGCGATTAATTCAATCAATCAACATCATATTTCAATTACCGTTCTGCACTATTACAAAATTTTATTTTTAAGTATCTTCCCAATCCTAAATAAAATCTTCATTATTTTGCTCACAAAAACCACCCGTTAGTGTGACAGTGAATGTAGATACATATACTTTTCGCTAATTGTTTTATTTCGAAGTTTCTACTGGACCTACATATACACACAACTGCCTTTTATATATGTATAGATAGAATTAATATCGTTTGATTCCCTGATGAGCAAGTTATTAAAAACAACGCCTGGAAACCAGCTTCAACTTAAATTTACGGTTTCAATAATAACCGATAAAAAGTCAAAAGAAAAAAATTCTTCCCTAAATATATAGGAATTGTAACTTAGTTTTTCTGAATTTTCTCGATAGTGTGTGTTGTTATTTCATACATTGACTTTTTTTCGAACACTTTTCTTTTCATGCCATTTCGACGCTATTACTCTACGGCCTTCTCAATAGAAGTTGTATTGGTGATATTCGAAATATAGTAATGCAGAAACGGTATCAAACAGAATTTGGAGTATAATATACCTTTTAGCATATCTGGCATATATAATATTATATATATATATATATATATATATATATATATATAAATTACCAACCAATCCGTACGAGCAGTGATGACACCAAGGTCAATTTCCTAAGTGGAGCTTGCAGGCTTTTGAATTCAGAGTTTCCCTTCTCCTGACTGGTTTACTAGCATGGTTAAAAACCAGTTTGTCCTGCTATTTGCCCATAGCCGGAGGAAATTGGAATGTTCAAACGCTCGTCCAGTTGAATTTTTGAAACTCGGGTCGACGAGTCCTTACCTACGACTCTAGCCATTACACACGCGTCATGCATATCTCATATATAAGGTCGAGAAAGTGACGAATGAGAAGAATGCCCGGGTTCTTATATTTCTACTTCTTCCACTGTTCGGGCGGTCAATTTTCCTTTGGCTGAATTTCTCGGGTGATTCTATTCTTGTTCGGGGAGTTGGATGTCAGCTAATCTGGTTTAAAATTAATAAATCCCAAAGAATTGAAAATTGTTTTTTCTAAACGGCGGAGTCATCCTTTCACAATGAAAGCTACCGCTCCTAAGCGCATCTGAGAGTGCCGCATCTCTTAGAGACTCTCCCTACTCTGGATTTGCATATGCTCTCTCTCTCTCTAACATATAGTACTTACACTAAATGCCTTTCTCTATACTTATACAACGATAATCTCGGCGTGCATTAAATGTCGCTCGTATTATGTTCAGTCTGTTCAACATTTCACTCAGAATGGTGTACAACGACACTGAAGCACAAGGCCCGTGATTATAATATTACCACCCCCTGCACGAGCAGATCATGACACAGGGTCATTCTAGCAAGATTTCAAGCAGGTTTGCAATCAGAGTTTTCCCTTCCTCCTAGTCGACCGATTTGACCCTAACCATGGCTATAATAAAGCCAGTCTGTCCCTACTACTTTACCCCTGTTGAGGGGAGAGGGTGCATACCTTCCCAAGGGTAATTACGAAGTAGAACAATTGCATATTACCAACGTCCAGGTTATGAATTCGGCCGGCACGAGTCTCTTCCCATGACTTTAACATCCTACACAGCGCTTCCATATATTAGCGCCGAAGTAGCGAAAAAGACAACAGAGGATGGTGAGATGGATACGCTCTCCGAACAATTCACGTAATACATACGTCAAGGTAATTCCCGATAATCCCTAACTAAATTATTTCGCACACCTACAGTTCGAAGGGCCGAGTAATTAAAGACTCACGAAACTATACAAAAACCAAACAAAAAGTTGATTTTAGATGTTTGGTGAGTATTGCTGATGGAGTCGAGCAGGTAAATATTCTTTGTAAAATCATTTCTTTAAAAAAGAATTTATTTCAAAAATATTCTAAAAGAAAAAAAGCAAAAGTAATGCCTCTGCTAAGAATCGAGCAGTTTTTTGATACTACGTTGCTTCACGTGGAGGCCATCGTACATTGTCTTGCGGTGAATCCATCCTTGGGTTGGATTCTCTCTTTTT
>CM042161.1:24668472-24670730 GCA_023376005.1 Doryteuthis pealeii | reverse complement strand
CCTTAAATTTTAATAAAAGCAAACCATACCTTAGCATTTTTTAATTGACCATCTTACAAGCTGTATGTAATATGGGTTAGTAGTGCTGTCTAACTCCTTTAATGAATAATTATCCTAAACTTTAACAGAAGCGATCTACATCCTTTATTTAAAATAATGATATCTTACAACCCGATATAGATATCGCGTAAGTAATGCAGGTTTAACTCCTTTAAATATGAATGATTATCCTAAACTTAAATAAAAGCGACTCTATATCCTTTATTCTTTTAATAATGATCATCTGACAAACCTTATAAAATATGGGTAAGTAATGCTGATTTAAGACATTAAAATATGAATAATTATCCTAAACTTTAATAAAATCGACTTCATATCCTTTATCTTTTAAACACGATCCATCTTATAAGCTCTATATAAAAAAATAAGTAAGGCTAGTTTAAACAATTGATCTTACAACTATTTTACGGGGAAATCTCAATTGGCAAACGTCGTCAGTGCAAACCCAAATTGAGGTTTAAGGACTGCCTCAAGGATACTCTGAAGAACACTGCTATTGCTGTGGAGGACTGGAGAAGCTAGCTTGTAATAGACCTGGCTGGAAAGCCACCATCTACCTGTCTGTGGAAGAATTTGAGTCCAACCGAATTAAACAACAAAAATTGAAGCGGGCTATTAGAAAGGGTAATTTTCAGCCCAGCAACATTCAAAGTGGAGAAGTTCCAACATGTAGTTTATATGGAAGTGTATGTCTCTCCAGGGCTGGCCTGGTGAGTCATCTGAGAAAACACAAGGATTCAGTGGCAAATGCTACTGGCACCTAACTATGATGATAAAAAAAAAAAAATAAATAAAACAGGAAATGGGTCTTAATCGAACACAATGACAGCCATTATGTTATATAATTTCAAATTCATCTGTGAACACTGCTACCTGGCCGAGAAAAAAAGTTACCAATCTAACCCCACTTAATTATAAGAGGAAACAGTTGTTTTGTACATTCCAGAATGTTTTATTTTTTTTGTTTTTGTTTTAATTTTCCCTTGCCCTGAAATGACACGACAGTACGGTTGAGTATTTGCTCGTATTGGCTTTGAAGAAAAGCCACTGAGATACGAATGTGCCCTATTTAATGAAAATGACATGAGGGTGTATGGTTACGATCATGATTTTCGTTATGTCTCGTAACGCCCGTAAAAAAATACACATCACTGCTCTAATTGTCAGTTTTACTAAGTTTAGCGCGAAGGACGGCCCCTGATACTAGTGGCTAAAGCGTACTGGTCTACGACATCGTAGTAAGTGAGTTCAACTCTCAGTCACACGCTATTCATCCACTTCGGACTAATAGCCATGGAAAATGTATGACCTCCTCATCCCATGACCTATGAGATCAGAGGTCGACATCGGCCAGATCCGGTCGCAATCAATAATTATCTGGCTTTCGCAATCCCTAAGAGAAATATTATATTAATCCGACCCGCAAAGGAAACATACGGTGACTTAGAGGCTCGTTTGTTATTCCTCACATAGGTATTGCAAGATCATATATTCTTAGTATTATCTGCGTTATTCGGACTATTGTCCTCATCTTCATTGTTATCTGTACAACGTTTCGGCCGATGTGCCCTCCGACCTTCTTCAAGTATTTCTTGGCAGAGTCGGGAACCTTCTTTTCGAACTCGGGAACCTTCTTTTCGTAATCAGGAACCTTCTTGTCGTAATCGGGAGCCATCATGCAACTTTGAAGCTAACACTTAATTCAGTCGACGGGGGTATCCTGTTCTCATTCCGCTAACCATAGATGGGGCAGAGGCGTTAAGCTGCGTCAATTATTATTCTATGTTACTGCCGCCCTTGACCAGGATTGAACCTGCAGTCTAGAGATAACTGTCACTTAGAACTGTCTTAACCTAACTCCTTTATCCACTAGGCCATGTATCCAATTGGGCAAAACGTTGTACAGATAACAATGAAGATGAGGACAACAGTCCGAATAACGCAGATAATACTAATCATCAAGCCTCATCTCAAACATTCAGAGAAATCATATATTCTTGATTATCAAAATCTGGTAATGAGTAAAGTGAAATCTGGTAATAAACACAGGGCCGGGTTAGCTCAGTCGGTAGAGCATTCGGTTAGAAACCACAAAGTTCCTAGTTCGATACCGCTCCCCGCCAACTCAGCGTATGAGTAGCACAGTGCGGTAAAGTAAGGTGCTGATGGTAGGTGTGGCGCTCCACCCCAGATGCAAA
>CM042161.1:24638472-24663472 GCA_023376005.1 Doryteuthis pealeii | reverse complement strand
GTAGTATGTCAGTGTTATCGACGAGAATTTGTCTACAGTTATTTGGAAGGATGGTTTGCAGTATACTGTGCCATAGTTCTCTCAACTCTCCTGTACGGTGATGAAGCCAGGAGGGTATACAAAGCTGATACCCACAAACTACATGTCTACTACATGCGTCACTTGAGCAGTATATTCAATGTCAAGTGGTGGTAACACGTTTCAAACAGGACCATCTTGAAGAGAACTGGACTCCCTGGTATGCATGAAATACTTGTCCAACGCAACCTGAGATGGGGTGGCCACTTAAACAGACTTGGGGATAACAGACTACCAAAGCAGATTTCGTACTCTCGACTGAGAGAGGGATCACGTGGAATCGATAGAAAAAACCTCAGATACAAAACATCAAAAGAAACATGAAGGACTTTGACATCCCCATAGGCAGTTGGCAGGGCACAACCAGAGACCGAATAAATTGAAGGAAAAGGATTAGCGCGGGGTCATCATCGGATACGATGGACAGCAAGTAATAATAAGTAATATTTGGAAGAGGGTGGTCTTGTATTTAACTTTGATTAATGGGAGTTTTTATAGCATTATTGTCGGAAGTCGTGTACATAATGTTTTATGTTAATTCTATCAGTAAAACCAATAGAAAAATTAAACAGCTTCCGGAAACCTCTACTAAGAATAAATAGATAAATAAAATATACATCTAAAAAAGTAAAAAAGGGCACCTCATCGGGGTAATGGTTAGCAAGTTAGTGTCACAGATCAGTTACAATTGAGTAGTGAGTTATATCCTCACTGGGTGCTTCATACCTCTGACTTTGTATTAAATCTAAGCGATGATTAGTTTTAAGGATGCCTTTGGTGAAATATTTAGTGCGCGAGACGTGCAGAATATTTTTAGTGAATTCGATTCTCACTGGGTACCAAACTAAGCTAACTAACAATTGTGGTACTGCATTATTTGGATTATTCAGACTATAGTCATTATCCTTATCCAATGTGCCCTTCGACCTTCTTCATGCGTTTCTTGTCGAACCCAGGAACCTTCTCGAATTCAGGAACCTTCTTTTCTAACTCGAAAAACCTTCTTGTTGAACTCGGAAGACTGCATGTCGTAATCAGGAACCTTCACGGAACTTTGAACCGAACTCTTTATTCAATCTACAGGGGTAGACTGATCTCATTCCGTTAACCATAACAGAGTACAATTGTTAAACTGTGTTAAGTATTTTATATCATTATCGCCCTTGGCCAGGATTGAACCCGCAACCTAGAGATGATTATCACTTAGAACTCAGAATAATCGAAATTATACAAATTATTAAGCCTCATCTAAAAAAAATTCAGACAAATAGTTGTGGTACTATTTTACCCATAATTCGAGACAAGTATGAGAAACCTAGTGAAAATCCAACACAGTAATAATAGTCTTCTAAAGCAGATCTCTAATGATTGCACCACAAGAGGTGCCCTAAATTGAACGCAGGTCAATGAAGCTCACTCGACCTGTACTCGAGTTATGCCGGCATTTTAGGAGGAAAGTCAGGCTTAGTTAAACAATACTAAAAAGTGTGAGTCGAATTTGACGTCTTTAAAAGACGCGAGACAGTTTTGTGGTTAAAATTTCAAAAGGGTAAAGAAAGCGGGTTGTTGGTTGCCGGGTACTTTTGAAGATGAAAGGAAGAGGGGGAGGAATCATATGACAAAGGTTGTATTCTAGGTTTCACGGTCAGCGTACGTGAGCGAACGGGAGGGAAAAATAATAGCGTGGGTTATATATTTTTATTTTATAGTTGTTTTAAATGCTTTTTAGTTTACTTTCTGGCTAGATAGAGATGACTTTAAAAATATCGGTGGATATAGGACAGGAAATTGTGAAAGAAGAAGAAGAAGAAAAGAAGGAAAGGAGGTGGAGGAAAAAAGAAAGAAAGCAAGAAAGAAAGAAGAAGAAAAAGGGAAAGAGGTGGAGGAAGAAAGAAAGAAAGAAAGAAAGGAAGAAAGAAAGAAGAAGAAAAAGGAAAGGAGGTGGAGGAACAAGGAAAGAAAGAAAGAAAGAAAGAAAGAAGAAGAAGAAGGAAAAGAGGTGGAGGAATAAAGAAAGAAGGAAAGGAAAAAGAAGAAGAAGAGAAGGAAGACGAAGAAGAGGAGGACACAGAGAAAAAAGGAAAGAAAGAAAGAAGAAGAAGAAGAAGAAGAAGAAGAGAGGTAGGGGAGGAGGCAGAGGAAAAAGAAAGAAAGAAGAACTTAGTAGAGAGAATAAGAGAAAGGAGATGAACTCAGTAGAAAAAAGAAGAGAAGGAAGAGGAAGAATTAGAGAAGGAAGAGAAAGAAGAAGAAGGGGAGGGGAGGAGGAGAAAGGAAATAGAAAGAAGAATAAGAAAAACTTATTGAAAAGAAAGAAGAAGAAAAAGAGAATGTGGAGGAGGTGGGTGAAAAAGAAAGAAAGAAAGAAAAAGGAGAAGAATAAGAATAAGAATTAGTAAAAAATAGAAATATAATATCGAAAGAAGAAAGAGTGTGGGGGGGGGGCAATAATAAAAAGCAAAAATTAGGAATGAGAAGGAGAAAAATAAATAGAATTATGAATACTGAGAAGAATTACGAGAAATAGAAAGGAAAAGTGAGAAGATAAAGAAAGGGGGAAAAAAGAAGAAAAATCTTTAAAAGAAATATGAAGAAGAAAAAAAATAAGGAAATGTTAAAATAAACAGAGAAGATGAATAAATGAAATTAATAGGAAGAAGAATTAAATAAAATAATAATTTATTAATTCATTAATCTTTAATCTATATATTAAAAGCTCCAATTCTGGAACTCTAGGGAATGCGGAGTTCCCCTTTATCCCAACTACTCCCAGGTTCACCCTGACCCGGAGTGGTAGAACCTGTTAGGGTTTTAAAAAATGTGTTTTGAAAATGTGTATAAAAAATGAGTTTGACAAGAAAATTGGATACCCAACAGGAATGAATAAAAACAATGTCTGTTACCTGGGCTCGAAACCGAATTCTTGTTCTGGTGCGTAATACGCAGCTTTATTATCCAGAAGAGAGACTCCGGAGGAGACAAAAAAAAAAAAAAAAAGAAAAGAAAAAAAGAAAAGCACTTCTGTAAACGGATACGAATTCACACATGTCAGTTGCAGAAATTAGATAGTACACTTATTAGACATTCCCTATTTAATGATTTAAAACGAGTGCCACCCCTTTTGGGTGACCCTCGTGTAATAGTTTCAAATCCACTCAATGGAATTTCAGTGGTTTCACGTCACGCAATCCATGTGGCCGTCGTCAAGAAAAATGGATTCGTTTTTCTCCCCGGAATTCAGCCTCATTTAGATTTCTTTAGCCTTAGAAATGGCGTCAAACGCAAAAAAGGCGTTGCTTTTCGCCAGGAACGATTAAAAAAAAAAAACAACAATAAATAAATAAATAAATAACAGATTAAGTTACGTTTTCTTATTGCTTTAACTGCATTTTGAATTTACTATTTTCTGTCTCTTATAAAGAAAAAAGAAATTTAAATTGTGATACGTTAGGCAATGTTCACTACACTCTAATAAATTCTAGTATCGAATAAAAACGGAACAGAAATAAAACAGCTATCTTATTATAATGGGGATTGTGTGTTTTTCCGTCTGAAACTGAAACTATATTATTACTCAAGTTACAACCCCCTTAGTTATCAACGTCACATTCTCCACGATTTTATTTTTATTTAAACCTCAATTATTAAAATAGTTTCAAATTATTAATACAGTTAACCATATCTACATACTAATAATATGCAATTTTATTTATACATACAACAAAATAGCGGTTTAAAATGTGAACAGGAAGGCTAATTTGCATATTGATCTTTAAAATTTGATTTTAATAAATATGTGCTTAATATTATTGATTTCTAATTGTTTGGTTTTATCTTAATGAATATGAGCAAAAATCTCGGAGATAGATCTTAAAAGAAATCCATTAACAAGAAGAAATAACTGTAGTTTTATTCTTTACTTCCTATTTTAACTAAATAGTTAAATCAGGGAAATTTAGCAATAAAAGACGCGAGTGATGGAAAATGATGGAAGAGTTAGTTTCATAGTTGTTTTATTTTTCGATTATACGCTCCACTGTTTCAAATCTTTTTATCTGTATTCTTATTTAGTTTCATTAGAATTTCTAATTTAATATAATATATTATTACACTAAAACTTAAATACTTGCACCCGGAGGGTGCATATATTTGCTAGTATTACTAATTAGAAAAAAAATCAATGTTTTTTGCCTTCTGTAGATGGTGTATAGTTGATATGAAACTAAACTGTATTCAGTGGTGAGGCTCTAGTTCTGGAAGTCTAGATTTTAAAGTCATCCCTTCCTGAACCGGAGTGGTTGTATCTGTTAGGGTCCTATCTCCGGGTCAAGATCAGTTTTTAAATAATTCATATTAGATAGGTTGGTTGGTTGGTTGGTTGGTTGGTTGGTTGGTTGTTATTTATGGCATATCAACCCTAGGTGGGTTATTTGACGTTTTGTTTGATTCATTCTTGCTGGGTACTCAAATTTTTTAAAACTCAATTTTTTAAACAGATTTTAACTCATTTTTTCTATTTAACCCATAGATAGGACAATAACAGGTAGTACTACTACTCCTTGTCAGTGGACCTGTGATCAATCAGTCTATATTACCTATTTGGATTTTGGTTGGACTTTACTTTTTATTTTCTGCTCTCTGGTCTGGTAAGATCATTATTAGTAATAAATGATCTATATATTCATACTAGTGTTCCTTTATTGTACGACCGTTATCATCTTAACGACACTCATAAGAAATAAGGATTCCGTGGAAAAGCAACACCAGAGAATCAGGATTTACATTTTGTATTTCATATTGGACGATTTGGACGGTCTGATTTTTAGCCAGAGGGTGTTGCGAAAGAATAATAGTCGTACAATTAAGGAACACGAATATTAACTAATTTACAGGTGTCAATTATTGCGACATGACAATGACAAGACGTCTCAGGTCTGAGAACAGAGAAGCCCACTTTCTTTGCAATCAGTCTATATCCCTCCAACTATGTATGATCATTGCTAAGGTAAATATTAAAAAGGTTTAATGGAATCAAAGACAAAATTGCCGAAACTAAATTTTGAACTTGGATTGCACTGTAATAATTGCACTGCAATAATCTATTATTATACTACGGGGCCGGGTTAGCTCAGTCGGTAGAGCATTCGGCTAGAAACCACAAGGTTCCTAGTTCGATACCGGTCCCCGCCAACTCAGCATATATGAGTAGCACAGGGATCTGTGTGATAAAGTAAGGAGCTGATGGTAGGTGTGGCGCTCCACCTCAGATGCTAAAAACAATCTCCTTGATCTAGCGCTATTGAAAAGAGGATAGACTCCCTCGCTGACTGGCTGATACCGACTTTAGGCCGCCCCGTCGACTTTACTTTTTTATACTACGGCCACCTGCTCCCATATCACAAACCATCCGAGTGAGACGGACAAAGCATCCTGGACACTGCTGGAGAAGCAAGGACGAGCTCATAAGTGGCGTTCTCCTGTGGAAGCCAACACATGACCGTGCTAATGTGGGCCACCCACCAAGGACCTACATTGGCCAACTCTGCGAGAATGCTGGATGCTGCGTGGAGGACCTTCCTGTGTCAATGAATGATAGGGAGGGTTGGCGAGAGATTGTCAGGGATATCCGTGCTAATTGCGTGACATGATGATGATGATGATACTAAAGCTGAGTGAATCAAATTTTGTTTCCCAAAGGCTCTTTTACTGTTTTGTTTAATGACACGAAATTTATACTAAATTATTCCTTACTTTTAGGATTAAATTATATTTAGAGAAAATTCCGTTTTAATTGGTTCTAATTAGTCGCAATTTTCAAGTTAGTCAAAAACTGACCAATCTATCACTTTATTTTCTGCCTATCATTTTCTTTCCCTCTATGTATCTCTTAGTTACCAACTCGTTATGTAATGTTAGTTACTAGACGAGTTTCTTGGTATTTCGCCAGCTAAGACAAAGAGAGCAGATTTTGCGGTTAAGCAAAACAATGTTTCGAGTATGACATCTTTGTTAAATTCGATGATTACAATGTTTTCTGCTCATCTTTAGATGACACACTGAGTGGCTGAGTAATTCAGCGTCCCCCAAAAAACTGGGCGTAGACTGATATGAACCCTGCTGTGGGTAACCAACAGAAATGATAACCGCCTCAATGGAAAAAAAACCACAACAGTAGAAGACCAGATGTTAACACATGTTGTGGGTTACGCACACATAGTCATACATTCATTCACCCCGTAATTAAGCCTATCTATCTATATATTTCAGTCTATTCCTATCTATCTATCTATCTATCTATCTATCTATTTCAGTCTATTCATATTTATCTATCTATCTATTTATAAAAGTCTGGCTATCTAACTATCTAATCATTTATCTCAGACTATCTATCTGACTATCTATCTAACTCAGTCTATTCCTATCTATCTATCTATCTATCTACCTATCTATCTATCTATCTATCTATCTATCACAGCCTGGCTATCTAACTATCTAATTATTTATCTCAGATTATCTATCTATCTGACTATCTATCTAACTCAGTCTATTCCTATCTATCTATCTATCTATCTATCACAGTCTGGCTATCTAACTATCTATTTATTTATCTCAGATTATTTATCTATCTGACTATCTATCTAACACAGTCTCTTCCTATCCATCTATCTATCTATCTATCTATCTACCTATCACAGTCTGGCTATCTAACTATCTATTTATTTATCTCACACTATCTATCTATCTATCTATCTATCTATCTATCTATCTGACTATCTATCTAACTCAGTCTATTCCTATCTATCTATCTTTCTATTTATCTATCACAGTCTGACTATCTATCTATTTATTTATCTCAGACTATCTATCTATCTGACTATCGATCTAACAGTCTATTCCTATCTATCTCTCTATCTCTCTATCTATCTTCTATTATAATATTATATTTATCTCTCACTATTCAGACTATCTGTCTATCTATCTAAGTTCTTTTACCTGCCTATCTATCTATCTGCATATATTTCTAATATTCTATTTCTCCCTATTCACTAGTACATACACTCGCCAGCAAAAGCTCTGAGCATTGTAGATACAATTGACAAGAAATGTTCGGACAGTTAATCTCATGAGAACTGACAGCATCTGTATTATATATATATATATATATATATATATATATATATATATACACTAGTATATCCTGTGAATATACCACAGTGTGATATTTTAATTATTACAACGACGTTTGAAATACTTACTTAAGAAATAGTTCAATATGTAAAAAGTATGATAATCTTTATTTAACTCTATCTCACTTTTTTCATTCCTTTCCTTCTTTTCATCTATTCCTTATGCTCGATTGAAACAGATTAGGGTTATCGCTTCCGTGCGTTCACCCCCCTCTCTATCTTTCTCCTACTCTGTTTCTTTCGTTCTTTCTTAACATATTTTTCTGTGTACCATGTCCTTTTTCACTCCCTTCTTTCTTTATAATAAAAACGGAATGGTCTATTATTTGGCTGAGGTGATGACACTCATAAGACATAAGAATTCGCCGGATTAGCAACACCAGATAATCAGGATTTACATTTTTTTCATTCAATCTTGGACGGTTTGGACAGTCTGATTTTCAACCAGAGTGTTGGAAGATGACAACAGGCGTATTTTTTTTAGGAACACTATTATTAATATATAGATTTACATACATACATCTCTCTCTCTCTCTCTCTCTCTCTATATATATATATATATATATATATATATATATATATATATATATATATATATCTTGAAAGGATAAATAAATAAAGGAAAGAAAATGTTGAATGGATTAAATATTTTTACTAACATATGTTTCGGCCAGGAGTTGGTTCATGTACACATGTATTCTATTTACTATTATTTTAAATATAAAATAAAATAATGATAATAATAGAAAATTATGAAATATTTAAGCATACAATGAATAACGGCCTTAATCAGAGTAAAATGTTTGATATATATATATATATATATATATATATATTATATATAGAGAGAGAGAGAGAGAGAGAGAGAGAGAGATAGATAATTTAATATACCAAACTTTTTGGTAAACCCTTGCGGGAAAAAAACCCGGCAGATAGTTTGATTGTAAAAATATACTACCAAATATCACCTGGGGAGAAAAAGAAAATTTGGAAAAAAGAAAAGACCAACATATTCGTACCAACCGCAAATAATCGGTTGATACCATAATACTTGGCCAAAAGAAAAAAACAATATATATGTATATAAATATGAGAAATATATATACATATAAAACCGCCAGGATATTCTAAAGCTAATAAGTAAAGAGTACTCAATACCTCAGTAGAGCAAATAATAAAGATAAACCTAATGAGTGAGATATACCTACTAAAAGTTTCGCTTACTGCTCTTCAGGGCTAAGATCTGACTCTGAGTCAGGTCTTAACCCTGAGGAGCACTAAGCGAAACCTTTAGTACGTATATCTCACTCATTAGGTTTATCTTTATATATATATATATATATATATATATATATATATATATATATATATATATATTATTTATTTATATTAAGAAGGCAATTACAATGCGTATAAAAAAAAATAATGTGTCTTATCAATTTCGAAGAAACTTCATCTTCAGAGACTGTTTTTGAAATGGACGCAGTCTTGTGTGTTTTTTTGTTTTGGACGTTATAAACACGCGTCTCGTGGGTTGTTATAACGCCACGCGGAAGAGACGTGATATCCGTTGTTCAATCAATTTCAATTTCATTCCTTTTATTTATATATATATATATATTATATATATATTATATGAGTATTTATGGAATGTGTATGTTAACTAATTATATATTCAGAGTTTAATTCAAATATATATATATATATATATATATATATATATATATATATATATATATATATATATATACGAGGTTTAGTGTACCTGATGCCATTTTTTCTTTCTTTCTCTTTCCATTTCTGCCAGTTTCGTTCTTTTCTTCTTGTTAGGTACTCAATCTTAGAAATGTTGAATTCATTCTTGACAATTTTTTCTTTTTCCTTTTTTTTCTTCTTCTTTTTTTCACCCGTTCACGTATAGTTTGCACAATAGATAGTTGGCATGAAAACCTCATTTTTTAAGTCCGCTTGTCAATGTCTCCCTCTGTTCCGTTTGTGTCCCGTTTAATGCAAACATATTTCCCAGTTAGAGAATAAAGAACGATTCTCTCTCTCTCTCTCTCTCTCTCTCTCACACACTCTTCTCTCTCTCTCTCTCTCTCTCTCTCTCTCTCTCCACTCAACACCCACAAAAAAGCCAAATAGTAAAAAAAAATAAAATAATAATAATAATAATAATAATAATAATAATTAAAACCCCAAATATTTTGTCGCAACAGACCTAAAAAAAAGAATGAGGTCTTTTCCTCACCTTTCGTAAGCTCAGATTTAAAGCAAACATATTTCCCAGTTAAAGAATAAAGAAAGACTCCCTCTCTCTGTGTCCCCACTCAACCCCCCCCCCAAAAAAAACAAATAGTAAAAAATAACAATAAATAATAATAATAATAATAATAATAATAAAACCCAACAAAACCCCCAAATATTTTGTCGCAACAAGCCTAAAAAAAATGAGGACTTTTTCTCACCTTTCAAAAGCTCAGATAACAAAAAAACAAAAAGAAACAAAAAAAAAGGAAAAAAAACCCAAACAAAACGACAAAAAAAAACAGGGGTCGGATTTTGGCAGGGCACACCTAGGTCTGGGTAAGAAAATAGTTGTGTTGTGATATAAGGAATCTCAAATATAATATATAAATATCAAAGTCTCATAATTTTTGCTTGGTTGATTATGGGTTACGGCTCAGCACTTATTTAGGTATAGGCTCAGCAAAGTCGAAGGGAACAAAGAAATAGAAAACGCCAGTAGGGAAAGATAAGATTCAAAAGAAAATAAGGTGTTGAAAAATACCCAGATATTTCCAACTGATAATAATATTTCTCCATCTGGACTTCCGTTTTGTAATGTGTACGTATGTGAGATAGTAACCGCTTTTTACACATTTTTATATTCGTAATGTAAAAAAGGGAAACAAGACAACTAGAAAAGTATGAATAATAATGTTTATTTTTAGCCAATCTTTGTCACTTTTATCATTGTTATTTTTATCTTATGAATTTTCCTTTCTTTCTTTCTTTCTTTCTTTCTTTCTTTCGTTCTTTCTTTCTTTCTTCTTTCCACCCCTCTTTTTTTATTATTCTAACTGTTATTTCTTTTCTTTTCTTTCTTTCTTTCTTTCTTTCTTTCTTTCTTTCTTTCTTTCTTTCTTCTTTCCACCCCCTTTTTTTATTATTCTAACTGTTATTTCTTTTCTTTTCTTTCTTTCTTTCTTTCTTTCTTTCTTTCTACCCTTCCACCCCTTTGTTACATTCTACTTTTGATTATTCTCACTGTTATTTCTTTCCTTTATTTCATTAATTTTTTCTTTCTTTCTTTCTTACTTTCTTTTCTTTCTTTCTTTCTTTCTGTCCTTCTTTCTTCACCCCTTTGTTACATTCTTTTTTTTATTATTCTCACTGTTATTTTCTTTCCTTTCTTTCATTCATTTTTTTCCTTTCTTTCATTTTTTTTTTCTTTTCTTCTTTCTGTCTTTTCTTTCTTCCACCCCTTTGTTACATTCTTTTTTTGATTATTCTCACTGTTATTTCTTTCCTTTCTTTCAATCATTTTTTTCTTTCTTTCCTTCTCTCTTTCCTTCTTTCTTCCACCCCTTTGTTACATTTCTTTTTTTGATTATTCTCACTGTTATTTCTTTCCTTTCTTTCAATCATTTTTTTTTCTTTCCTTCTCTCTTTCCTTCTTTCTTCCACCCCTTTGTTACATTCTTTTTTTGATTATTCTCATGTTTTTCTTTCCTTTCTTTTCAATCATTTTTTTTCTTCCTTCTCTCTTTCCTTCTTCTTCCACCCTTTTTACATTCTTTTTGATTATTCTCACTGTTATTTCTTTCCTTTCTTTCAATCATTTTTTTTCTTTCTTTCCTTCTCTCTTTCCTTCTTTCTTCCACCCCTTTGTTACATTCTTTTTTTGATTATTCTCACTGTTATTTCTTTCCTTTCTTTCAATCATTTTTTTTTTCTTTCCTTCTCTCTTTTCTTCTTTCTTCCACCCTTTGTTACATTCTTTTTTTGATTATTTCTCACTGTTATTTCTTTCCTTTCTTTCAATCATTTTTTTCTTTCTTTCCTTCTCTCTTTCCTTCTTTCTTCCCCCTTTGTTACATTCTTTTTTTGATTATTCTCATTGTTATTTCTTTCCTTTCTTTCAATCATTTTTTTCTTTTTTCCTTCTCTCTTTCCTTCTTTCTTCCACCCCTTTGTTACATTCTTTTTTGATTATTCTTCACTGTTATTTCTTTCCTTCTTTCAATCATTTTTTTTTCTTTTTTTCCTTCTCTCTTTCCTTCTTTCTTCCACCCCTTTGTTACATTCTTTTTTTGATTATTCTCATTGTTATTTCTTTCCTTTCTTTCAATCATTTTTTTTTCTTTCTTTCCTTCTCTCTTTCTGTCCTTCTTTCTTCCACCCCTTTGTTACATTCTTTTTTTGATTATTCTCATTGTTATTTCTTTCCTTTCTTTCAATCATTTTTTCTTTCTTTCCTTCTCTCTTTCTGTCCTTCTTTCTTCACCCCTTTGTTACATTCTTTTTTTGATTATTCTCATTGTTATTTCTTTCCTTTCTTTATTTCATTTTTTTCTTTCTTTCCTTCTCTCTTTCTGTCCTTCTTTCTTCCACCCCTTTGTTACATTCTCTTTTTGATTATTCTCATTGTTATTTCTTTCCTTTCTTTCAATCATTTTTTTCTTTCTTTCCTTCTCTCTTTCTGTCCTTCTTTCTTCCACCCCTTTGTTACATTTTTTTTGATTATTCTCATTGTTATTTCTTTCCTTTCTTTCAATCATTTTTTTCTTTCTTTCCTTCTCTCTTTCTGTCCTTCTTTCTTCCACCCCTTTGTTACATTCTTTTTTTTGATTATTCTCATTGTTATTTCTTTCCTTTCTTTCAATCATTTTTTTTCTTTCTTTCCTTCTCTCTTTCTGTCCTTCTTTCTTCCACCCCTTTGTTACATTCTTTTTTTTGATTATTCTCATTGTTATTTCTTTCCTTTCTTTCAATCATTTTTTTTCTTTCTTTCCTTCTCTCTTTCTGTCTTCTTTCTTCCACCCCTTTGTTACATTCTTTTTTTGATTATTCTCATTGTTATTTCTTTCCTTCTTTCAATTATTTTTTTCTTTCTTTTCCTTCTCTCTTTCCTTCTTTCTTCCACCCTTTGTTACATTTCTTTTTTTGATTATTCTCACTGTTATTTCTTTCCTTTCATTCATTCATTCTTTCTTTATTCTGTCCTTCCTTTCTTTCTTTCTTTCTTCCTTCCTTTCACCCCCTATGTTACATTCTTTTTTATCATTCTCACTGTTATTTCTTTCTTTATTTCTTTCTTTCTTTTGTCCGTAAAGTATATCGCTTTCATAGAGTTAAATATTGATCTCAATACGCTGAAAAGATTAGTTGATTTTTGTGTATAGATTAGAACAATTTGTCAAATGGTTACAAGTATTTCTTTCCCCTCTCTCTCGTTCTTTCTTTCTTTCTTTCTTTCTTTTCACTGTCTGTCTGTCTGTCTGTCTGTCTGTCTCTCTCTCTATATATATATATGTGTATATATATATATATATATATATATATATATATATATATATATATATAATATATCACTTTATATTCATTTCATAATAACGACTTATTAAAAATTTGTATTGACGGTCAAAATCGCGACTCGCTCGATTTTGTGCCTACTTCGTTAAGTCACGCCCTTTTTCATTAATACACCCCCCACAAATATATATATATATATAATATAATATATACATGTATGTATGTGTATGTATGTATGTGTGTGTGCGTGTGTGTGTGTGTGTGTGTGTGTGTGTGTGTGTGAAGTGTTCTAAGTCTAATCAATTCCTCCTGTAAATGAAATCTAGAAATGGGCCCCAACCAATTGTCGATTAGAATGCTTAAACACATTATTGGGGAGGAACCGACCACAAACAATTGGAAGCATTCAAAAATATGGACGATTATTAAAATATGCCTTATTTTAAATATCACATAAACTTTATAAAACATGCAAGAACTCTGATGTCTTTCTGCATCAACATTCGATAAATCCAAATATAATAAATTTGAAACAAAACTAATACTATACAGAAAGAATGGAGGGGCCCATTATGTAATTGTTATCGTCGTAGAATATGGACGTGGTGACACGAATTCAAATGCTTGACAAATCTTGGCGCATTTTCTATAGCCTTGGAAAAGACATGTATCCAACTATTCCCCTTCCAACTATGGGTAAATAGTAGGACAGACTGGGCTTCTTAACCTCTAAGAAAAGGGAAAATCTGTCATACTTCGCTTGGAATAGACCTTGTGTCACATCCTGCTTGTGCAGAGGGATTGGTTAATACATACAGAAGAACGGAGGTTTTTTTTAATAACTATATACAGAAAGAACAGACTTTGTTTTTTGTTTAGAGAATTGCTTTTATTCCTATTGTTCTTGGTGTATTAACACCAACGTATCTCTGAAATACTGTCTTTCTTATTAATATTGTTTGTTCCTCTGATAAAAATTGATTAAAAAATCATTAGCATATCTTCCTTTCCCATTTTCAAAACAATCAACAAACTTTATATTTTGGGATCGACATCAGCTGTCAATTCCTTTCTTAGTAATATTGTCCTCGGCCTGAAACATTTTCCCCTTTTAACAGCCACATTCTGTGCATTCTATTATTACTTTCCTGAAGCAGATTATCTACATTTGAATTGATAGGATTAGTAAATGCAGACATATAAATAGATATATTTTATGTTTATTAGCACTAGCCTGAAAATAGATTAGTAAATTTTACTTAAATATATTTATGTACTGATTCATTTTAATTGATGTTTTTAAGGTCTTGAAATATACACACACACAACCAAACTACCCATCCTTCCAAACACGCATATATTATATATATATATATATATATATATATATAATATATAATATATATATATATATATATATATGTGTGTGTGTGTGTGTGTGTGGTGTGTGCTGTGTGTGTGTGTGATCGCAACCTCATGTCAGGCAAATGCCACTCCTTCATTCGTTGTCCGTTTGTGAGCTGGATGATGACTTTTAAGTCATACTAGCGACTTAGAACAAATCTGGCAACTCATTTGTTAATGTAAATTAACAGCGTTGATCCCAGGGGCTATCCCCCCAGGCAATACCTGCCCCCTTGATTTAAAGGGGCAGGGCTGGGTTTAATGCCGACGGGATCGACGCATTTTTGTGCCTACCACCTATGAGCTTCGGCTTGTGGGTGGGCCTGTATAAAAATGTTTTTGTGTCACGCCCTCATAAGTGGGATGAGAGGCAAATATCGTCATGACGATTGGTGATATATATATATATATATATATATAATATATATGTGTGTGTGTGTGTGTGTGTGTGTGTGTGTGCGCGCGCGTGTGTGTATGAACAAACACTATCACGATACATATGGAAATTAAAATCAGAAAGAACAAGCAATTATGAATTAGAACATAATTTGAAAATCATAAACATACAATATCTCAAAAACTATTTTCTGCCTGAAACAGAAATTGGTAGATATCTACTATAAACAACATATGAAACTGACATAAATAAAATAACATGCCATTAGCATTGGCATCTTAACCCACCCCCCCCTACGAATGCTAATCCCACCTTCATTTCAACTTTTAAAAAAAATCTCTTTTGGGATCGACGTCAGTTGTCTTATTTTTCGTGTTGAGAAATTTTCTCCACTGACCGAAACATTTAGCGGCGATTTTAACAGTGGTATAATATAGAACACGTAAGGAAAGCAAATCAGGATTCTAGAGTTACAGACAGACATTAATTATGCTATGTCAAAGATCTGAAGAATTGGCAGCCTGATTCCAACCAGGAGATTTTACCGAATAACCAGATTTTCTTATTGTTGAATTGGATTCCATCTTCGAATTCTAAATATACTAGACAAAACATGACTCGTTTGGTCAACCATTGAGCTCTGAGTAAATAATTTGGATTAAGGAAAAATTGAGATTGCAAAGCGAATTAATTAAAAAATAAATAAATACGGTCGCAGAATTAAAAAAAAAAAAACAACATTGAAATCATTTTGTAAGATTTCGAAGAAAGGGGAAGTTTGACCTAATTAGCATTTATTGAGAGCCAAGTTGTTGAAGCTACTGGCTCGCTGTTTATGAAATTTGACATGCAAATACGTTTCGCACACCCCAATTTCTCTCACTCTCCACTCTCTATGAGAAACTAACATATATAAGAAAGAAGTAATCAAGATCTACATAAAGAGGGAGAAAGTGACAGACTGAATGTGGGATGAGAGACGGGTCAGTTTTTTACTTAATTGCAAATTACAACTAATTAGAAACAATTAAAATGGATTTTTCAAACATAACTCAATCCTAGAACTAAGGAATAATTTAGTATAATTTTTGTGTTATTAAACTAAACAGTAAAAAAGCCAATTAGGACACAAAGATTTATTCGCTCAACTTTAGTATAATAATATATTACCGAGTTAACTCGAAAATAAGACAGGGTTTTAATTAATTTTAATATTATAATACCTGATAGTTGGTACGGTCGAAACATTTGGGAATATCTTAGAAATCGTACGTTGAAAGCTTTATTTACATGCAAGCACGCTAATAAAAAAAACAAAAGAATGTGTGTAGCAATAGTGAAAATTGATAAAATAACATTGAATTTGGTATTTTAGCAAACCTCTGACGGGTCTAATAATGCCTGAAATTTGCAACTTTGAAAATTTTGGTTAACTTTGAAAATTTTCACTCCGAAATATAACACTATGTTCGGGGTGATGTCGAGTGTTTGCGTCGCGTGATGTGATTGTGAAGAATGCTTATTTCTTTCGTATCTCTTCCGCTCTCAACTAGGGCTAATTTCAAGGGGAAAGTTTATATCAAAATATCCTGAAAAATCACGCTATGTCTTCTTTAGCAGATAGGTGTTATTTTCAGGGAAATACGGTAACACAAAATTTCGATCACTCATTGAAATGCTGTACTTCTTACTATAAATGGCTACACGGCGTCGCCTGGGTAGAGGGGGATTTTTTAAAGTTAGTCTCGCAGATCCATTATTACTTATTTCAAGTTAGGTCCTCACTGGATGCCCCATAAAATCCCCACGTAAATATATAACAATATAGTAAGAAATTCTAATTCAATAATTTACAATTTTAAAAAAAGTACAATATAAATGAGGCGATTCAATCAATCAACATCATATTTCAATTACCTTCTGTTACTATACAAATTTTAATTTTTAAATATCTTCCCAAATATAAATAAAATCTTCATTATTTTTTCTCAAAATCCAAGCCCTGGTGATAGTGAATGTATATATATATATATATTTACTTTGTCGTTATTTCTTATTAATATCGTTTGATCCCTGATTAGCAATTTATTAAAACAAGCGCCTGGAAAACCAGCTCCAACTTAAATACGGATTCAATAATAACCCGATAAAAAGTCAAAAGAAAAAAAAATCTTTCCCTAAAAATAAGGAATTTGTCAACTTAGTTATTTTCTGAATTTTCTCGATAGTGTGTTGTTGTTATTATCATACATTGACTTTTTCGGAACACTTTTGTCTTTCATGCCATTTCGACCGCTATACTCTACGGCCTTTCTCAGATAGAAGTTGTATTTGGTTATATTCCGAAATATAGTAACTGCAGAAAAACGGTATCAAACAGAATTGGAGTATAATATACCTATTAGCATATCTGGCATATATATATATATATAATATATATATATATATATATATATATATATATATGCCAACCTCTCCGTACGGGCCGGATGTGACACAAGGTCAATTTCCTAAGTGGAGCTTAGCAGGTTTGAATTCAGAGTTTCCCTTCTCCTAGACTGGTTACCTAGCCATGGTTAAAGAACCCAGTCTGTCCTGCTATTTGCCCATAGCCGGAGGGAGAATTGGAATGCAAACAGCTTCGTCCAGGAATTGATCTCGGGTCGACGAGTCCATTACCTACGACTCTACCCATTACACCACGCGCCTCCATGCATATCTTATATATAAATGGTCGAGAGAGTTGACGAATGAGAAGATGCAAGGTTTTTTTTACATTTCTGCTTCTCACTCGTTCGTGGCCATTTTCCTTTTGGCTGATTTCTCCGGGCTGATTCTACTTCTTTGTTCGGGTTGGATGTCAGCTCATTTCTTGTTTAATAATTAATAATCAAGACTTGATTGTTTTTCCCAACCGCACGGATGAGAGAGCCGGCATCTTGAGAGCGACGATCCTTAACGTCAGCCCCGCTGACTGTTGGCCAGCAACTGTTAGTCTGTTGCTGTTAGTCTTAGAATAAATGCTTTACTAACAAACTGTGAAGTTTTATGTTCAGCTGTCTCAAAAATTTACTAAAATGTGTAAAACACCTGAGAAAGGCCCTATTATACATATTTACCAACCCCTCTGCACGAGCAGGATATGACACAGGTCAATATCTTAAGCAGATTTCAACAGGTTTGAATTCAGAGTTTTCTTCTCCTAGACCGGTTGCCTAACAATGGTTAAAAAGCCCAGTCTGTCCTACTATTTAGCCCCTAGCTGGAGGGAGAGTAGGATGCATACCTTTCCCAAGGGTATTAACGCTAAGTGAAATGCAATTACCACGTCCAGGATTTGAACTCGGGGCAACGAGTCCATTTCCCATGACTTTAACCATTACACAACGCGCTTCCATATATATAGCGGCCGAAATGTAGCGAAAGAGACAACAGAGATGGTGAAGATGGTCCGAACAATTCAATGTATAATAGTCAACGTAATTTCCGATACCCTTAAATACAAATTAATTTCCTACACGTTGTAAAAGCGAGTTAAAAATAAAGCAGAAAAACAAAAACAAAAAAAACTTGTATTTTAGAATGTGGTGTATTGCTGGATGGAGGAGGGTAATATTTCTTTGTAAAAAATATTTCTTGAAAAAGAATTTCATTTCAAAAATATTTCTTAAAAAGAAAAAGAAGCAAAAAAGGTAATGCCTTGCTAGAAGAGGTTCATTTTGATACTCACGTTGCTTCACAGGAGGGCATCGTACATTGTTTGCGGGTGACAATCCATCCTTGGGTTTGGACACAGTGACTTTCCTCGACTCCCCGTCCGGATTTGACACTTGCGCAGCGGAGGTCGGCTTCTTGGTAGCCAGTCTGAGAATAGATTAAAAAAAACAGAAAAATAAGATTCTGCAAAATGAACTGGATTTTATTTTATTCACAAGCGATATATGGGAAATTAGCGATCTATCCATATGAACTGAATAAGAAAGATATAATGAAAAAGAAAACGTTGATATTTCAAAGGAGGTTTTATCATACGTAAGTTGCTAAAAACATATTCTTTTAGCGGTTGTAAATCATGTCATATAAGGTAAGTTACAAATTACGTATAACACTTATCTGTTTGGGTAAAGTGTTTTGTGGAAGCGTCATTATAGTTACAATAACAGCTGGTCATTCGTTTTGTCATTCTTTGAGTACGGCTATGTTGTTCAGTCGAGTAAAGGGGTTGTATATTTTGTTGTTCCAACCGTCCCGTAAGGCGGCTTGCTCTGCTCTAGCCAATGCTGTGGTAGTGTAGAGATACGAAATGTTTTCTAAAATGGTGATCTATAATATATATATATATATATATATATATATTATATATATATATATATATATCACACACACATATATATATATATATAACCATAACAGAAAATTGCAGAAACACGCACAACCTATGTATATATATATGTGTATATGTGTATATATATATATATATATATATATATGTATATCAATATATGTATTGATCAAAGCCTGAAGAAGATACCAGAATATCTGAAAAACACGTATTGCGTATGTGAAATAAAAAGAATAAAACATTTTTTCTGAGAACGATACATTTTTCGGACCTTCTTCTTTTTTTTTATAAAATATTACATTTTCTCCCGTTTGAACCAGAACAACATTTATTTATATATATATATATATATATATATATATATATATATGGGAGCTGCAAAAAGATGTTGCGTGCTGCCTTGAACAAATCCTGGAAGCAGCATCCCACAAGGAAACAGCTGTATGACCATCTGCCCTCTATTACACAAACTATCCCAGTGAGGCGTGTAAGAAATGCTGAACGATGTCTGTGAAGCGAGGACGAACTCATTAGTGACGTTCCCCCATGGACAGCTACTCATGGACACACCATAATATGCCAATCTGCAAAAACCTACACCAATGTGCTCAGTGCCGATTCTGGTTTGGGGAAAATATTCCATTAATTTAAACAACTTAATCGAATTTGTTTTAATTATTTTATGAATATTGAGCTATTAAAGAAAAAATGTTTTGTGACTTATCTGTTACTCGTTAGTTTACTGCTAAATGAATAAAAGAAATACTCTAAATGAACATCCTCTACGTATGCTAGTTCCATAATTTTTTTACAGTGGTAGTGCGTCCGGATTCTGATAAATCACTTCATTTTGCAACGCCCAGGGTTTAATGGATAGCACCCCCAACGCGTAATACTCTAGCTACGGTACCTGATGTAAGTACTGATAGGATACACTCACAGATAATAACCAGTTTAAAAATGTAAAAATAAGAAAGAGAAAATTTATTTTATTATCTATTTTTTGGTGCATTTTGCATATTAGTGGACCATTACTATTAGGGACAATACTAAACCATCATCTTTATAAATACATATTTGTGTTGGGTCTATAAATCTACTGATTTAATAGAAAAAATGAAATCATATTCAAATGTAAGCATGCCAATAATTTTAAACTTATATAAAAATATTTTTAAAAACATAAATCCTTTAAGTAATTCCATAATTTTTACAGCAATAGTGATTCTAGATTATCATAAATCACTTCTATTTGTAACCCCCAGGGTTTAATGGATGGCACCCCCAACGTGCAATACTCTAGCTACGGTGCCTGATATAAGTACTTACAGGATACACTCACAGTTAATAACTGCAGTTTATAAAATATGAAAATAAGAAAAAGAACATTTCTAAAATTAAAATGTTTTATATTTTTATTATGTATTCTATAAGTGCTTATACCGAACAGGAGATCATATTCCAGGAATAGGGCAAGCACTTGTTGCAAAATGATGACTATGAAGAAGAAAAACTGGAGCGTAAGTCTTTAATTTTGTGCACTTAAAGAAAATAAATAAATAGATAAAAAACACAAAAAAAGGCTTAAACGAATTCAACGAACAATCATAATAAAGGTCCACGTTTTTTTTTTTTTTTTGGTTTTTTCTATTATTATTTTTTTTGTTCTTGCTTTTTTTTACTTTTTGTTTTCGTTGACGGAGCAACAAAAAATAAATAAACAAAAATGAATAATTTTGCTACTTTTAACAGAAATCAACCAACAGCTGAAAAATAAGTGACACATGCCGTAAGTAGGACATATACAAAGCCCTTCCTGGTATCACGGTCATTCTTTTTTCTTCCAAAAACAGAAAACAATAAGCAAAATGAGAAAAATGAAAGAAAAAGAATGGCTATCATTGTAACTACTACAACCTCATGTTACTACTACTTGTAGAGCGTTCGTCTAGGAACCCGAAGGTTCCAGGTTCGATACCGGCCCTCGCCAACTCAGCGCATGGTAGGGTAGCGTCTGATGACTCCAGGAACATCAATGATCATACATCTCTGTTCATTTGAAAGGTTTATCTTAATATTGATAATATCCAAATTAAAAGGGCCAGTTTAGCTCAGTTGGTCGAGCGTCCGAATAGGAACCACAATATTCCTGGTTCGATACCGGCCCTCGCAAACTCAGCACATGTGTAGCACATGGATCTATGCGGTAAAGTGAGAGTGAAAAGGGGATAGACGCCCTCGCTGTCGGACCGATACTGACATTACGCCACCCCGTCGACTTTACTTACTTATTTACAACAACTACTACTACAACTACTACTACTATTACTGTTAATACTGGTACTCACTAACAAAACATACATATGTATAAATATGTGCCTGACTTCTGATTTAGGTCGGAAAATTAAAACGGAAAGTTTTTTGGTGACCCCCCATGACAGTTTAACTACAGTCTATGAATTAACATTTTGCGAATTCGGTTACGGTTTTAGGGGATTAAGGTTGTTTTTAATTACGTATTACTTTTAAGAAAATAACAACAAAAAAAACCAAATTACTACACATTAATGGTGAAAAAATATTTTTTAAACTAAGTTTATTGAAGTATACATTTGCAATACTAACACAAACAACTGTCTCAATAAATAGATTCAATATTAATTTCAATTGTTAATTAAATGTATAGTAATTTAGGGTTTTTGTGTTGTTTATTTTTTTAAGCAATACGTAATTAAAAACAACCTTAATCCCTAAAAAACCGTACCGAATTCGCACAGGTATTTCGTCATGAGTAGCACAGGTTATCTGTGCGGTTAAAGTGAGAGCAGCTGATGGTAGATTGTTGGCGCCCCCATCTCAGACGCTAAAATAATCTCCTTGGTCTAGCGCTATTGAAAAGGGGATAAACTCCCTCGCTGATTGGCTGATACCGACATTAGGCCGCCTCGACGACTTTACTTACTTGTATTCTGAAAATATTAACGTTTCATTCATTGTTCATTTCTTGGTAAATACAGCTTCAATCAAGATAGTTTTATGACACACCTTGTATATTATATTATATTCTGTTTATTTGGACCATATGACCATTAGGCACCCCTTTTTGATCTCAATTCAAAAGGACATGTTTTTCATTTACACCGTCAATATCCGATTGTTTGTTAACAGAAGATTTTTAGGAGTTTAAAAAAATTATAAAACTAACCCCTGACCCTAACCCTAACCCGCAACCCCTAACAAACAACCGGATATTGACGGTGTAAATGAAAGACATGTCCTTCTGAATCGAGATCAAAAAGGGGTGCCTAAAGGTCATATGGTCCAAATAAACAGAATATAATATAATATACAAGGTGTGTCATAAAACTATCGTGATTGAAGCTGTATTTACCAAGAAATGAACAATGAATGAAACGTTAATGTTTTCAGAATATAAGTAAGTAAGTAAAGTCGTCGGGGCGGCCTAATGTTGGTATAAGCCAATCAGCGAAGGAGTCCACCCCCTTTTCAATAGCGCTAGACCATGGAGATTATTTTAGCGTCTGAGATGGCGTTATATTTTTAAAATATTATAGAGTTGGCATTAAATAAACCACAGAGGTTTATATGCCATTAAACCAAACTAGTTCTACTACAACGCCATACTACTACTACTACTACTACTACTATTCTGCTTTCTACTATACTACTGCTACTACTTCTACTACTATATGAAACCAGGCGAAAAACTGTCCAGATAAGGAATTACGGTACATAAGCTGGACATTAGGAGAAAGCCAAAGAAAATGCTGAGTGCAAATGATTTTTTTAAAGGACAATCTCCCTACAATGTACAAGACAAAGGATCAAGAGAAAAAACACGGTCTGATTTTTACTCAGCATTTTTGTTTCTTTTTTCTTTTTCTTTTTTTTATTTACTGAGGATCGGTGAGAAGGGAAGGCAATAACGATAGGTTAGAAATATGTTTTACTTCACGTAGGCAAACAAATAGGTCACCATCAAAGGAAAGCGTAAAAATACTTACCTACCCGCCTCAAACCCTCACACCAAAAAGCAAATAAAACAAAAGCAAACGGAGTATACAATTGAACAAGAAGCAAGGGTCAAGATAAAGAATTGAACAGCGATCGGGCGTGAGATGAGGGGTGGAATGGGATGATGAAGGAGGCTAAGGGAAAGGCAAGGAAATGGCAAGAAGCAAATGAGGCAATGGGGAGGGGGAAGAAAAATAAAGGAAGAACAGGGTGAAAAAACTGGGAAAAAAGAAAAATAAGAAAGGAATATTGAAGCAATAGTGTATGCGACGGGAAATTAACAGAAAAAAACACTGTTGTGCCTAAATAATTATGTGAGGCTTAACCTAAAAAAAAAGGGATTTTATAGGAAGCCAGAATCCACTAAGCAAGGAGAATCACTAGAGAATGACCCAATTATGTTTAAAGAATAGCAATCAAGTATTAAATAATGTGCTGATATAATATATATCAATATATATATACAATAATATATGGCTGAACTTGCACGAGCGTTGCAAATCTAGAGGGTTGACCAGAAAAAACAGAACCCCAATTATTTATCTTTCCCATCTTCTTCATCTTAAACTGTCATGACAGTTTAATTTTCCGACCGTCTTCAGAAGTCAGCCAAATATGTATATATATTGTGTCTATGCTAGATATTGCAATTATTTATTTATCATTTGTGTTAACATATTCGTTATAAATTGCATTGTTTCATGATATACGAGGTGTGTCAAAAAGTATCGCGATTTTGTACTTTTGACATACCTTTATTCTGAAAATCATANACGCTCCATTTATTGTTCATTTCTATCTTGCTAAATACAGCTTCAAATTCGGCACTTTTAGGGGCGGTTTAGCTCAGTCGGTAGAACGTTCGGCTAGGAATTCCAAGGTTTCTGGTTCGATACCGACCCTCGCCAACTCAGCATATGAATAGCACAGAGATCTGTGCGGTAAAGTGAGGAGCTGAGGGTAGGTGTGGCGCCCCATCTCAGACGCTAAAATAATCTCCTTGGTCTAGCGCTATTGAAAAGGGGATAGACTCCCTCGCTGATTGGCTGATACCGACATTAGGCCGCCCCGACGACTTTACTTACTTACTTGTATTCTGAAAACATTAACGTTTCATTCATTGTTCATTTCTTGGTAAATACAGCTTCAATCACGATAGTTTTATGACACACCTTGTATATTATATTATATTCTGTTTATTTGGACCATATGACCATTAGGCACCCCTTTTTGATCTCAATTCAAAAGGACATGTTTTTCATTTACACCGTCAATATCCGATTGTTTGTTAACAGAATATTTTTAGAGTTTTTAAAAATTATAAAACTAACCCCTGACCCTAACCCTAACCCCAACCCCTAACAAACAACCGGATATTGACGGTGTAAATGCAAAGCCATGTCCTTCTGAATCGAGATCAAAAAGGGTGCCTAAAGTCATATGGTCCAAATAAACAGAATATAATATAATATACAAGTGTGTCATAAAACTATCGTGATTGAAGCTGTATTTACCAAGAAATGAACAATGAATGAAACGTTAATGTTTTCAGAATACAAGTAAGTAAGTAAAGTCGTCGGGGCGGCCTAATGTCGGTATCAGCCAATTAGCGAGGGAGTCTATCCCCCTTTTCAATAGCACTAGACCATGGAGATTATTTTAGCGTCTGAGATGGCGTTTATTTTTAAAATATTATAGAGTTGGCATTAAATAAACCACAGGGTTTATATGCCATTAAACCAAACTAGTTCTACTACAACGGCCATTACTACTACTACTACTACTACTATTTCTGCTTCTACTACTACTACTTCTACTACTTCTACTACTATAGAAAACCAGGGAAAAATGTCCAGATAAGAGAATTACGGTACATTAAGTGGAACATTAGAGAAAAGCCAAAGAAAATGCTGGCAAATGATTTTTTAAAGGACAAATCTCCCCTACAATGTACAAGACAAAAGGATCAAAGAAAAAACGTCTTATTTTTATTCAGCATTTTTGTTTCTTTTTTCTTTT
>CM042161.1:24620972-24633472 GCA_023376005.1 Doryteuthis pealeii | reverse complement strand
GAAAAAAAGAAAGTTATAAATTTCGGGGAACGAGAGCAGTGGGAATAGATGTGGATTTTCTGTGTTAGTTCATTTAGCGGAGCTCAGGTGGCTGGTACTTAATATTCTAGGGTTGGTGGGTAATCGGATTTGTAAAGCACTTCCAAAGTAAGGGTTCTCACTGTAAAAAGAATATAAATTAGGTTTCAACTAATGGTCCGGAAAAAAAGTTAAATTAAAGAGGTCCAAAGATCATGAAGCAGGTGCGCACTTACATATATTCTTTTTTTTCTTCTTATGTATATTTTAGAGTACTTAATATTTGATCGTGCTGTTTTCTCTCTCTCTCTCTCTCTCTCTCTCTCTCTCATATATATATATATATATAATATATATATATATAATATATAATCTACTATTAGTTTCGCATAAAGCTCTTCAGGGCTAAAATAAGTCAGATTTTAGCCCTGAAGAGCTTTATGCGAAACTAATAGGTTCGTCTGACTCATTAGATTATCTTATTATTGGCACTTTTTACATATTAGCTTTCTCCTAGCGGTTATATGAATATATATACATATATCTTATATACATATATATGCATATAAATTGTTTTTTTTTTTTGGCCAAATACTGTACCAATAGATTATTTTTTGTTGGTACGAATATCTTGGTCCTTTCTTTTTTTCAAAAATTTTTTCTTCCTGGTTGATGTTTGGTAGTATATTTTTACAATCAAACTTTCTGCTGGTTTTTTTCTCTCCGCAAGAATCTACCAACACGCTTGGTATATTATATTATATATATATATATATATATATATATATATATATAAACTGAAAAAATGAGTAAAATCTGCATAAAAAGTTCTCGATGCTATTATAGCAGAGTACGTATATAACCTATACATATTATGATTACTAGCCCCGGGTGCAAGTATTTAAGTTTTAATGTGATATAATATTATATTAAATTAGGAAGGCTAATGAAACCAAATAAGAGTGCAGATAAATTGATTTAAAACAGGAGATATAATCGAAAAATAGAACTGAAACTTACTCTTACATCATTCTTGTCTTTCATTGCTAAATTTTCCTAATTTAACTACTTAGTTAAAATTGGAAGTAAAAGATCAATCGGCTTGTCACGTCAAACCCTAGCACCTATATGATTTTCCCTACCCTATTGCCCTTATAGCAAGCCCCAACCCTTTTTTATCATATGGGTGCTAGATGGCGGTGACTGAGGGTCTACATGTCCTGGGAGTGACGTTAAACTCTATCTGATGGTGAGGTTCCAGTTTTGGTGGTTTGGGAAATATGAAGCACCCCTTCATAACCATTGCTCCCTGGTCCACTCTGACCCGGAGTGATAGTACCTGTTAGGGTCCAATCTATGGGTTAAATAGAAAAATGTGTTTATAAAAAAAACATGGAGTATCCATTAAGAATGACTTTATTTCAAAACTTTATCGGCATTAAATGATCCACTGAGGTTGATATGCCATAAAACAGAACAAAACTAACTAAACTTTGCCAACGTTCTTGAAATTGTTTTATGCCGTTTGCATTGAATCCTAAAGATTTTGAAGTGAACCAGATTTCCAAATCACCGTTAACTTCTTCAGCGGACTGATACGTTTTCCCACGAAGTTTTTCATCGGAGAAAACAGTAATAGTCTGAAAGAGAAAGTTCTGGTGAGTACGATGGATGCAGTTATACCGTAAAACCGAATAAATGATACTTTGCATCGGAGAAGACGTTCGTTCCAATCCTATATTCCTCCTCGGAGGCGCGTGGTCTAATGGTTAGAGTCGTAGGAAATGGACTCGTCAACCCGAGTTCAATCCTAGACGAAGCTATTGGCATTTCACATGGCGCTAATACTCTTGAGAAAAGTATAAATCCAATTGTCCCTCCAGCTATGGGTAAATAGCAGGACAGACTGGGCTCTTTAACCATGGCTAGGTAATCAGTCTAGGAGAAGGAAAACTCTGAATTCAAACCTGTTAAACTCCGCTTAAGAAATTGACCTTGTGTCGCATCCTGCTCGTGCGGGTGGGGTGGTGTGAAATATATATATTCCTCCTTGAATTGAAAAATTACTGTCAAGACACATTTCAAACAATAATTGGATTTTTTTTTTCTTTTTTGCTAAAAGAATAATATACTTTTGGATCACTTTGCCTAAATAGATCAAAAACAGAAATAGTGTAAAAAGAATATTCGGACCATAAACAACGGCATCTTACAAAAAAAAGATATGCAGTATCTGTGACGTCATTACTTTTTGCTACCTTTAATATGGTGGCCATCTGTAAAGACACAACACTTCCGCTAAATGAAAGAATAAAAACGGAAGATGAATTCTTTTCATGCGGCATGTCGGGATAAGCTTATTTTCGCGAAATATTAACCTTTTCCTGATTTTTTGAGAGGCAATTTGATAATTTGTATCAATTAGACTAACAAAGGAATTCGTTCGCTTGGCGCAAGTATTTAAGTTTCAATGTAATAGAATATTATATCAAATTAGAGAGACTAACAAAACTAAATAAGAACGAATATTAGAATAATTTGTATTATTCGGATTATTGTCCTCATCTTCATTGTTATTTGTACATCGTTTCGGCCGATGTGCCCTCCGGCTTTCTTCAGGTATTTTTTGTTGGACTCGAGAACCTTCACGGACTCGGGAACCTTCTTTTCGAACTCAGGAAACTTCTTGCCGTAATCGGGAACCTTCTTGTCGTAATCGGACGCCATCATAGAACTTTAAACCTAAACCGTATTCAGTCCACGAGGGTATCCTGTTCACATTCCGCTAACCATAACTGGGGTACAGGTGTTAAGCTGTGTTAATTATTATTCTATATTACTGCTGTCCCTGACCAGGATTGAAACTGCAGTCTAGAGATAACTGTCACTTAGAACTGTCTTAACCTAACTCCTTTATCTACTATGCTATGAGATCAGGATACCCTCGTGGACTGAATAAAGGGTTAGGTTCAACGTTCCGTGATGGCTCCCGATTGCGACAAGAAGTTCCAATTTACGACAAGAAGATTCTCGAGTCCGACAAGAAATACCTGAAGAAGGCCGGAGGGCACATCGACCGAAACTTTATACAGATAACAATGAAGATGAGGACAATAGTCCGAATAATACAGATAATACTAATTATCAAGCCTCATCTAAAAAATTCAGAGAAACTAGATGAATAGGAAACAATCGCAAGAGATCTAAGTTCAAATCCTGGATGAGTCTGTTTACATTTCACTTCATGCTAATACCCTTAGGAAAGGCATAATTAATCTCCCCCCTCTAACTAAGGGATGGTAGTCAATTTATTCTAATCCCTGTTGATAGGGAGAGATATAGATCGATATTAATCCTTGACTGAGCGTTTTATAATAGGGGTATATTCACTACCTTTAAAATACAGTACTACATTGACTTACCACTTAATTAGTTCTGATCGTAACTCAATTTCCTCGTTTATCAAATCAATTTTCCTCAGTGAAATAAATAGAAATACCATTAATCCGTCCCAGCCACCCCAAAAAACACCCTAAGTTTTTGTTACATTTTTTGTTAAATTAGAAAAATAGCACTGTATTTTATAAATACATAATAAGATATAGAATGTAATTAATTATGTGCTGTAATATGCTTTACTATTTATTTATTTTATAAATAATATTTTACTTTCTTGTTATAAATTTGAAAACTTAAATGTTTTAGTGAACATAAGCGTATTTGAAGCACGCTTATACTTTTTAGCTCACAACACAAAGCAAAAAATCGAGCGAGTGACAGCTCGTAATTCGGAAAGCTCGTAAGTTAGGGTACTCTTAAGTCAAGGTACCACTGTATTTAAATAAATTACTTTTCGAACACCCAAATGAAAACTTGTCCATTTTACCTACTTAGTAATAATGTTCCTCTAGTTATATATAGTTCTGATTAGCATTTGCCGATGTGTTGTGGAAAGCATGTTAAGTTGGGGTTGTTATACAATTCATGGGTAACTTATGAATTTTGTAAGTAGTGTAGATAGAATTTGAATTGAAGGAGTAGAAAATAAACTATTAGCATGATTGACATGTAGTAACCTTAACTTAACCCCTTCCATAAACGCGCCAATAGGGCGTGTAAGACAGTTTTTAGTTTTAGTTAGATGCGACCAGTTAGTTACTGAGAGAAGACGTTCTCGCCGCGCGGTTTTTGGGCTGGGGTTGTTTTACCACAAGGTACCACTGTAGTTTCATTTAAAATTTACATCTGGTCGTGTGTCTTAATCTCGCAGTCTCCATTCTCACACTCTAGTTATTTAGTTGCACCTGTATTTTCTCATGGCAAGAAAAATGAAAACGAACCTTTTAAAAATGTCCATATATTTCAAGACTTCAAAGAAGGTTAAATCTAAACGAATTTTGGGGTAATTTATGGGGATCAGAAGGAATAAAATATTATATGAGAAAAATAAACAACAGAACTGGGTGGTCGTAACGTGCTTTTTTTTCTTTCTTTCTTTTTTCTTTTTTCTTCTTCTTCTTTCTTTCTTTCTTTTTACTTAATTCTTTTGCTTTTTTCTTTCTTTCTTTCTTTCTTTTCTTTCTTCTTTCTTTCTTCTTTTTCTTTCTTTCTTTCTTTCTTTCTTTTTACTTCATTCTTTTTTAATTTCTTTTTCTTGCTTTATTTTCTTTATTTCTTTCTTTTTTACTTCTTTGTTTTTTTTCTTCTTTCTTTCTTCTTTCTTTTTCATTCTTCTTTTTTCTTTCTTCTACTTCCCTTCTTTCTTTTTTACTTCTTTTTCTTTCTTTCTTTCTTTATTTCTTTCTTTTTTCTTTTTTCTTTTCTTTCTTTCTTTTTCTTTCTTTCTTTCTTTCTTCTTTTTTCTTTCTTTCTTTTTCTTTCTTCTTTCTTTCTTCTTCTTTCTTCTTTCTTTCTTTCTTTCTTTCTTCTTTCTTCTTTTTTCTTTCTTTCTTTTTCTTTCTTTCTTCTTTCTTTCTTTCTTTCTTTCTTTCTTTCTTTCTTTCTTTTCTTTCTTTCTTCTTTTTTCTTCTTTCTTTCTTTCTTTTTCTTTTTCTTTTTCTTCTTCTTTTTTTTCTTTCTTTCTTTCTTTCTCTTTCTTTCTTTTCTTTTCATTTCGTCGAAAGAAGGAGGAAAATGAAGATTCATAATTTCTAAGTTTTAGTCAAAGGGAAACATTACCGAAGGTGTCGGGTAAGGTTACATACATGTTGGCATTCAATAACCACAGGCCACACAAGGAGAAAAACACGGTACGTGTATCAATTTATGCAAGATGAGTGGCCAGTAGTGTAAAATGAGACATTACGTATGTGGTTGTTTGTGGATAGGAATAGTTGAAACTATAAACTGTGTACGGAGCATATGACCTTTAGGCACCCCTTTTGCGATCTCGATTCATAAGGACATGTTTTTCATTTACACCGTCAAAACCCGGTTGTTTGTTAGGGTTAGGGTTAGGGTTAGAGTTAGGTTAGTTAGGCTTTAGTTTTATTAAAAAAAAAACCTCTAAAAATCGTCTGTTAACAAACAACCGGATTTTGAAGGTGTAAATGAAAGACTTATGAATCAAGATCGCAAAATGGGTGCCTAAAGGTCATATGGTCCCTGTGTACAAACAAATGTTATTATTGTTAAATACGAACAATTTCTTGAAATCAAATAATTGTGAAAATTACAAATATTAGGCACAAATACTTGCTATGATAGTGTGTGCAAACTAAGAAGTATTATTAAACAAGAATACTCACTTTAAGCCATACAGTCATCGGGGTGGTCTAAAGTCGGTATCAACTAGACAGCGAGGGAGTCTATCCCCTTTTCACTAGCGCTAACCAAGGATATTGTTTTGGCGTCTGAGTGGTGCGCCCACCTACCATAAGCTCCTCACTTTACCGCATATATCCCTGTACTAGTAAGCTCAGTCGGTCGAGCGTTCGGCTAGAAACCACAAGGTTCCTAGTTCGATCCATGGTCCTCGCCAACTCAGCGTATGAGTAGCACAGGGATCTGTGCGGTAAAGTAAGGAGCTGATGGTAGGTGTGGCGATCCACCTTCGACGCAAATAACAATCTCCTTGGTCTGGCGCTAGTGAAAAGGGGATAGACTCCCATCGCTGATTGGCTCATAACGACATTAGGCCGCCCCGACGACTTTATTTACTTACTCATACTCTGAGTTGGTGAGGGCCAGTATCGAACTCGGAAGCTTGTGGTTCTAGTCGGACGCTCTACAGACTGAGCTAAACCGGTCCTTGAGCATAAATTATTAGTATTACAAGAGATACTCGATATGATATATAATTGTGTCTGAATTATTAGTATTAGACAGGAATACTTCAAACCGTACAACTGTGTGAAATGTATTTCTATTATATAATGGAACTAGGTGAACCTTCAGTTTTATTGTAAGGGAAGATATTTCACCTACAAGATATTTGGACTCGTCCAATGGAACACACATAAAAAGATACGAATAAAAAGATAACCACACCACTACTATACAGAACTTAGCACAGTGAGCGTTAAGAGAATCGCATATTAGGCCTCGCTCAGGCCTAAGGATAATAGTATTTGATCATTTACTTTTGAAGCATTGTTAAATAAAGTATATTATTATTTATATAATAAATATATGATATACGATATACATTTATATTTTTACATTTATATTTATATAATGAATATATTCAATACGATATGCGCATTGTAATCGCCTTCAAAAATATACTAAAATATACTGTACCCAGTATTACTCAGTAATAACATCAGGTTACCCCAGACAGTAATAGAAATAGCGGAGAGCACACCACCTAAGGGGTAACGATGAAGATTCAAGTTTTAATTCCTTGAGTACCTTTCTTGTATGTTATATGGGGGCGGGCAGGACTATAGATAGGGTAGGGAAAAAGAAAAGACTCCTTCACACGTTTTCACGTGGATATTTGACCGAAATAATATTTAATAATAATAATAATAATAATAATAATAATAATAATAATAGTGGTGTCAAAATGGCGACGTGTTTAATTTAGAGATGAATCGCAGATACGAACTTACATGTACCAGCGTCATGCAGTTAATCAAAAACTATTTGATGATGAATTGTTGTAAAGATGTTTGTTCCTTTGGTTTCTTTGAAAAAGTCTATTTCATCTAATTTGTTACGTTTCTCTCTTGTAACACATCACAAATAAATACATAAAGATGAAACCAAACGAAAGACAGACAGACAGACAGACATACGCTAAAACAAAAAAAAATAAATAAATAAATAAAGTGTAATTATTCAGTTAACACAGAAAGAAGGAAAATGCACTTAATATATAGAACAATACAAGTCGTCGTCGTCGGGGCGGCCTAATGTCGTTATGAGCCATACAGCTAGGAAGTCTATCCCCTTTTCTCTAGCGCTAGACCAAGGAGATTATTTTTAGGGTCTGAGGTGGAGCACCACACCTACCATCAGCTCCTCACTTTACCCGCATAGATCCCTGTGATACTCATACAGTGAGTTGGCAAGGACCGGTATCGAACAAGAAACCTTGTGATTCCTAGCAGAACGTTCTACCGACTGAGCTAAATCGGGTCCAGAAAAATGCAAACATGAACTTAAAGGAACAAGTCATTATGTCTCGATTACGCATTGGTCATACAAGACTAACGCACTCCTATATACTCAAATAAGAACAACAACCACAATGTGGAACATGTCAAACACCTTTGACAGTTAAACACTTATTCATGGAATGCAGGTTTTTTGCTTACATCAGAAACCGTTATTTTAAAGCAAACAATATGAAAGATCTGTTTGAAAATGTCAACATGGAGGATATTCTCTCTTTTTTGAGGGAAATAAAATTATACCATAAAATATAAACATGAAACAGATCAATACCATACAACATAATCCCCAATAATGCTAACACATTGTTAAAACCAATTACTAAAAAGTATAAATATAAATACACGATATGTATTACTTCCTAACCGTTAGGCATGACATAACCCCAGACGTATCATATTATATATTATGATATATTATGTCATTTTTCTTCCCTTCCTTTATAATAAAAAGGAATGGACCATTATTTAGCTGGGGTGACGTCACTCATCAGAAATACGAATTCGGTAGATAAGCAACACCAGATAATCAGGATTTACATTTTTGCATTTCCTCTTGGACAATTTGAACGGTCTCATTTTTAACCAGAGGGTGTTGCAAGATGATAACGGTCGTACTTTTAAGGAACATGAATATTAATATATATATCATGATGTCAAGAAGTGGTTTGGTTAAGTTTCTCTAGTTTAATGCATATCAACCTTAGTGGGTTATTTAAGGCCAAAATCATTCTTGTAGAAGAAGAGCAAGTGTGGTAATATTTAACCCATAGCTGGTTAGTGGATCATACCTTTGCCAAGGGTATTAACCAAGAGTGAACGTAATAAAGCGACTGGAATTCGAAATTGCTTACTACGATGTTAAAGTAGCCGCTACGCCAGGGGACTTTCCCTATCCCCCACCCGGAATCATCATCATTTCGCGCAATTAGCACGGATATCCATGGCAATCTCTATCATTTATTGTCTCCGTGAGGTCCTCTGCGCAGCATCCAATATCCGCACAGAGCTGGTCAATGTAGGTCATTGCTGCGCGGCCCACATTAGCATGTTCGTGTGCTGGTTCCACAGGAGAACGTCGCTTATGAGTTCGTCCTTGCTTCTACAGCAGGTGTCTTGTTCGTCTCGCTCGGATGGTTTGCGAGATAGGGGCAAGTAACCGTACAACTGCTTCCTTGTGGGGTGATGTTTCCAAAAATTGTTCAAGATCGCACACTGAGAAAGATTTGACTCAGATTAAAGTTTACGACAAAATAAGATGCAGATCTAGTTAAGTTGAAGGTTCTGCCGTCTGGAATACGAGAAACATACTTATTTTGGTTTGGTTTGTTTTGTTTTACGGCATATCAATCTCAAGTGGGTCATTTAATGCCGATAAAGTTTTGAAATAATCAATTCTTAATGGATAATACAATTTTTTATAAGTACATTCTTCTATTTAATTCATAGATGGGACCCTAACAGGTACTACCACTCCGGGTCAGATTGGACCAGGGAGCAATGGTGATGAAGGGGTGCTCTACATTCCCCAAACCTCCAGAACTGGAACCTCACCATCAGATAGAGTTTAACGTCATTCCCAGGACATGTAGACCCGCAGCCACCGCCTTCTAGCACCCATATGATAAAAAGGGGTTGGGGCTTGCTATAAGGGCAATAGGGTTGGAAAATCATATAGGAGCTAGGGCTTGACGTGACCAGCCGATTGATCGGAAGGGGCCTCTCCGACCGCCCGTCTAGCCCAAGATAGGGCCAAAGAGGAGTATTGCATGTCATGAACTGCTCATTCACCTGGGTTCTATCCTTAAGCATCATGGGTCGCCACCCACAGCCAACAGGAGGCCCCATTGGGAGAGTCTTGCCCCTCTGCAGAAAAATATCTTGACTTCTAATTAATATTTTACAAATGTTCAGCATGCTCTCGACTTAACTGGTCGAATAGACTAAAACTGTGTGACGTCTATACAAAGAAACAGTTTCGAAAGAGACCAGGATTCAATTCTGTTGTCAATCGAAAATACACCATCTCACAGTTTTAATTAATGGATTGATAGAATACAACAAATTAGAAGGAAACAAGTTTTTTGTAAAAAGAAGTAAAACACTGTGTTGAATTCTCTGCTTTTTTTATCTGCATTTTTAAAAAGAAGTGTATTCACTAATAATGATCAGTTAGCCATGCTTATTAACTAACAAATTTCTATATACCACAGCCAAAATAACACATACACACACACACATATATATATGCTGTAGATAGAAGGAAAGTGGTCAATGATCAACTCAAAACAAGTCACAGGGTGTAATTTACAGAACAGTCTGTAAATACAGACGAAACGTACACCCTGTGACATCATTTCTTGACCACTTTCCTTCTATCTACAGCATATCGTCGGATCCTAAACCCATCCACATATATATAATATATATATATATATATATATATATGGTATTTGTGGGAAGGTGACTTACCGGTGAAAATGGTCACAATGGTTAGTTAATGCAAGTTTCACAATGATAAGACAGCGATATAACAAATATAAAGTGCTCAATACGTGAGTAGAGCAAATTTATTATAATTAGGTTACTACTGTGTACCATTATTATAATATATATATATATATATATATATATATATATATATAGTTTTTTCCGTAGTTAGGGTCTTTCCATGTGTGGTTTAACCAAGCTGATGCAGGTAGACCATAAGGAGAGCTCAATGTACCTAATACCAGTGAATAGAAGGACAGAGCAAGATTTTTTTAATTTTTTAAAATTATTTTAATTTTTTTAATATAATTTTGGCCTTGAAATTCTGCTCATTTTGTATATACACTCTTACAACTATTTCTCCAAGGAATATGCCCCAAGCTAAGCCACACCTCATCCAAAACATAGACCTCACTGCCTCATCCAAAGAAAATAACCCCACCCATTCCAAAATAAGACACCAACCCTCCCTCCCCTAAATTGATAGATATAAAAGAGATGTTACTTTGGGAAATTCTCAGTAAGAGTCATGTTCTTGTGATTACCTGAAGATGCCGTATTAATACGGTTGAAATAAATTATTGTAATGAAGCAAGTTTAGAGTTTTTCTTCATTTACTAAATATATATATATATATATATATATATATATATATATATATATTTCTACGGGAAACATACTTATTTTATTTTATTTTATAACAAGAGTTACTTGTTTGTGTTGGTAATTTGTTTCTTCTGGCCTTGTGATTAATCATTTTCAGGTCACCCTCCTCGTTGCCTGCGTTGGCATCGAAAGGTTTTTGCACATTTGTAGGCGTTTTAAATACACCAACCACCTTTCCCACACTATAAAAAAAACTGTGCTTGTTTTTATGTCCAGTGAGAAAATAGAACATCATCTGTTTCCAGGTCAAACCTACCTCAGAGGCCATATGCGGAGGCGAATAGTCTTATGGTTATCGTCTTAGGAAATGAATACAGTGACCCGAGTTGATGCTAATGCCCTAGGGAAAGTCATGAATCATTCTCTTTTCTCCTCAGCTATGGGTAAATAGTAGGGCAGACTGGTAGGAATACTTGAAACTTGACAACTTTGTGTCAATCATTTCTACTAAAAGAACCTGTGGATATACCATGATAATTTGATTATTACAACGTTTGATATGTTTACCTAAGAGCTATTTTAAATAATTCAATGTATAAAAAGTATGATAATCTTGATTTAACTCTTTTTTCTTTATTTCTTTTTATCCTTCTTTCTATCTATTCATTATGTTCGATTCCACTCGCCCACCCCTCTCTATTTCCCCTACTCTCATTCTTTCTTTCTTATATCTTTTCTGTTTAGCATGTCCTTTTTCTTCCCTTTCTTTCTTTGTAATAAAAACGGAAGGATCCGTTATTTAGCTGAGGTGACGACATTCATAAAGTGTTGTATTTTAAACCAGCAACAAGATAAAGAAAATAATCATGAATTGACAGTTAAAATGTTATTTAGTACTAGCAAATATATGCACCCACCGGGTGCAAGTATTTAAGTTTTTATGTAATAAAATATCATATTAAATTAGAAATGCTAATGAAACTAAATAAGAATGCAGGTAAAAAGATTTGAAACAGAAGAGGGTATAATTGAAAAATTTGACAACTTTGAAACTTACTCTTCCATCACTCCCGTCTTTCATTGCTAAATTTTCGATATTTAATTATTGAGTTAAAATAGGAAGTAAAGAATAAGGTTACAGTTATTTCTTCTTGTTAATGGATTTCTTTTAAGATTTATCCCCGAGATTTTGCTTATATTCATTAAGATAAAACCAAACAATTAGAAATCAATAATACCAAGCACATATTCATTAAAATCCAATTTTTAATATCAATATGCAAATTAACCTTCCCGTTCACACTGTAAACCGCTATTTTGTTGTATATATAAATACAACTGCGTTTTATTAGTATGTAATCAGTATTACTAGTGCAAAATAATTTTTATTAATAATTGAGGTTTAAATAAAAATAAAATCATGGAGATAACAATTAGAATTGTGACTTGAGTAGTGATATAGTTTCGGTTACAGGCAGACAAACACACAATATCCATTATAATAAGATATTAACAATTAACAATCTCCCACTCCCACTAAAATAAAATACCCAATAAAGTTTAGAATGTCCCAGTTTATTTAGTTGTAGAGGAAATCTTAATCGTACCTTACTCAGAGAATTTTTTTTTTAAGTCACGGAAATAAGATCAGAAAAATAATATGGGAAACCCAAAAATCTTTAGTTGCTTGAATGAGGATGAGGCAATTTCTGTGGGGACGGGGAACTACACATCTCTTCTTCTAAGTTGTCTTTTCGGGGAATCTAT
>CM042161.1:24613472-24618472 GCA_023376005.1 Doryteuthis pealeii | reverse complement strand
TTACAGCAGCTGCTAGCGAATAGCTTTGTTTATTTTGAGGTGCATTTAGTCAATACCACGGTGCACATGTTGTTATTAGGAGTGACCGGCAACAGGACTTTGTAATTGTTTTGATAGATTGCTCTCCTTATTAGGTGTTGAATATTTGGTGATATAAACCGTGCTACCATACACCACTTAAATTTATAGACTAAGCGAGGATACGTGGTTTAAACCTCAGCCAATTAACAGCCCAAATTCGTGGCTGATTGACTACTTAATCAGTGATACTGAGAGACGTCCATTTGCAATCATTGACGAACGACTTGCAATACTGAGGAGCACCAAGGAACAACCAAAGGATTCTTTACCAAGGATTTCTACTGGACAAGCGGTCTAGCTTGAAGCCCAAAGGATGGCCCATAAAATCGTAACATTAGGTCTGCCTAGTTTGAATGTTTTTAGTTGACTCCCCGATAACCCGAGTAGGTTGTATCAGATTTACTTGAATACCGGAAGCAGTCAAGCCTGGCTGAACACGATAAATCAATATATAATTTTACTATAATTCAACAAATGGATTTTTAATCTCTTTTTTCCTTCTATCAACGTATAATTCCATTAGGCTTGAGTTATACAATACTACACGGTTTAGCTCAGTCGTAGAGTGTTCGACTAGGAACCACAAGGTTCCAGGTTCGATACCGGCTCTCGCCAACTCAGCATATGAGTAGCACAGGGAGTAGCACAGATGGTCGGTGTGGTGCTCCACGTCAGACGCTAAAATAATCTCCTTGGTCTAGCGCTTGTGAAAAGGGGATATACTCCCTTGCTGTCTAGCTGATACTGACACAGGTCCAAATAGTACAAATAAATTATCAAATACACCCCGTCGATTTTTATTTTGCAGACAAAGTACAGTCACCAGATGGTGACACAGACTTCTTTGACATAGTCACTAGAGTCCTACAGGGAGATATGTTAGCACCATATATTTATATATATAACATGCCTAGACTATGTACTTCGAGCATCATTAAATCCCATGAATGAAAAAGGCTTCACACTAAAAAAAAAGCAAGAAGCAGGGGATATCCCGCACAGATTATTACGGATGCACACTACGCAGATGATCTGGCACTTCCTAGTGACAGGAGTCTAGTAAGATACTTTAGCTAGTCTATGGTTTGGTTTGGTTAACTGGATTTTACATGTCAACCCTTGTTGGGTTATTTCATGTTTTGTTCTATTTATACTTGATGGGTATTCAATTTTTTTAAAACTCAATTTTTAAAACAGATTTTTAAACTCATTTTTTCTTCCGTGTAAGATAACCTGGAAGTAATGACGATGAAGGGGTACTCCACATTCTCAGACCTACAGAACTGAAAACTCACGATCAGATAGAGTTTAACGTCATTCCCAGGACCCTCAGCCACTACCTTCTAGGACATATATGATAAAAAGGGCTAGGGTTTGCCGTAAGGTATAGGGTTGGAACAATCACATATATATTTACCAAACTCCGCATGAGCTGGATGCGACACAAGGTCAATTTCTTAGGCGGAGTTTAACTTGTTTGAATTCAGAGTTTCCTTCTCCTAGACTGGTTGTCTCACCAAGGTTGAAGAGCCTAGTCTGCCCTACTATTTGCCCATAGCTGGAGGGAGAATAGTTGGATTCATACATTTCCCAAGGGTATTAGCGCTATGTGAAATGCAAACAGCCTTGTCAAGAGCTTGACATGAACAGTCGATTGATCGGAGAGGGCCACTTCGACCGCCTGTCTAGTAAGAGCCAAAGTGGAGTGTTGCATGTCATGGACGGCTCAGCCACCTGGGTTCCATTCTTAAGCCTCACGGGTCGCCACCAACGGCCAACAGGTGGCGCTATTGATGGGGGTCCTACCCGTATGCAGAGGTGCAGTCGGTGTATTTTAAAGCCCCAGCCGACAGGACTGTGAATGACATGGTAAATAAAACATTCATTTCAACGGGACTACCCGTGTAACAGTCGATTCAGCGAAATCCAAATGATGATGATGAAAGGATACATTAATGTGAGTATTTTCCTAACTTCTCACCTGGGCGGATTGACACAAAGATTTTGGACTTTTTAACGAGGGGAGCCACCTATAAATCAAACTAATGCGAATGCAGTGACCAGTGCAAAAAGCTGCCTGAATCTTTTCGGCATTTACTTTTTAGGGTGCCTTGGGGAACAGGAAATAAACCCTGCCTGGTTATTTTCTAGTTGAGTAACATGATATTACAGGGTAACCCAGAAAAAAACAGAACCCAAATTAATTATTTATTTTCCCATTAAACTAACCCTAAACCCCAACCCTAACCCTAAACTCTAACCCTAAACCCTAAACCCTAACCCCCTAGTTGAATAACTTAATATTACAGGGTGACCCACAAAAAACAGAACCCACACATTTTGTAATAAATCTGTTAATTTTTTTTTTAAGTTTAAGTCCAACAAGCGTTAGGGTTAGAGTTTAGGATTAGGGTTTAGGATTAGGGTTTGTTTAATGGGAAAATAAATATAATTTGGGTTCTTTTTTTCTGGGTCACTCTGTAATATGTTACTCAACTACGAAATAACCCCCTGTCTTTTAGGCGTGGGTGCAGATGTTGTCTAGGGTGAGGGGTGGTCCTTTGGGATCATACGATTTAATTCATATCTTAACTTAGCTACTGGACACAGATGATGCATTAATATATGTGGACTTGGATTTTCATGGATTTTATAATCACCACGTGTTTCGGCTGTTATATATTACGACCTTCTTTAAATGTTTGTTTTTCATGTGTCTGCCGTATTTGGTAATCTGGGAATGTCGAACCAAAAACCCTTTCTTCAATCCACTCATAGGTACTGTGTTGTGCATTCGTATATTCGTATATATGGAGACACGTGGGCTAATGGTTAGAGACCAAGGATATGGACTCGTCGACCCGAGTTCAATTCCTCGACGAAGCTGCATTTCACAGGGCGCTAATACCCTTGGGAAAGGTATGAATCCAAATTTCCCTCCAGCTATGGGAAAATAGCAGGGAAGACTGGACTCTTTAACCATGGCTAGGTAGCCAGTCTAGGAGAAGGAAAACTCTGAATTCAAACCCCGCTTAAAAAATTGACCTTGTGTCGCATCATGCTCGTGCGGAGGGGTTGGTAATATATATATATTCGTATATTTCTACGTATATTTCATTAATCAATGAACAGTCATAATTACTTACTATTCATAATTATTCCACTGTCATTTCATTAATCAATGAACAGTCATAATTACTTACTTATTCATAATTATTCCACTGTCATGGAGGCGCGTGGGTTAGTGGTTAGAGTCGTGGAAAATGGAATCGTCGATTCGAGTTCAATTCCTAGACGAAGCTGTTGGCATTTCATATAGCGCTAATACTCTTGGGAAAGGTATGAATCCATATATTCTCCCTCCAGCTATGGGTTAAGGGCAGACTGGGCCCTTCAACCTTGGGTGGGTAACCAGTCTAGGAGAGGGATAACTCTGAATTCAAAATTCCCTCCAGCTATGGGTTAAATAGTAGGGCAGACTGGGTCCTTCAGCTTTGAGTAGGTAACCAGTCTAGGAGAGGGATAACTCTGAATTCAAAATTCCTGAGGTCGGTCGTTGATTGGGTTTGTGGCAACCCCTGATGCACCAATTCTTTCCTATCGACTGTGCCAAAAAGTGTGGATGGTCCAACACAAGCATTCACCACTATAAACAAATCACTGTGTGAGTGTTCATTGTATGAACCCTCATGCGTCGAAAATCGACGAGAGAGTCCATAATATTTCCTTAATCAATGAATAGTCATAATTACTGACTTATTCATAAATATTCCACTGTCGTAATAATTGGGCACCTATCGTAGCGTGATGGTAAACAAGCTCGTTTCACTTGCCAATTTGGTGGAGCAATGAATATGGTTCTCATTGCATGCTTCGTTACTTTAGCGTTATTTCACATAAATGTATATACCGTGTTTCCTCGGAAAAAAAAGACAGGGCTTATATTAATTTTCACTCCGAAATATAACACCGGGGCTTATTCCCGGGGGATGTCTTATTCTTCGAAGTAGAAAATAACTAAATTTCTTGATAAACAGAAATTACGAAACTAGGGCTTTCACAATAGTCCTGAAAAATCATACTAGGTCTTTGCGAGTACGTTTATTTTGGGGAAACGCGGTGTATATATATATATATATATATATATATATATATATATATATATATATAATGGAGATTGTCTGTATTTCTGTCTGTAACAAAAACTACGTCATAGCTCTACGTCACAGCTTACGTCACAATATTCTTATGCTATATACACCCACAATTTGAGTAACCAATTTTAAAAATTGTTTTTTTACTCTCGTCCCTTTTTTTTTTACAGTAACAAGAAGTTAAATAAAAAGTTTACAAATAAATAAATACCTAAAATTTTGTGGAAAATTGATGTGGAAAATATTCAAAATAATTGTTTGATTATTACATGCACGCAATATTTTATTTGAGAGGGACGGAACTCAGTTTTCATTTCAAATTGTTTTATTTTTTTTTACTCCTTTAATAAATATGAGGATTTGTCTTACTTATGATACAAACCCTCCGACATAGAATTTTTAATTCCCACCCTCTCAGGCAATGTCTTTCAAAATTATTTTTTACGACGCCCAGAGGGTGTTTTCTGTTGCTAGTGTATATATATATATATATATATATATATATATATATATATATATATATATATTCTGATTCTGCAATCTGCGAACACCTAATTAATATAAATACTTGCCGATCCAAATATAGTGATCTCCAATTTTCTATTCTGCACAAGGCTAGAACGAAACAGCATTTAAACATCTTAGAAGTTGTTTCTATTTTCTTTTCCCGTCCCACCTTGTGCAGATAAATTAGGCCTAAGCACTTACTTATTTTATTGGGTGAGCGGCCAATTGGGCCTGGTGCGACTTGATGGGAGATTTCTT
>CM042161.1:24593472-24608472 GCA_023376005.1 Doryteuthis pealeii | reverse complement strand
CAAGCAGTTTGATTTCTTAACCACTGCTTTTGCACATCTGCTTCTACTAAACCGACGCGGGTACGATAAAGCGTGGAGAGATTATAACGGGAAGTGTAACACAGGAATTGTTAAAATTTGACAAAGCCTAAGAAGAAGAAGAAGAAGAAGAAGAAGAAGAAGAAGAAGAAGAAGAAGAAGAAGAAGAAGAAGATCCTATTTTTGTTATTGGTTACGTTGAAGCCAAATAGCACGACACACCGGAAGAATGACACATGCAAGATAACATATATATATATATATATATATATATATATATATATATATATATATATAGATATAGATAGATAGATAGATAGATAGATGAATATGTATGGTTGGTACAATTACACTTAAAGAAGAAGTAGTAATCCAAGGTACAGTCTTATTATAAGAGTGCTCAATATCCGTGATAGAGTGTTAATAGATAAATAAATAGATAAATAAATATTTAAGTATATATTTATTTACTTGCTAGCAGACCTGATCCCATGTAAATAAATTCATACTAGAATATTTATTTATTTCTCCCCACCCCTATCTCTCTCTCTCTCTCTCTCTCTCTCTCTCTCTCTCTATATATATATATATATATATATATATATATATATAATATATATATTATCCAACTGCAGCTTTATGGTTTCTGTTACCTCAGTAAATAATCCAAAAGTGCTCAATATATTAAAAACATAGAGCAGTAATAATAATAATAATAATTATATAATTTATTACTAATGTATTTGAAAAATCTTTGGTACCTCCTGATCTCTCAGCTCTTATAACTCGTTAGAATTATCCTGATGATCAATTAGAAGAAACCTAGGCAGATATTCTCTAACTCATAAGGCTTACTTCATTATTTATTAGCTCTATTTCTTGTATTGAGTACTTTAGTCTATTTAACTTAGACAATTCTTTCAGTATTTGTTCTTTTGGACATTTTTATAGTACCATCTGATTATTTTCAGGAGATGCAGATGATTTGGTCTTTTCTTTTTTTATATATATACTTTTTTCTCCAGGCAAAAGTTTGTCTTGTGTAATTACAAACACTAAAGCGGGGAGTTTTTTTTATTCTGTCGAAGTTTAGAATATATATATATATATATATATATATATATATATATATATATATATATATATATATATATAGTTCAATGAAGTAACAAATAAAAGTTTTAGCTTTTATTTATTTATTTCGGAACGATATTACAACCAATGGTTTCCTGCTGAAAGCATTCATCAGGTAAACGAAACGGTTCCTTTGAAAATGACAGGAATGGTGTAAATGATCAAATGTGTGCGTTTTTTTAACTGTATTCTCGTGTTTGCGTGTTTACGTGTTTACGTGATGTGGAATGTTTTTTTGCTTGTACGTGTGCGTATTTTTGTTTGTGCGTATGTGTATGATGTCATATATATATATAATATATATATATATATATATATATATATATATATATATTGTGTGTGTGTGTGTGTGTGTGTGTGCGTGTTTTAAAAACGAATGGCTTAAAATCTTCCGACTGCAGTTTCTCGTGGTAGCATGAATCTTCAGTAAATTGTTTTGTCCAACTATCGGCCTGTATTTATAACTGGGTTGTACCCATTCTCGAGTAAGTGGGTATGCTACATACCCTCCGTTACCCACTACGTAATGCCTGAACTTACTAGGCAAAGCCTATGTTTGTTTTTGTGTCTACATTTATTTGTTAACTCTGATCGTGAGTTCAGTATCCTCTCTGGGTCCCTGCATTCAGCTATTTTTAATTTTTCTTGTTGTCACCGCATGCACAGGTTATCATTTCCTTTATGTGATGGTGCTTTCTTAATAATTCTCCACTTCACCTCTCATATATATATATATATATATATATATAAGAAATGGATATAAAGTAACCTACTCAAGTTTCATCATCTGAATCGTCAGGGTTACATCAGCTGAATTAATCGAGTTTTCGATTAATATCAGTTGATACCACGTATGTCTGTTGGAACGGGTCTTATCGTTACAGATCCGTTCCAGCCGACATACGTGGTATCAACTGATATTAATCGAAAACTCGATTAATTCAGTGGATGTAACCCTGACGATTCAGATGATGAAACTCGAGTAGGTTACTTTATATCCATTTCTTAAATAAATTTTGCTCTACATCGTATTGAGCACTTTGTATTTTTTTTCACAGTCTTAACCTCTGGATCCTGTGCGCTCCCAACGATCGTACCTGTACCCACCGGTAAGCCACTACTCATATATATATATATATATATATATATAATATATATATATATATATATATATATATATATATAAGGTTTTCCGGTATTAAATCACTTAGTAATCCTCCTTAGTAAATAATTTTCTAAATATCTCAAATACATAAACCACCTTCTAATAAAAATCCATAAACTACAAAAGAAATTTACATCTGCCTTAACCAGCAATATAACAATTACTATAAATCTCCAAAATGCAATATCACTAACAATATCAATTCTAACACGACTGGTAAGTCTTTTGTATTTTTTTTAAACATTAGTCTAGGTCGAACACCTACAATCACATATTCATGCTTCAAAAGACACGGTATTTCTATTTTTTTCATTTTTCATTTATATATATCTATATATATAAAAGAATGTTTCTGGTATGTACGTGTCGACTTATAACTCCGAAAAGAAATATCATTCTGATCTGAAATCATGCAGACACATTAATATGTTTCTAACTAAGAAACACACAACATTTTTTTTTTTAATTTTACTAATTAAGTGATATAATTTAATAATTAAATAAAAAAAGGGAATGAATTAGACTAATACATCTCACTTTAACTCAACAGGCTAGGTACACCCTCTCTCACCCTCTCTCTCTCTCTCTCTCTCTCTCTCTCTCTCTCTCTCTCTCTCTCTTCTCTGTTTGTCTCTCTAAAATAAAATTATGTTCTCTCTTACTCCTGTTTTCTCCCTTTCTCAGTGGTGTTCCTAAAACAATTTAGTCCGGTCATGGAACGGTTACTTTTGCTAGTATATATTATATATATATATATATATATATATATATTATAATGGAGATTGTGGGTTTGTATGTCTGTAACCGAAACTATATTACTATTCAAGTCACAATTCCCTTTGTTATTTACATCACATTCTCCATGATTTTATTTTTATTTAAACCTCAATTATTAATAAAATTGTTTTACATCATTAAGACTGTTGACCATATCTACATACCAATAAAATGCAATTGTATTTATATATACAACAAAATAGTGGATTACAGTGTGAATGGGAAGGCGGATTTGCATATTGATCTTAAAAATTTGATTTTAATAAATATATGCTTAGTATTATTGATTTCTAATTGTTTGGTTTTATATTAATGAATATGAGCAAAAATCTCGGGGATAAATCTTAAAAGAAATCCATTAACAAGAAGAAATAATTGTAATATTATTCTTTACTTCCTATTTTAACTAAACAGTTTAATTAGGATAATTTACCAATGAAAGACGGGAGTAAGGGAAAATGTTGGAAGAGTTAGTTTCAAAGTTGTTCTATTTTTCAATCATACCCCCTCTGTTCCAAATATTTTTATCTGAATTCTTATTCAGTTTCATTAGCCTTTCTAATTTAACATGATATTTTATTATATTAAAACTTAAATACTTGCACACGGAGGGTGCATATATTTGCTAGTATATATATATATATATATATATATATATATATATATATATATATATATATGACAATTTCTGTTTCATCACTTTATGTAAGCTTTCGGAGAAGTTCAATGTCCGATAAATTTTTTAAGTATACACTTATGAAAATATACGTCGTCTCTCACTTCGTATGCGTATATCACGGTCAAGTCACGCTGAAAGCATATGTTTTTGCTAGATCAAGGAAGTTAAGCAGCATTGAGCTTGTTCAATGTTTAATTGGGTAACTCCTTATACAACAGTAGGTACTATAAGCAACCGGAGTCATTTTTTTATCAAAATGACTGGATTCGGCATTAAATGACCAGAAAGACGATTGATATGCTGTAAAACAAAACAACCAGCCAACAAATCGTATGTCAATGGTAAGTGGGTAATGAAAGAATGCATAAATTTGATCTTACCTCATATAGAGATTTATTTTTTAAAGCTTTCCCTCGAAGAATTATAGTTAAAACGAGGGTACAAATATAGAATAGCGCACAAGAGATAATATCATCAGAATCACATTTTACGTATAAATTGCATTAGATGTCGTAAACCCCCAAAGTAACTTAAGATATATTTGCGGAATTCCGTCCCGGCACCCTGCCTAAAAAAAACCGCTAGCCGGTGGCTGCTGAAAAAAAAACAGCAGCTCCGATTGAGGTCCGTAGCCGAAGCGATGCCACTTGAAAAAAAAAAACTAGGGTTAGGGTTAGGGGTTGGGGTTGGGATTTAAGGTTAGTTTAATGGGAAAATAAATAAATAATTTGGCCCTGTTTTTTCCAGAAAAAAACAGAACCCACAAATTTTGTAATAAATCTGTTAATTTTAACTTGGGAGGGTTTAGGGTTTAGGGTTAGGGTTAGCGTTAGAGTTGGGTTGGGGTTGGGTTTTCGGGAAAAACGCCCTAAGTTGTTTGTTCTTTTTTTCAAGTGACACCGCTTCGGCTACGGACTTCAATCGTAGCTGGTGTTTTTTTTTTCAGTATCCACCGGCTAGCGTTTTTTGAGGCAGGAGGACAGGACGGAACTCTGCGAAGTACCATAACTTAGGCCTAACCCTTAACACTAACATTACCATTAACCCTAACACTAAACCTAACTCTTACTCTAACCTAACGTATAGCGTCTCAAATGTTTCGGGTATTTCCGTGAAATGTAATGTTTTTTATATGTAATCTAATTATATTATTTTGCTATTTTGTGCGCTATTTTGCATTAGTACTAAAATGAGATTCTACTTTAAAACGAGGGTACAAATGCACAATAACGCACAAGAGATAATATCATTAGAACCACATTTTACGTATAAATAGCACTAGATGTCGTAAACTCCCGAAGTAGCCTAACCCTAATATTAACACTAACCCTAACACTAAACCTAACTGTTACTCTAACCCTAACCCTGGCGTCTCAAAAGTTTCGGGCATTTCCGTGAAACGTAATGAAATGGAATGTGTTTTATACGTAATCTAATCATATCATCTCTTGCGCGCTATTCTGCATTAGTACAAGAACGAGATTATGCCTTTGAATAGGATATCTGTAGTCCTCTGACATTTTTAGTACCAATTAACATTAACCTGATTATTTTCTTTCGTGCAACGAAACTATAAAACTACCTCCCACAACTGGTGTGTTCATTGTGTAAATGTGGGGGAGTGGTTCAATATTGCAAAAGAGAGAAAGAAAACACCCAAACAAACAAACGACTGAATCATCCGGTCAAGTTCCTTTGTTGACAAGAAGAATATGATAGTCAGTTAGAAATTTAATAGGAAGTTCTTTAAAAAAATAAACTGAAAGGAAAAAATTGATAAATAAAAGATAACAAAAGATATTAGAAATTTTATGTTGAAAACTCAACCGTGCGTGAAGTGAAATGGGTAAACATTGATATCCGCTTTGCATATTTATGTAGTACACGCACTTAGACACACGTGTATGTGCACACACACGCACACACACACACACACACACACACACACACACACACACACACAGGTATATACAGGGTGTTCCAAAATAATGTATACACTCTTTAAATATTAATAGTTAATAATAGTTTTTTTGTTCTTTTTCAGATTGGACTAACCGTTGATGTTATGTTTTTGTATATTTTACTCTCAAATTCTTCTCTTGTATCAATCTTATTTACAAGTCAAAATACATAAATTGAACAAGTTATAACGAGTGTATACATTATTTTGGGACACCCTGTATATAAATATTAAAATATAATAATACATATATATATATATATATATATAAAGCTAAACAAACACCAAATCCTTGTCTGTTATTTTTAACACACACACACACACACACACACACACACAATATATATATATATTATATATATATATATATTTATCAGACAGGGCAGTGTTTTGTGCATGATTCGAACCCTACTGTCAGCTGACAAGACGGACACTCTAACCATTACACTAGCAGGCTTCCCCTGTCTATAGATCTGCTGATGAGGCCTAATAGGCTGAAATGTACATACAGAGATCGACCTTTTCTCGATTTGTTTACGCTTTACATTTAAACCGACATGCACGCCTAATTCATTTAATTATAATTAATTAATTAGCAAATTAGGTATGACTTTAATTAAGCACATAATCTCCCAAAAATTGTCGGCCTTCGCCATTTTCAAACACATTGTTTGTTCACTTCATATATATATATATATATATATATACTCGTAGGTGAGATACCAGGTAATCTGGTATTAGGATGATTCTAAGCTGGTCCTTTCTTCCAACGGTAAAATGTTTGAGAGTTCAGGTCTGATTTCAGAGCTTGATGTTTAATTTTTTATAAACAGAGCAATATAATTAGTAAAGCAAAAAAGCTTAAAATGGGCTATTATGCGGTTTTGGTAAAATTTCCACTCATATGTATCTGAATATGCCCATGAGCTTCATCAGACCGCTATCTGTATTGAAAATGGTCCATTTTCAATAAAGATAGCGGTCTGATGAAGCTCATGGGCATATTGAGATATATATGAGTGGAAATAGTACCATAACCGCATAATAGCCGATTTTTAAGCTTTTTTTCTTTACTATATATATATATATATATATATATATATAGCATCTATTTATACACCATATATATGTGTGAGGGGGATGTTTGTACGTAGTGAGATTGATAAATGCTAACATATTGTGATAAACATTTAGTGAGGTGTGCTGCATATGGTAATGTTTACTTACCCCACATGTCACCGAACATGGTCCCCATGTTGTCTTCCAGTAATACTTTCCCGTCATCGTTCCGACTTCAGATCACAGGTGGCATTGATGCCGCCGCAAACACCGCAAATGTCAACGACTGTGTTGGAACCAAACACCTTGTCACAGCCAACTGGCTACAAAGAAAGAAAAGAAAAAAACCCAGAAAAAGTAAGAAAAAGTAAGAAAAGCAAATAACGAACATCGTTGAATAGCACAATACGTGAACAAAAATCAGCCAATAAATACGTTATTGATTCCAGCAATGGAATTTGGTTTTGTTTTGTTTTACGGCATCTCAACCTCAGTGGGTCATTTAATGCCGATAAAGTTTTGAAATAAATCAATTCTTAATGGATAATACAATTTTTTATAGATACATTTTTCTATTTAACTCATTGATGTCACCCTAACAGGTACTACCACTCCGGGACAAAGTGGACCAGCGAGCAATGGCGATGAAGGGGTGCTCCACATTCCTCAGACCTCCAAAACTGGAACCTCACCATCAGATAGAGTTTACCGTCATTCCCAGGACATGTAGACCCGTAGCCACCGCCGTCTAGCATCCATATGGTAAAAAGGGTTGGGGCTTGACATGAGGGCAATAGGGTTGGGAAAATCATATAGGTGCTAGGGCTTGACATGACCAGCAGATTGATCGGAGGGGGCCTCTCCGACCGCCCGTCTAGCCTAAGTAAGGATCTAAGTGGAGTGTTGCAGGTCATGGACTGTGCATCCACCTGTAATCTATCTCCAGCAATGTAAGTTGTTTATTTGTCCGTTTTCAGCCAAGGAACCAAAAGGTTCCGGGTGCGATACCAGCCCTCGCCAACTTAGCGTATGAGTATGACAGGCATCTGTGCGGTAAAGTAAGGAGCTGATTGTAGGTGTGGCGCTCCACCTCAGACGCCAAAAACATGTGTGTGCGTGTGTACGCGCGTGTGCACACGTGTGTGTGTGTGGGGGGTGAAAGGCATGAATCCAACAGTTATTTCCCCCTCCCTTTCTTTTTTCGGGGGACAATAGATAATTGTCTCCCATAGAAAATAAGCGTGTCTATTGGATGTCTCGTGCAGTGCCACATGTCAGTCTCAGAAACCCATTCTAGATTTATTTTTCTTCCGTTTTATGTGCAGAAGTGAAGTGTCTCGGCCCCTGCTATAGAATGGTAAATCCACGTGACTATTTTCCATTCTCTCTTCAAGTCAGCTTTTATTTTCCTTTTTGTACCCCTTTCATATACTGATGTTTTATGGAACAATATGTGCATATTTCTAACTGTCGTCTCATACACACACACGCGCACGAGCGTGCACACATGTATATATATATATAAATATGAATATATATATATTTATACATTTATATATATATATATATGTGTGTGTGTGTGTGCGTGTGTATGTGTATGAGACGAGTTCAAATCACTGACGAAGTTGTTTGCATTTTGCATAGCACTAATACCCTTGAGAAGGGTATGAATCCAACTATTCTCCCTTCAACCATAAGTGAATAGTAGACAGTCTAGGCTCTTTCTTGGTCGAGCAGTCAGCCTATGAGAAAGAAAACTATGAATTCAAACCTGTTAAACCCCGGTTAAGAAATTGACTTTGTGTCACATTCTACTCGTGTGGGGGTTTGGTTAATGAAAAGTATATTTTGGCAGCATTTTTTCCTTTGTACATATTTGGTTGAACGCGATAGACATTCCCTGTCTGACGAGTTTTTTTTTTCGATCTTTTCCAATTGTCTGGCCATCTATTTATGTCTGGGTGGAATTGGTGAATGAATCCACCGAAGGTTCTTTCACTAATACTTTCGACAGTACTCAGGTGTAGAGTAGTGAGACATTCCCGTGGTTCTTTTAAACAGAATAGCAGTAGGAATAAGTAGGAAACTCGTCAGACAGGAAATGTCTGTCGCGTTCAGCCAAACATACACACACACGCATACACAAACACACTATATATATTATTGGATTATTTGGTAATATAAGCCTCGCTACAATACACCACTTAAATTTATAGACTAAGCGATGTGAGGTGGTTTATACCTCAGCCAATCAACAACCAGAATGCATGGCTGGTTGACTACTTAATCAGTGATACTGAGAGACGTCCGTTTGCAATCATTGACGAACGACTTGCAAGACTGAGGAGTACCAAGGAACAACCAAAGGATTCTTTACCAAGGATTTCCGCTGGAGAAGCGCTCTTGCTTGAAGCATAAAGGATGGCCCATAAAATCGTCACACACACACACACACACACACACACACACACACACACACATATATATATATATATATATATATATATATATATATATATATGCATGCATAATTATGGAGGTTGTATCTGTTCCAAAACATTACCCATTTAAATAGTTTTTTGAGAACAGGGGGGAATTTTTCCGGTGTTTTTTATCGTCAATATTACAATATTTTTAATGTGCGAAAGATATGCTAACGGCTGCCATATTTGTCAACTGTGTCGCACATTTTTTGTCCAAGTCAGCAGTAATTGTTCGGCGAGTATTGGCAATATTTGGCTTAAGTTCTTAAAGTTCCTCAGACATCTTAGGGTAAATGAAATTCTTCAGAATACCCGAGAGGACCAAAAGAAAAGCACTCGACGGATTGAAAAGGAATTTAAATTCTTCAAACCGTACAATTTAACGATGAGAGAAACGGCTTACAAATTTTAATTGGTTGGGTTTGGTTTGTTTGTTTAACAGCATATCAACTCCTTATGGGTTATTTAATGCCGAAATTTGATTCATTTCTAAATGTTTGATTACAATGTAAAGTATATTTTCAATGTCCCAATGCACGCATTTTAAAGTACACTTTCTATTTGTTTATAGTTATTTGCTTGTACCCAGTTACAGGCCCTCGCCAACTCAGCGTATGGGTAGTGCAGGGATCTGTAGGGTAAAGTAAGGAGCTGATGTTAGGTTTGGCGCTTCACCTCAAACGCAAAAACAATCTCCTTCGGTTAGTGCTAGTGAAAAGGGGTTAGACTCCTTCGCTGTCTGGCTGATACCGTCATTAAGCCACCCCAACGACTTTTTATCTACAAATAAGTTGCACTCGCTTATATAAAATTAAGGTGCACTGACTTATATAAAATCTACAAATAATTTGCACCCAGTTATATGATATCCAGTAATTTGCACTCAGTGATATCATATCAAGTATTCCTACCTACAAATAATTTGTATTCAGTTATCTATACATATATAAAGGGCAGTTGTGTATATAAGTATGTCCGGAGGAAACTTCGAAAATAAAACAATTAACGACAAAGTAAATATATATACACATTTAATATCACCAGGGCTTGGATTTTGAGCAAAAATAATAGAGATTTTATTCATATTCGTGAAGATAATTAAAAAATAGAATTTAAATGATAACAGCATGGATTTTCTTTTCATTTGATATTTTAGATAGTAGACATTAACATTTCTTTTCAGATTAGCTGGATCAATGCAAGGTCTATTTTTTTACATAGGGATTTAAATTGGGCATCCCACGAGGATTCAACTCATGATTCAGTAATAATGGATCTGCGGGACTAACTTTAAAAAAATCCCCCTCTACCCAGGTGACGCCGGGTAGCCGCTGCTAGTATAATATAAAATGTTCATACCTACAAATAATTTGCACTCAGTTATATAAAATCAAGTATTCGTATGTACAAATAATTTGCACCCACTTATATATCAAGTATCCCTCGCCAACTCAGCGTATGAGTAGCACAGGGATCTGTCCGGTAAATTAAGGAGCTGATGGTGGGTGTGGCGCTCCACCTCAAATGCTAGAATAATCTCCTTGGTCTAGCGCTAGTGAAGAGGGGGATATACTCCTTCGCTGATTGGCTGATACCGACATTAGGCCGCCCCGACGACTTTACTTACTTACTTTTATATATCAAGCATTCGTATGTACAAATAATTTGCACCCCTTTAGATATCAAGTATTCCTATTTACAAATACTTTGAATATTATTTTATGATTTCAAGTATTCCTATTTAATACCAATCATTTATTCACTAGTATATTGTTTCAAATAATTATTTTCATTTGATAACTGTTATTTGTTTGTACAGTTATATGATATTAAGCATTCCTATGAAGTGTAAATTTCACGCAGTTATTCGGTTGTCGAACGCAAAAGCATTAACCCAATTGCAATTCATAGCCTATAAACAGAAGTGTATGGCGAGTCGTGCATGGATGTCAAAAACGTTCGCAAGTGGTGTAGAGAGTTTTCAACGAAAGGGTTCAACGCTTCCTCAAAGGCATGGCACATACAAAAACTGACACAGCGCCTACAAGAATGTATCGACCGAAATGGCGATTATGTAGAAAAATAGACACACGTTCAAAGTTTAAAATGATGTTCATTAATAATAAACAATAAACGTTTCTACGATTTCAGAATATTTTGGAGACCTTATCTTTAGGATTACCCTCGTATATACAAGCTTTGTCATAAAAGTATCGAGATTGAAGCTATATTTTCCAAGATAGAAATGAACAATGAATGGGACGTTAATTTTTTTCAGAAGACAAGGTGTGTCAAAAACTAAAAAAATCTCGATACTTTTTTTTAACACACCTGTATTTACCAAGATAGGAATCAACAATGAATGGAACGTTAATTTTTTTTTCAGAATACAAAGTGTGTCAAAAACTACAAAAAATCTCGATACTTTTTTTTTAACATACCTGTATTTACCAAGATAGAAATCAACAATGAATAGAACGTTAATTTTTTTTTTCAGAATACAAGGTGTGTCAAAAACTACAAAAAATCTCGATACTTTTTTAACACACCTTGTATAACATTCATTTTCCGCTATTTGTTTTTCTGTATTCATCGTATATATAACAACAAGAATCCAAACATGCAAGTATTAATTCACAGCGCACCCAACCCATTTTTAATGGTTTCTTTCGGAATTTCTATCGATATCATTGATGGCTTTCCCCATTTCCTATGAGGAAATGGAAAAACCTGCACGACAGTCAAAAGGAAAATACTTTATTAGTTTCACAGTTGCACGGAATATCTCATCCGTTCATTAACTGAACTACCTTAGAGTCCCGGATATGACATTAAACTCCATCTAATTTTGAGCTTCTAATTCTGAAGCTCTGAGGAGTGTGGTGTACCCCTTCATCACCATTACTCCCAGGTCATCACCATTACTGACCCAGAGTAAGAGTACCTGTTTGAATCCCATCTATGGATTAAATAAGCCCCCTCCGATCAATCGACTGGTCACGTCAAGTCCTAGCATCCTATATATATTTACCAACCCCTCCACACGAGCAGGATGTGACACAATGTCAATTTCTTAAGCGGAGTTCAACAGGTTGGAATTCAGAGTTTTCCTTCTCCTAGACAGGTTGCCTAACCAAGGTTAAAAAGTCCAGTTGGCTCTACTATTTAACCATAGCTAGAGCGAGAGTAGGACTCATACCTTTCCCAAGGGTATTAGCGCTAAGTGAAATGCATTTACCACGTCCAGGATTTGAACTCGGGGTGACGAGTCCATTTCCCATGACTTTAACCATTACACCACGCGCGACCATATGCTTTATGGCAAGTCCTAACCATTGTTGTCATATATGAAGGTGGTGACTGAGGGTTATAGTGTTCTATGCATGACGTTAAACTCTATCTGATGATGAAGTTCCAGTTCTGAATCTCTGGGGTATGTGGAGTACCCCTTCCTCATAATTACTTCCAGGTTATCTGACACGGGTTAAATAGAAGAAAAATGAGTTTTAAAAATGTGTTTTAAAAATTAAGTTAAAAATTTTTTGAATACTCATCAATTATAAATAGAACAAAACATCAGCATAAAATAACCCAACAAAGGTTGACATGTCGTAAAGTCCAGTTAACCAAACCAAACTATGAACTAGTTAAAGCATCTTGCTAGACTCCAATCACTAATAGGAGTCTATCTTCACTTAATTTCGCGAGATTTCGTAGTCTAAGTTTTCTTAATCCCACGACTAAACCATAAGGCAGCAGGCTAGAAGTAATTCTATTTTATGCAAAATTTTAATACGGTAAAAAAAGGGAATTAAACGAATACATTTCATTTCTTACTTAAAAGAATAAAATTGTTTCAAAAATGTAAACAAAAATAGACTATTCTTAAAATAAACGAATATTGTAATACACTAATTATTAGCTTTGTTCATCGTTAAATCTTTAATAAAGTTTAGGAATGCATTTTTAGAATAATATTTTAAATGTAAACAGAAAGAAAAAAATTCCTAAAATAAACAAACAAATTCTCGGCGATTTCTTTTTTATTCGATAAATCATGTTTCTCTTATTTTCTCCCTTACTTCTGTTTTCTCCTCACTCACTATTTTTTTTTTAGTCCGTTCATGGACCGGGTACTTTTACTAATAGATATATATATATATATGGAAGTAAGATGAGGAAATTAATCCGACAGTATGTGGAGAAATTATTTTAAAGAAAACAAACACAGGATGTCATGATTTCATCATTTACTCTTACAAATTTTCAATGTCCCGAAGCAGGTCTTATTTTTAAAAAACCGAAATACCCAACAACATAAAGAGTTTCCATCGTTCATGACATCCTGTGTTTGTTTTCTTTAAAAATTTTCTCCACGTACACACACAGACACACACACGCACACACACAGACACACGCTCACACACACACACACACACACACACACACATATATATATATATATATATATATATATATATATATATATATATATATATCAATGTATAGTGTTATAGTTTAGTGGTAATATATGTTGTACTCTAATATATATAGTGTTTTAATATATAATGGCTAAAATGCTGGACTGTGACATCGGAGGAAGCGAGTTCGAATTCCAGTTAATTCATGGAAAATAAAACCTTTACTTACTAGGCATCGACCTCCAAGACAATAGGAGGCATTTCCGCATTGCATACCATCCAGTTGGACTGACTGTATCTTGACAAGGTGTCCACCTTCATTGGCTTTGCATATCAGAGTACAAGGGTCATTGGGATCAATTGACGATTTCCAAAGCAAAAATTTCCCATGATACGGTGTTCTGTTGTATTTGTGACACTGTACACTCCTTATATTCGTATTTCCGTCTGGACATGGCTGAAAGGAGAGAAAAAGAATAAAGAAATCAAGAAATTAATCAATGCAGTTCAATATTGATATATTCCAAGATGTTAGGAATAACAAAATGCTAGTGCCGGTGTCTTGTGCAATCTGTAACAAAGTTTGTAAATCAGGTTCTGGTCTTATGAGACATATGGTGGTGTATAAGCATCAAATTATATCATCTGATACAATGGAAAGGACCTCCTTTCTATGTCATATTTGTATCAAACTTTTGGATCTGCAGCGGGATTGATGAGTCATTTGAGGGCTCATGAGAGGAAAGGTTCTGGTGGTGGGGTTATAGGATTGTGAGGGACGGCAGTGATCTGTAAAGATTATGCTATTGCTATGTATGTATGTATGTATGTATGTATGTAATGAAAGATTCCATCAGAATTGGCGTCGCAGGATCTTAGGAATAGAATGTTGTTATTTACACCAGACACCACAATACTTGAAAGATGTCACCTGCCTAAGTATTGAGAGTTTAATCCTTAGATCACGTCTTCGCTGGTCTGGTCATCTAGTTCGCGTGAATGATTGCCGAATACCAAAACAACTATTTTACGGGGAAGTCTCAACTGGCAAACGTCGTCAGTGCAAACCCAAATTGAGGTTTAAGGACTGCCCCAAGGACACTCTGAAGAACACTGCTATTGCTGTTGAGGACTGGGAGAAGCTAGTTTATAAATGACATGGCTGGAGAGACACAATCTACCTGTCCGTGGAAGAATTTGAGTCCAACCGAATTAAACACCAAAAATTGAAGCTGGCTATTAGAAAGGGTAATTTTCAACCCAGCAACATTCAAAGTGGAGAAGTTCCAACATGTAGTTTATGT
>CM042161.1:24575972-24588472 GCA_023376005.1 Doryteuthis pealeii | reverse complement strand
TAGTTATATACATCACATTCTTTATGATTTTATTTATATTTAAACCTCAATTATTAATAAAATTGCTTCAGCTTTTTATTAGTGTTGTCCATATCTACATACTAATAACATGCTATTGTATTTATATATACAAAAAATAGCGGTTTGCAGTGTGAACGGGAAGGCTAATTTGAATATTGATATTAAAAATGTGATTTTATTAAATATGTGCTTAGTATTATTGATTTCTAACTGTTTGGTTTTATTTTAATGAATATAAGCAAAAATCTCTTCAATGAATTTTAAATGAAATCCATTAACAAGAAAAAATAACTGTCATTTTATTCTTTATTTCCTAATTTAACTAAATAGTTAAATAAGTAAAATTCAGCAATGAAAGACGGCAGTGATGGAAGAGTAAGTTTCAGTTCTATTTTTCTATTATAACCCCACTCTGTTTCAAATCTTTTTATCTGCATTCTTATTAGACTTTCTAATTTAATACGATATTTCATTACATTAAAACTTAAATACTTGCACCCGGAGGGTGCTTATATTTGCTAGTTATTATAATGGAGATTGTTTGCTTTTCTGTCTGTAACCGAAACTATATCACTACTCAAGTCACAATTCCCTTTGTTATTTACGTCACATTCTCCATGATTTTATTTTTATTTAAACCTCAATTTCTAATAAAATTGTTTTACCTTATTAATACTGTTAATCATATCTACAAATGAATAACATGCAATTGTATTTATATATACACTAAAATAGCAGTTTACAGTGTGAACAGGAAGGCTTATTTGCATATTGAAATTAAAAATTTGATATGTGCTTAGTATTATTGATTTTTAATCGTATGGTTTTATCTTAATGAATATGATCAAAAATCTCTTCAATAAATCTTAAAAGAAATCGATTAACAAGAAGAAATAATTCTGATTTTATTCTTTACTTCCTATTTTAACTAAGTTATTAAATTAGGAAAATTTAGTAATGAAAGACGAGAGTGATAGAAGTGTAAGTTTCAGTTGTTCTATTTTTCGATTATACACCCCTCTGTTTCAAATCATGTTATATTATTATTATTCTTATTTAGTTTCATTAGCCTTTCTAATTTAATATATTTTATTACATTAAAACTTAAATACTTGCACCCAGAGGGTGCATATATTTGCTAGTATATATAATATATTTAAGGTTATCATATATAGCGATCTCACAATGATAATGAGTGGGAGTCAAAAAGAAGGAATAGAGTTGAAAAAGTTGATTTTTTTAATATAAAACTAGGGCCCTTTCGATTTCCTTTCCTCGTCCTTCCTTGTGTAGGCAAATAAGACCCAAGCACTCACTATTTTCACTAGATGAAGGGCTGGTGATGGATAAAACTTGATGGGGTTTTGGAAAAAAAACATTTTTCGACCCCTCTTGTCCTACCTAATTCCATAGCCATCCCCGACTTATTCAATTTACTATTTGACTTTTAATCTTTTCCGTTAAAAAGCACCGGACGAAAGGACCCTAGTTTTATATCAATAAAACAACCTTTTCCTCTCTATTCTTCCTTTTTGTCTCCCACTCATTATCATTGTGATGTCGCTGTACATGATAGCCTTAAAAATATTATATAAATTTGCCTGTACCAACAATTTATATATATACATACATACATATATATATATATATATATATATATATATATATATATATATATATATATATATATATATATAAGGCCGTTATCCATTTTATCAAACAGAACAGTAGGAATCAAATAACGAGTGTCTTAAAACTTGAGGCGAGATCTGTTTTTATATTTCTTCTTCCTCGTTTGCCGATTAGCCCTCACCAACGTAGCAGTCGTCGGGGACTATGCTATACAATGATATATTCGAAGGCGTCCCATCCTTGTGTAAAGTTTAGTCTTAAAGACCTAGTATAACTGAAATTTGAGTTCTATCCTCGCTGGATGCCCCATACTTGCAAAATTTGAGTATTTGTGATTATTGATTTTAACGGCATATCAACCCGTCTGGGGTAATGTCATGCCTAACGGTTAGGAAATTATACATATCGTGTATTTATATTTGTACTTTTTAGTAATTGGTTTTAAAAATGTGTTAGAATTATTGGGGGATTATGTTGTATGGTATTGATTTGTTTCATGTCTATATTCTATGGTATTTTATTTCTCTCAAAAAAGAGAGAATATCCTCCATTTTGACATTTTCAAACAGATCTTTCATATTGTTGGCTGTAAAATAATGGTTTCTGATGTGAGTAAGAATCCTGCATTCCATGAATAAGTGTTTAACTGTCAAAGGTGTTTGACATGTTTCACATTGTGGTTGTTGTTCTTGTTTGAGAAGTGCGTTAGTCTTGTATGACCAATGCAAAAGGTTGAGTAAATACATACAATATGCTCGAAATAATTCCAGTGTTGGTTATAATCTATTAAAAATTTTAGTGTTCATTCAATATTTAATTTAGACAAAAGTTATTGTAGATATACTGATATCATATTCAAGGTCAATTTGTTTGACTAATTTTAAATCACAGTTGATTAATTAAAAAAGGAAATATAATGATTTTGTAAAGTGACCTCATAAGAGGACATACTAAAAGTTTTCGTAATGATTTCATTTGTTGTTGAAATTAATAAGTGTAAACCCAGAATTTTTTAATGAAATGAGAGTAAAAAGGTACAAGAGAAACTTAGAGTAAACAGCTGCTATGTATTTTATTAACCTTTTCATTCACTAAAAGATCTGGGACTTTTTCTGAATGAAACAGGTCAGGAATACCTACCCTCGTTGTAGGGTAGGTATTTATCCAATCTTTTCGCCACGGGTAGGATGTAATATAAGGTCGATTTTAAAAATAGTCTAAAATACAATGGAAAAAAAACTTGCTTAACGGAATATACACGCAGATATTATGGACGCACAGTCTGGCGTTCTACTCGCCTCAAAAAGTAAATCTCACTGCCTTCATTTTAAAATAGTTTGCCCTTTACTGAGCTAGCGGCTCACATATTCAAATTACTGAGGGTCATAAGACGACTCATCCCGCCCATGCGCGGCAACGGAACGACAGATGGTGGCTGCGACGGTACAGATCAAGCATCGGGGACGCTTGGAGTCAGGTAAGTGTGTCGGTAGGTTAAAGTGACTTCCCTTGATTAAAAGTAGCTTTGAATGCAGATTTTGATGGCAGGCTGTCGATACTTATAGACGAGTGGAAGCCGACATTTGCATTCTAGACCAGGCACGTCGCATATTACAGCTCTTATATGGCGCTGCGAACGCAGGATTTTTTGAACAACTAGGAATTATCAGCTTCATGTCGAGCACTTTCTAAGGATTCATAAACCAGACATGACTACTCCACCAGTTACAATGGACCAACAACATTTGGAGCTGATGAAGCAAATGATTGAGTTGCAGCAAGAAAATATATCAGTCAGAAAACAAATGCGTGGACAATCGCACGGGTACTCAGACGTATACGGGCAAAGATGACCACTTTAAATCATCCCGTGGTCACAGGAGGGGGGGCATGTGTGGGTAGGTTAAAGTGACCTCCCTTGATTAAAAGTAGCTTTGGGTGATCGTTCTTAGTATTATGCAGATTTTGATGGCAGGCCGTCTTATAGACAGTGGAAGCCGCCATTTGCATTCTAGACCAGGCACGTCGCATATTACACCTCTTATAGTAAGTTCATACCAACTTCTCTATAAAGGTCATAAGCATTGGGCATTCAGCGAGGATTGAACTCGCTATTCTACATATGTTCCCTCTGCTGTAACCTTGTCTTCAGTTAGGGGACAGCAAATAAATAAGGAATGACAATCTTAAGTCTCTACCTCTCGCAAAAAGTGTAATCCAACGACTGTACCGATTACAAAGATTAAAGCATGGTATCTGTTCGTCTTCCTCTGCTGCAATCTTGTCATCAATCAGGAGGCAGCACCCACACAGAAAATGCCGAGATTGCGGTAGAACGTTTCCTTATTAGATTAGGGTATGTTTATTTTTCACTTTTTTGAAAATATCAAATTCTCCCAAACAGCAAAAGTTGTGTTTATATAATGAATACAGATACAAAAAACTAGATCTCTTACTTGCACCATTTCTCGTAAAGGAGACCAGGGTAGCCCGACACCTGTGTGACACTGGGGTTAATTTCGGGCAGCATCCATGACTCCGCGTATCGGTCTCGCGTTAAAATGGCCATGTGTGGCAGACCACACCCGAGAGGATGTGGTTAAGTTAGGAAACATATTTCTGTCGTTCTTCACGCTGTTTTGAAATGTATTCCCCCCGCCTCCATTTTTATTTTTATTTTTTTATATTTTTTACTATATGTCAAAGTGGTCACTCGCTCTCAATGAAGACGTGGTTGTGTAGTTATCTTTGGTCATGTGATTGGCTCTGCAATGCCCCATCTGCTCATGACTCAACAAGTCCAGATGATATACAAAGAACATTTTTTTAAAATACGCAATTGGCATATATATTGTAATCAACTACTCCGTTTCACACACCTACGTCTCGGCTCTGTCGGCAGGGGTTGTAGAATACGCCAGCAACAACTCCGCAGAGTGGTAATTCCCCCTCCAGTAAGGACATGTTGGCCGTGGGTAGCAACCCGTGATGCTTAAAGATGGAAGCCTGATACCTGAGCAGTCCATGACATGCAACACTCCACTATGGCCCTTACTTAGGCTAGACGTTGAGGCCCCCTACGATCTATAGTGACATATAGAATTTTAAATAAAACTCCATGTTGTAAGAAGAGTAACACGTATCGACAGTCTCATACGACGTACGAAGTCCAGAATGCAAATAGCGGCGCCCACCAGGCATTAATTAGAGACTTACCGACGGCCTGCCACTAATATTTGCACAACACCACGAACGGTCACTCTAAGTTACTATTAATAAAGGGACGTTACTCTAATCTACCCACACACATGTTATGTGTGTTCTTTTCGTATTCGTATTTTGTAAAAATAATGATTCGGAAATAAATTATTTTTTAAATAGCGAGTTACTTTACAATCAACTTGTACAAGTCCTTTACATGTGTAGATTAGGGTATGTTGATTTTTCACTTAAAAAAAAAAATCAAATTCTCTCAAACAGCAATGGTTTTGTATTGATATAATAAATATTGATACGAAAAACTACAACTCTTACTGGCACCATTGTTTGAGGAAATAGACCATATGACCTTTTTTCCATTTACACCGTCAAATTCCGGTTAATGGTTAACAGACGATTTTTAGAGGTTTTTTTTTAATTATAAAACTAACCCCTAACCCTAACTCCCTAACCCTAACCCCTAACAAACAACCGGATTTTAACGGTGTAAATGAGAAAAGAGTCCTTGAGGGTTGAGATCAGTTATTTCCTCGGACCATATGACCTTTAGGCACTAATCGTCATATGGTCCGAGGAAATAAAATCAAAGATCGTCAGTTAAAATGAACTAAACAATCCTCATTTTCCCAACTTTTGGCCTAGAAATTGGTTAGACAATTTAGTAACATCCCTATTTAAAACAGAAAATTATTTTACTAAGATAAAACGAATAAGATATTATAACAAGAATTAAAATTGCAAATATCCCCTCACCCATCATCACCGACACTTCCGACATGCTGCTTTTTACCACATTAATTAATCTGAAACAGAGATAAAATTTTGAAAGATTGAAATCTATTTCCTCAAATGAAGGCAAAGTTTTGAAGAAGAATATCTTCTGGGGTAATTTTTTTAATGTTAATTTGCTACTTTAGCCACATGCGAGACATTACAGTTCTAAAATCGACCTACCTTAGTGTACATAGACTTCTCTTCAAGATCAAAGATCATTTCAATAAATTCCTCTTTAAGATGTCTAAATTTGCACTTTCCAATTCTGCGTCGTTATTTTATTTAGATCACCCGAATCGTTTGAACGGGTCTCATGTGAACGACACGTCTCTAGTGGTCATCACATCCAGTCAAGCATTCTTTGAGGTGTATTGTATCGGGCAACTCGTCTACATGATTCCACAGAGGTTCATTATTCAGTGAACCCTTGTGGAATATGCTGGGTTTTTCGTATTTTGCTTCTCTTGGGACAAGAGAAGACCAGCGGTAGTGTGGGCTGAGAGTGAATGAATTAGCCAAAACTACGAGAAGAGTTGGTTCCTATTAAGATGAAGAATCTGACTGAAAAATTGAGTCTATTATCCATTTTCTCATACTTCCACAGCTTCAGAAACCAAATGGTGGGGATCAAATAACTGGGGTCTTATTACTCGAATTATGGCTTAAATCTGGAAGTAATGTCGAATTAACTCTTTATCTATCTAAACCGCTCGCAACAGCAGTTTCACCATTGCAATTCTACCGTAAACTGCTCGCAGCCGCTCTCACACGTGTTACATTTTTTACATTGAAAATAATGAGAGGAGTTTATTTGAATGGAATGAGTTTTGAGGCAAATAATGACCTTTGAAATATCCCAACATACAGATAAAGAATATCAAGACAATGTGGTACAGCCGTGGGGCAAGTTTGGTAAGCAAAGCGTTAAATCTTCTACAAACCACACCCAATCCAAGTGCAAAGACTGATATTTATTTCATTGTAATTGAGCAGGAGGACTTGGATTACAATAATAATAGGACTTTATTTGAATAGAATCAGTTTTTAAGTCAATAGATAGCGAACCTTGAAATATCCCATCATACAAGTAAAAAGTACCAAGAAAATATGACACATTCAAAGTTTATACGAATTGTAGTTGGTGCTCTTGGGGCGACCACTATGTGTTTGCCAAAAAAGACTGGATGAATTGCAGGTTAGAGGAAGAATCGAGACTACCGTGACAAGATCATTGTCAAGATCGTCTAGATTATTCAGAAGAGTCTAAGAGACATGAGGAGACTTGCTGCCACTCGGATTCCAGTGAAAATGCACCATCCAACGCTGGTGTGAAAACTTGCAAGTAGAAAACTGGATAACCCTCTAATCACTAAAGTTTTAAACAAACTTAACTCCATTAGCCATAGCAAAAAGGTGATATTCTGCTGGATAACAAGCCATATAGGAATCCAGGGAAATGATAAAGCAGATCCATTAGCTAAATCTGCACTTGACATGATACCAGACAAAAACTACAAAATACCATACAAGTATCTTAAACCAAAATTCAAGCAAATAATGACAGACAAATGGCAGCAACTATGGGATGAAAATCCCCACAACAAACTCTACAAAATACAACCCAGCTTAAAAGAAAGGACACCTGATCCTAGTAATACCAGAAGAGAAGAAACCACTATCACCCGGCTACGCATTGGCCACACTAGATTAACTCATTCCTTCATTTTAAAAGAAGAACCTCCACCTAAATATTCATGTGGAAACCGGTATACATTAAAACATATTCTGATTGAATGCACACACCTCTCCCACACTCGAAGAAAGTTCTACAATGTTAACAGCATGGACAAACTATTTAGAAAAATAGATTCCAAGAGCATATTAAACTTTTTGAAAAGAACCGGCCTCCTATCAAGGATGTAAGTTCATAGACCTACAAAAATCACCCACGCCCTCTCTTGATGTTCAAATCCTCGACAGAAAACTTGATTTCAAAAAATTACTAAACCCCTATCACTATGCCTGAATACCAATAGAAGCAAGATCTGGAATGATATGCAGGTGGCTGCACACGTAGCAGCTGTACCTTACAAGAAATAACGTATTCGGCATAAAATGACCCAATGGGTTGACGTGCTGCCGTAAAACCCAACCAACCAAATACTTGCAAGGAATGAAATGATAAGATACAGGGTGTGGGGGTGGAACCCAGAGGAAGCATCGAGAACATCCAGACAACAGCATTGTTTGAGACTTGTCATTCAGATTACAGTTAAAGGCTAATGATAGGAGAAACGACTACATGTGCTACGATTTTTGTGGCCATCCTTTAGGCTTCAAACAACAGCGCTTGTCCAGCGGAGATACTTTGTGTTAAGCAGAGCGCGATCCTTAGTAAAGAATCCTTTGGTTGTTCCTTGGTGCTCTTCAGTTTTGTAGGTCCTTCGTCAATGATTGCAAATGGACGTCTCTCAGTATCAGTGATCAAGTAGTTAACTAGCTACGTATTCGGGCTGTTGATTGACCGAGGTATAAACCTTAGTCTATAAATTTTGGTGGTGTATTGCAGCACGGCAAATAACCCAACAATTCTAAAAAATAAAGTCAAAACAGTGCCTTTGAGAGGAACTGAACGTAGCTATGGAAAGAGTCTAAAGAGACAAGTTGGATTGCACATAATATGGTACAGCCGTGAGGGGAATTTGGCAGTCAAGAACTAAAATCTATTCCATTTTCTAGACGTTCCATTTAATCTATACATATATAAAGGGCAGTTGTGTATATATATTAACCAACCCCTCCGCACGAGCAGGATACGACACAAGGTCAATGTCTTAAGCGGAGTTTAACAGGTTTGAATTCAGAGTTTTCCTTCTCCTAGACTGGTTACCTAGCCATGGTTAAAGAGTCCAGTCTGCCCTGCTATTAACCCATAGCTAGAGGGAGAATTGGATTCATACCTTTCCCAAGGGCAGTTGTGTATATGTGTATGTCCGGAGGAAATTTCGAAAATAAAACAATTAACGACAAAGTAAATATTTATACGCATTAAATATCACCAGAACTTGGTTTTCGAGCAAAAATAATGAAAATTTGATTCATATTTGGGAAGATATTTAAAAATTCAAATTTGAAAAGTAACAGAAGGGAAAGTCATTTGCATGTTATTTTATTTATCTTTTTTTTCTTTTTTTTTTTTTTTTTGCTTTGAAATATAATACTGATTGATTGAATTAATTGCTTGATTGATATCTTATTTTTTTTAATTGTAAATCATTGAATGGAAAATTTCTTACTATATTGTTATATATTTCCGTGGGGATTTTTATGGGGCAACCAGCGAGGATCTCACTCGCGATAAGTAATAATGGATCCACGAGACTAACTTTAAAAAAAACTCTACCCAGGTGACGCCGGGTAGCCACTTCTAGTGGTAGATAATAGCTACAGATAAGAGTTAATTACATGCCGATTGATATTGATACAAATTTGGACTGTCCACCCACAGCTTAGCCACGAATTCAAGCAACGCTAAAATCTTCGACAAAGCTAAAATGGAAGACGAAGCAGAAAAGTTTTATGTTTTCCCAACAACGTTTAACAATTAGCATTCACCAACCCAGCCATCGTCGATTCTGCTAGGTGTACAATATCTGACAACTCCAGAGGTTTTTGTTCAAATATAAAAGGGATTTATAAATGAAAACTAGTACATTAACTCCCTGTGGACCCTTATGCTTTATTTCGCCGCCAAAAATGTATCACTCCCCAGGGATCTATATGGTTCACTGTGAGAAGCCTTGCCCTAGAGGAAGTAGTAAAAGTCACCCAGAAGGAATTAAAATAATGTTGTTTTTTTTATGGTAGAAATTTCTTTATTCTTGATTTATTTATTTAGCAGCCATTTTTCATTGAAAAAATAATTTCTATCCACCCTAAAAATATTTTAAAACTGTTTTATAGTTTGCGTGACCCATTGTATGTTTGTGTTTAAAATAGAAATTAGAAGGCAATTGACAATGCAATGGAATAGGTGGTGAAAATGATGTTTATTTACCAGTTTCCTAAATATTTTCGGGATAAAATCCCATCCTCAGAGGTTTCGGAGGTACGTGTGTTTTTTTATTATGTATATTATGGTGTCAGTGCAAATGCTTATTGTTTATTCAGTTAAATAAATAAGCGTCCCATTATTTAACAATAAACATTTGCACTGACACCATAATAAACATAATAAAAAAACCTCTGAAGATGGGATTTTATCTCGAAAATATTAGGAAACAGGTAAATAAACATCATTTTCATCACCTATTGTTCTTCCATAGCATTGTCAATAGCTTAATTTCTATTTTAAATTTTTAAAAGTGTTTTTGTCAATCGGGATAAGTGTGATGAGATGTTAATATTTTTTGGCTTAAAAGTAAAGTCGATAACTTATTATAATGGAGATTCGGTGAATGTCTTTAACCGAAACTACGTCACTGCTTACGTTGAGTTGGCCTAAAGTCGGTATCAGCCAGACATCGTGGGAGTCTATCCCCTTTTCACTAGCACTAGACCAAGGATATTGTTTTTTAGCATCTGAGATGCAGCGTCACGCCTAACATCAGCTCCTCACTTTACCGCACAGATCCATGTGCTATTCATGCGCTGAGTTTGCGAGGCCCGGTATCGAACCAGGAATCTTGTTGTTCCCGGCGGACGCTCTACCGACTGAACTAAACCGGACCTAAATAGAGTGAACGTCACAATACCCTCAGAAATTGTGTCAGTTTATCTATAAGTATTTAATTTATAGTAAAAATCATTAATACATATATTAACGAGGTCTCTCTTAGTAAGATTTGCCTCAAAACTGCCCATGTTATTAGTGTGTTTAAAATCCTGCAATGTGTCTTATATATCACAAAGAAATAAAGGTTTACATAATATATGGTGTGGTTAAATTGCATACTGCTTTTTACAAAACTGAGATTAATAAATAATTATTTTGTGGTATTGATCTCTAATATTATTATCTTATTTTCAAAAGTACTAAAATCAATCCTATGTGTTGTTTTTATATAGAAAACCGTCCACTTTCTCTTCTATAAAACACTTGTATGATGCCTTAATGATCAATTAAACGACTGATGATGATCAGCTTAATGCTTAGCGAAATATATTCTCCTACATACGCTTGTCTGAGTTTTTGTTCCTGTGTTCCACATATCTCTACTACAATTCTGTCGGATTTACTCCAATCATTCTCATAGAAAGCAATTAAAATATCATTAAAATCAGTGTAATCTTTTATTTGCGTTCTTATTTAATTACGTTAGTCTTTCTAATTAAAACTTAAATACTTACCAGTCATTCGAAGCCTTTGGCCATTGGACCGGTAAGATATTAATATCAGCATGATCCAAGAGGTTTTATCTCCTCAGACACCACGTGGTCCCTCATTTTAAAGGGACAGGGCTGGATTTATTGCTCAGTGGCTGAGGTGCCTCAAAAGAAGAATTCTGATGGCCTTTTCGCAATTTTTGAACGCCAGTCACGCATGAGTTTTGATGTTCCCCACTATAATGATCCTTGTGTTCGACGAGCATAGTGGGATACCAGTATATATTTACTTACGCCCAGCGGAGGGCGCATATTCTCGCTAGTTTTGTTTTTAAATAAAAATAATGGCGTAGTTGGATTCTTAGTGACTAGTTTATGACTCCATTCAGTTGAGTTTTCTGCAACATAATTATCGTGAGAGAAATTGAAGCCATGCGCACCCAAATGTCGTTGGGGTGTGGTATTCGCGCCAACCACACAAGAAATGGCACAATAAAGGAACGAGAAAATGTCTGAGCATTTACAGTGATCTTCGGATAACACAACATTAAAAAGAATTTTTTTTGCAAATAAGACGAATTTTTCAAAGTGCATTTGAGATGTGGGAGAAATGATAAAAATTATTCAAAATTGTTTTCATCATACAACGTGTGATAGCACATGCAATACCCTGTCCTCATCAGCCGCCAACCCGCTGGGGCGTTAGAATGCACCGACTGCACCTCTGCAGAGTGGTAAGACTCCCCCGATGGGGCCACCTGTTGGCCGTGGGTAGCGACCCGTGATGCTTAAGGATAGAACCCAGGTGGCTGAGCAGTCCATGACTTGCAATATTCCACTTTAGGGTTTTCTTGGGCTAGACGGGCGATCGGAGAGACCCCCTCCGATCACCTCAAGCCCTAGCAACTATATGATTGCCCAAAACCTATTGCCCTTATGGCAACCCCCAATCCTTCTTATCATATGGGTACTAGAAGGCGGTGGCTGAGGATATACATGTCCTGGGAATGACGTTAAACTCTATCTGATGGTGAGGTTCCAGTTCTGGAGGTTTGGGGAATGCGGAGCACCCCTTCATCACCATTGCTCCCTGGTCCACTCTGACCCCGAAGTGGTAGTACCTGTTAGGGTCCCATCTATGGGTTGAATTAGAAAAACATGAGTTTATAAACAAAATTGTATTATGCATTAGAATGAATTTATTTCACAACTTTGTCGGCATTAAATGACCCACCGAGGTTGATAATGCCGTAAAAAACAAAACAAACCAAACCAACCAATCAGCCGCCAACCAGGAGTGATACACAGTTTCGGTAGCTCAAGGCCCGTACTTGCCACTCCTAACGCTACCGCTAGCAGTTTGCCACACGGACAGGAATAAAAAAATATATACATTCCTAGCAACAAAATCATAACATATGTTCATCTTGGGAGTTTCATTTTAAGTTGCAGTTTTTTGTTGGTGTTTTTTTTAAAAAGAACGCATGTTACTTTCTGTCTTGTCTTTGATGTCATATTACGGGTACATG
>CM042161.1:24569031-24575872 GCA_023376005.1 Doryteuthis pealeii | reverse complement strand
CCGGGAAAGTGTCACCGGACCTTTGTCACTTGCCCCCGCCTACAACCGACAAGACAGACGACGAAAAGAACGAAAGACAGAGACGCCGAAGAGAGCGGCTCTAATTTTTGTTCTTGGTTAGTTGGCCAATAGCAACGCACCACACGCGCAACTGAACATGCCATACATATATCTATATCTATATATATATATAATATATATCTATATAAAATATTATATGAATAGATAGATGGCTGATAGATAAGATGAATAGTGTTATGGTTGGTAAATTAACTTAAAGAAGAAGTTAGTAATCAGAGTACGTCTTACTTATAAGAGTGATCAATATCCGTGATAGAGTGTTATAGGAATAAATACGATATAATATCTTTAGTATATAATTATTTACTTGCTAGCAGACCTGTCAGTAAATAATATATACTAAGATATTATATTTATTCTCCACCCTGATCGTCTCTCTCTCCTCTTCTCTCTCTTCATCTCTATTTATATATATATATATATATATATATATACTATATACTATGTAAGTAATCCAATTGCGCTTTTTGTTTTGTTTACTTCAGTAAATAATCCAAAGTGCTCAAAATATTAAAAACATAGAGCAGTATAATAACAATATATATTATATAATTTATTACAATGTATTTGAAAAATCTTTGTAGCTCGTGTCTCTCAGCTCTTAATACTCGTTAGAATTACCTGATGAAGCAAATTAGAGAAACTGGCAGATATTTCTAACTCATAAGGCTTACTTCATTATTTATTAGCTCTATTTCTTGTATTGAGTACTTTGTCTATTTAACTTAGACAATTCTTTCAAGTTTTGTTCTTTTGACATATTTTATGTAACCAATCTGATTATTTTCAGGAGATGCAGATGAATTTGTCTTTTCTTTTTTATATTATACTTTTTTTCTCCAGGCAAAACGTTTGTCTTGTGTAATTACAAACACTACAGCAGGGGAGTTTTTTTTTTATACTGTTCGAAGTTTAGAATATATATATATATGTATATATATATATATATTTTATAATATATATAATGTATATATTATGTTAAGTGAAGTACAAATAAAAGTGTTTTAGCTTTTATTTATTTATTTCGGACGATATTACAACTAATATGGTTTTCTGGAAAGCATTCATCGGTAAACCGAACGGTTTCTTATGAAAATGACAGGAATGGGTGTACATGATCAAAATGTGTGGCGTTTTTTTTAACTGGTATTGTCAGTGTTTGCGTGTATTAACGTGTTTAACGTGATTTGGAATGTTTTTTGGCTTGTACGTCGTGCGTATTTTTGTTGTGGTATGTGTATGATGGTCATATATATATACTATATATATAATTAATTTTATATATAATATATATATGCTTTTGTGTGTGTGTGTGTGTTGTGTATTGGTGTTTTAAAATACGAATGGCTAAAAAATCTTCCGAACTAGCAGTTTTCGTGGTAGAAGAAGTTTCAGTAAATTGTTGTTGTCACCTATGCACGGCGCTGTATTTTTAACTGGGTTGTAACATTTCACGAGAGTAAGGTGGGTATGTCTACATACCCTGCCGTTACACACTAGTACATTGCCTGAACGTTACTAGGCAAAAGCCTATGTTTGTTTTTGTGTCTAACCATTTATTTTTACTCTGATCGTGAGTTCAGTATCGTCTCTGGGTCCCTGCATTCAGCTATTTTAATTTTTCTTGGTTGTCACCGGCATTGCAAAGGTTATCATTTCTTTATGTGATGGTAGCTTTCTTAATAATTCGTCTCCACTTCACCTCTCATATATAATATATAGTATTATATATACTATATATTAATGAGAAATTGATGATAAAAGGTAACCTACTCAAGTTTATCATCTGAATAGTCCAGGGTTACATTCCGCTGAATTAATCGAGTTTATCGATTAATATCAGTTGTCACCACGTATTCTGTTGGAACGGGTCTTATCGTTAGCAGATCCGTTCCAGCCGAATAACGTGGTAACACATGATAGTTAATCGAAAACTCGATTAATGTCAGTGGATGTAACTGAGATTTCAGATGATGAAAACTCGAAGTAGGTTAGCTTTATATCCTTTTAACGCTATTTTGCTCTAACAATCGTTTGAGCACTTTGTATTTTTTTCAACAGTCCTTACCTTCGGTCTGTGCGCTCCACGATCGTAACTGTACCCACGGTAGCCACTACCATATAATAATATATATAGTAATATAATATATATAATTATATATCTAGATAAGTATTATCAATTTAGTGATCATATGCAGTGAAGTTTTCCGATTATACGTTAGTAATCCTCCTTGTAAATAAATTTGTCTAATTTCAATACATAAACCAACTTCTAATACATCATAAAACTAACAGATTTACATGCTAACCAGCAATATAAAATACTATAATAAGCAATCATCCAAATGCATAGTCACATGAACAATATCATTCAGACGGAGCTGGTAAAGTCTTTGATTGTACTCTCTTTTTTAAATCATTAGTCTAGTCGCAACACCTACAATACACATATTCTAGGGGCTTCAAAAGACACGCGTATTTCTATTTGTTTTCATTTTTCATTGTATATATATCTAATATTAGTAGAAGAGAATGTTTTCTGGTATTTACGTGTCGGATTTATATACTCACGAATAGAAATAATATTTCGAATTAAATCATGGCAGACACATTATTGTTCTACTAGAAACCCAACCTTTTTTTTTAATTTTTTACTATTAAGGTGATATAAGTTAATAAATAGGATAAACTAAAAATTTAGATAATTTCTAGAACTCTTTTATAAGGTAAGGAAATTGCGATCAAAAAGGGAAGGAACTAATACAGTGTGAACAGGGCTATAGGTAAACCACCTCTCATCACCCTCTTCCTCTCTCTCTCTCTCTCCTCTCTCGTCATCTCTCTCTCTCTCATCTCCTCTCTGTTTGTCTCTCTAGAAATAAATTATGTTCTCTCTTACTCTGTTTTCATAGCCTTTCTCAGTTGTGTTCCTAAAACAAATTTAGTCGGTCATGAGAGACGGTTACTTTTGCTAGTATAGTATATATATAATATATATTATATATATATATTATAATGGAGGATTGTGGGTTTGTATGTCTGTAACCGAAACTATAATTACTTTCAGTCAAATTCCTTTGTTATTTCTCCTTCTCCATGATTTTTATTTTTATTTAACTCCAATTATTAATAAAATTGTTTTACTTCATTAAGACTGTTGACATATCTAGATACCAATAAATGCAGATTGTATTTATATAATACAACAAAATAGTGGTTACAGTGGTGATGGAAGGCGGATTTGCATATTGATTTAAAAAATTTTGATTTTAAATAAATATATGCTTAGTATTATTGATTTCTAATTGTTTTGGTTTTATATATAATGAATATGAGCAACAAATCTCGGGGATAAATCTTAAGAATCCATTAACAGAAGAAATAATTTAATATTATTCTTTGACTTTCCTATTTTAACTAACAGTTTATTAGGATAATTTCCAATGAAAGACGGGAGTTAGGGAATGTTGGAAGAGTGTTTCAAGTTGTTCTATTTTAAAATCATACCCTCTGTTCAAATATTTTTACTGAATTCTTATTCAGTTTCCTTAGCCTTTCTATTTAACATATATTTTATTATATTAAACTTAATACTTGCACACGGAGGGTGCATATATTTGCTAGTATATATATAATATAATATATATAGTATATATATATATATATATATATATATATGACAATTTCCTGTTTATCACTTTTAATGTAGCTTTCGGAGAAGTTCAGATGTCCGATAATTTTTTAAGTATAACTTTATGAAAAATTACGTGTCTTCCTCGTATGGCGTATATCAGCGGTCCAAAACGGGCCTGAAAGCACTAATGTTTCTGGATAGAGTACAACGAGAAGTTTAAGCAGACATTGAGCTGGTCATTGTTTAATTGGGTACTCCTTATACAACGTAGGTATGAATAAGCAACCGAGTCATTTTTTTATCAAATGATGGATTTCGGGCATTAAATGAACCAGAAGAAGATTGATATGCTCGTAAAACATAAACACAGTCCAACAATCGTTCTGGTTAATTGGGTATGAAAGAAATCATAAATTTATGATCTTACCTCATATAGACGATTTATTTTTTAAAGCTTTTTCCTGGAATAATTATAGTTAAAACGAGGGTAACAAATGTAGAATAGTGCACAAGAAGATAATAATCATCAGAATCACATTTTACGGTATAAATTGCATTAGTATGTCGTAAACCCCAAGTAACTTAAGATATATTGCGGAATTCGATCCCGGCACCTGCCTAAAAAACCGGCTAGCCGGTGGTGTGAAAAAAAACAGCAGCTCCGATTGAGGTCCGTGCCGAGCGATGGCCACTTGAGAAAAAAAACTAGGGTAGGGTTAGGAGGTTGGGGTTGGGATTTAAGGTTATTTAATGGGAAATAAATAAGTAATTTGGTCTGTTTTTCCAGAAAAAAGAACCACAATTTTGTAATAAAATCTGTTGTAATACTTTAACTGATTTTGGGAGCGAGGTTTTGAGGGTTTAGGGTTTAGGGTTAGCGTTAGACGTTGGAGGTTGGGGTTTGGGGCTTTTGCGGGAGAACGAAACCGCAAGAAGTTGGTTGATTTCTTTTTTCTAAGTGACACTGGTGTCTTCGGCCTACGGAATTCAATCGTAGCTGGGTTTTTTTTTTCAGTATCCCAGGCTAGCGTTTTTTTTAGAGGCAAGGAGAGGACAGGCGGAGCTCTGCGGAAGTAGCAGTACTTAGGCCTAACTTAACACTACAAACATTAGCCGATACTAACGAAGAGCTGTAAAACACTAACTCTTATCTTAATCTACATATATGCGTCCTCAAATGTTTCGGGTATTTTCCGTGAAATGTAATGTTTTTTTTATATGTAATCCTAAATTATATTATTTTGGCTATTTTGTGGCGCTATTTTGCATAGTACTAAAAGAATCTAACTTTAAAACGAGGGTACAATGCTGACAATACGGCCAAGAGATAATATTATTAGACCACATTTTAACGTATAAAAGGCCTAATTGTTAAACTCCACGAGTAGGCCTAACCTACATATTGACACTAAACGCCTAACACTAAACTACTGTTTATCTACACCTAACCCTGGCGGTTCACAAAGTTTCGGGCTTTCCGTGAAACGTAATGAAAAATGGAATGTGTATTTTTATACGTAATAGATAATCTATCATATCTTGCGCGCCTATTCTGCATTAGTCAAGAACGAGATTATGCCTTTGAATGGATATCTGTGTCCTTGAATTTTTAGTACAATTAACTTAACCTGATATTTTCTTTCGTGCAACGAAACTATAAAACTAACTTCCCCAACTGGTTGTGCTTCTTGTGTAAATGTGGGGGAGTGGATTGTTCAGATATTGCAAAGGAGGAAATGAGAAACAACCAAACAAAACAACGAACTGAATCATAAAGCCGGTGCAATGTGACGTTCCTATTGCTTGACAGAAGAATTGATGGCCAGTTAGAATTTAATAGGAAAGTATCTTTCAAAAAAGTAAACTGAAAGGACAATTGATAAATAAAATAAGCAAAAGACTATTAGACATAATTAGAGTGAGTTTGAAACATCAATCATCGTGAAGTGGAAATGGGTAAATTGATATCCGTTTGCATATTTAATGAGTAACGCACTTCAGACAACGTGTATGTGCAGCACACACACACACCACACACGCACACCACCACACGCACACAGCGGTATATACAGGGTGTTCAAATAATGTATACACTTATTAAATATTAATGAGTTAATAATAGTTTTTTTTGTTCTTTTTTCAGATTGGAGCTAACGTTGTGATATGTTTCTTGTTATATTTTACTCTCAAATTCTTCTCTTGTATCAATCTTATTTACAAGTCAAAATACATAAATTGAATAAGTTTATAACGAGTGTATACATTATTTTGGGAACCCTGGTTTAATATTAAAAATATAATATATATATATATATATATAGCTAAACAAGCACCAAATCCTTGTCTGTTATTTTAAACACACACACCACACACACACATATATATATATATATAATTTGGAAGATTATGTGCTTTAATTAAAGTCATACCTAATTTGTTAATATAATTAATTATAATTAAATGAATTAGCGGTGCATGTCGGTTTAAATGTAAGCGTAAACAAATCGAGAAAGGTCGATCTCTGTATGTACATTTCACCTATTAGGCCTCATCAGCAGATCTATAGACAGGGAAGCCTGCTAGTGTAATGGTTAGAGTGTCCGTCTTGTCAGCCTGACAGGTAGGGTTCGAATCACGCACAAACACTGCCCTGTCTGATGAGGCCTAATAGGCTGAAATGTACATACAGAGATCGACTTTTCTTCGATTGTTATGCTTTACATTTAAACCGATATGCACGCCTAATTCATTTAATTATAATTAATTAATTTAGCAAATTAGGTATGACTTTAAATTAAGCACATAATCTCAAAAAATTGTCGGCCTTCGCCATTTTCAAACACATTTGTTCACTTCATATATATATATATATATATTTATATATTATATATATTATATACTCGTAGGTGAGATACCAGGTAATCTGGTATTAGGATGATTCTAAGCTGGTCTTTCTTCCAACGGTAAAATTTTTTGAGAGATCAGGGTCCGATTTGAGAGCTCGATGTTTAATTTTTTTAAACAGTGCAACATAATTAGTAAAGCAAAAAAGCTTAAAATTGCTATTATGCAGTTATGGTACTATTTCCACTCATAGGTATCTGAATATGCCCATGAGCTTCATCA
>CM042161.1:24539031-24559031 GCA_023376005.1 Doryteuthis pealeii | reverse complement strand
ACCGGTCGAAAGGGCCCTTATATCTCATCTTTTCTTTTTCTATCGTTTTTTTTCATCCTATTTTCTCCCTTCCACGTTTGATAGCTGATCTAGTTAATAAAGCATGATTCTATCAAAACTACCTGTACCAAATCAGTTGTACCAAACACACACACACACACACACACACACACACACACATATATATATATATATATATATATATATGTATGTATATTTTGTCAGCAATTTTTTTAAACATGTTTGTTGAAGTCTAATGACACTTCTTGTCTGATGAGTTTTTTCATTCCTTTCTAATTGTCTGACCAACTTTTTAATAGTCCCCGCCAACCTAGCGCATGAGTAGCACATATTGGATAATCTGATCTGTGCGATAAAGTAGGGATATGACGGTAGGCGTGGCACTCCACCTCAGTAAAACTATCTCCCTGGTCTAGCGCCAGCGAAAAGGGAATAGACTCCTTTGCTGTTCGGCTGATAAGGACAATTGGCCATCCCACCAACTTTACATTTATATATATATATATATATATATATATATATATATATATAATTTAATATACCAAATTTGTTGGTAAACCCTTGCGGTAAGAAAAAACCGGTAAATAGTTTGATTGTAAAAATATACTACCAAACATCACCTGGCGAAAAAAAAATTGTAAAAACTCCAAGTCTCTTTAGTCAGATCTTTGCCCTGAAGAGCACTAAGCGAAACTTTTAGTTTTAATGACTCATTTAGTTTTAATGACTTATTAGGTTTAACTATATATATATATATATATATATATATATATATATATATATATGGGGATGTTTGTTGACTGTAAATAGCTAAACAGTGGAGCTTGGAATTGTTTAAATACTTCCATAATAAAAACATTTGTTTGTTTGTTTACAAGAAATTTTATAGGGTTATTTATTTCAGTAATTAATACTAATTACATCATTATTTTTTAATGAATATTGCTTGCAGATTACATTTTGTATAGCCTTAACTGAAATAAAAGAAGTAAAGTAATTTTAGTAATGAACTTTATTTTCTATTTTGTTATAAAATTGCGTTGTGAGATTTAGAATTTGGAAATTCTTAAGACAAACTTCCATAAAATACTTTCTTCGACGTCTTCGGTCGGATGAATCAAAATATCCTTCCCTGAGCCAGACCGCTTTTTGTATAATTAAATTTTATGTTCCTTCATTAATATTATTTTATTCTATTTTTATTTTAAATAATGCTAAATAGGATACAATGTATACAAAAACAGGCTCTTGTTCGAAACACGAGTCGCCATTTCAACAAATAAAATTTTAGCCATCCAACATTTTCTCTCCATTTATCTTCAACACACACACACACACACACACATATATTATATATATATATATATATCTTATTATAATGGAGATTGTGTGTTTTTCTGTCTGTAACCGAAACTATATTCCTACTCAAGTCACAATTCTCTTAGTTATTGACATCACATTCTCCATGATTTTATTTTTATTTAACCGCAATTATTAATAAAATTGTCTTACATTATTAATACTGTTAACTATGTCTACATACTGACAACATGCAATTATATTTATATATACAACAAAATACTGGTTTACAGTGTAAACGGGAAGGCTAATTTGCATATTAATATTAAAAAATCGAATTTAATAAATATGTGCTTAGTATTATTGATTTCTAACTGTTTGGTTTTATTTTAATGAATATAAGCAAAAATCTCTTCCATGAATCTGAAATGAAATCAATTAACAAGATAAAATAACTGTCATTTTATTCTTTACTTCCTCTTTTAACTAAATACTTAAATTAGAAAAAATAACAATGAAAGACGAGAGTGATGGAAGAGTAAGTTTCAGTTGTTCCATTTTTTATTATACTCCCTCTGTTTCAAATCTTTTTATCTGTATTCTTATTTAGTTTCATTAGCCTTTCTAATTTAATATGATATTTTATTATATTAAAACTTAAATACTTGCACCCGGAGGGTGCATATATTTGCTAGTAGAATTAAACAAATGACACATGATGAAATAGCACTAAAACAAATAATTCGGAATAATGTTACTGCAACCACGCCTGATAATAAGGTAAAAATTATTATTATACAAAAATACGAAAGTACTCGTGACTTGAACTTTGGTGGACTTATCCCACCCCAAACATTAAAAAGTTGGCCAGAAAACTCGAAAAGATCAAAAATAAAATTGTTAAACAGGAGATGTGTCTTTTGTTTAATTCTACACACACACACACACACACACACACACACACACACACACACACACACACACATATATATATATATATATATATATATATTATATATATTTAAGGTTATCATATATAGTGATCTCACAATGATAATGAGTGGGAGTCAAAAAGAAGGAATAGAGTTGAAAAAGTTGATTTTTTTTATATAAAACTAGGGCCCTTTCGATTTCCTTTTCTCGTCCTTTCTTGTGTAGGCAAATAAGACCCAAGCACTCACTATTTTTACTATATGAAGGGCTGGGGATGGGTAAGACTTGATGGGGTTTTGGAAAAAAAAATTTTTTCGACCCCTCTTGTCCTACCTAATTCCATAGCCATCCCCGACTTATTCAATTTACTATTTGACTTTTAATCTTTTCCGTTAAAAAGCACCGGACGAAAGGACCCTAGTTTTATATCAATAAAACAACCTTTTCCTCTCTATTCTTCCTTTTTGTCTCCCACTCATCATCATTGTGATGTCGCTGTACATGATAGCCTTAAAAATATTATATAAATTTGCCTGTACCAACAATTTACATACATACATACATACATACATACATATATATATATATATATATATATATATATATATATATATATATATAAGGCCGTTATCCATTTTATCAAACAGAACAGTAGGAATCAAATAACGAGTGTCTTAAAACTTGAGGCGAGATCTGTTTTTATATTTTCTTCTTCCTCGTTTGCCGATTAGCCCTCACCAACGTAGCAGTCGTCGGGACTATGCTATACAATGATATATTCGAAGGCGTCCCATCCTTGTGTAAAGTTTAGTCTTAAAGACCTAGTACAACTGAAAATTTGAGTTCTATCCTCGCTGGATGCCCCATACTTGCAAAATTTGAGTATTTGTGATTATTGATTTAACGGCATATCAACCCGTCTGGGGTAATGTCATGCTTAACGGTTAGGAAATTATACATATCGTGTATTTATATTTGTACTTTTAGTAATTGGTTTTAAAAATGTGTTAGAATTATTGGGGATTATGTTGTATGGTATTGATTTGTTTCATGTTTATATTCTATGGTATTTTATTTCTCTCAAAAAAGAGAGAATATCCTCCATTTTGACATTTTCAAACAGATCTTTCATATTGTTTGCTGTAAAATAATAGTTTCTGATGTGAGTAAGAATCCTGCATTCCATGAATAAGTGTTTAACTGTCAAAGGTGTTTGACATGTTTCACATTGTGGTTGTTGTTCTTGTTTGAGAAGTGCGTTAGTCTTGTATGACCAATGCAAAAGGTTGAGTAAATACATACAATATGCTCGAAATAATTCCAGTGTTGGTTATAATCTATTAAAAATTTTAGTGTTCATTCAATATTTAATTTAGACAAAAGTTATTGTAGATATACTGATATCATATTCAAGGTCAATTTGTTTGACTAATTTTAAATCACAGTTGATTAATTAAAAAAGGAAATATAATGATTTTGTAAAGTGACCTCATAAGAGGACATACTAAAAGTTTTCGTAATGATTTCATTTGTTGTTGAAATTAATAAGTGTAAACCCAGAATTTTTAATGAAATGAGAGTAAAAAGGTACAAGAGAAACTTAGAGTAAACAGCTGCTATGTATTTTATTAACCTTTTCATTCACAAAAAGATCTGGGACTTTTTCTGAATGAAACAGGTCATTGATGCCTCGTTGTAGGGTAGGTATTTATCCAATCTTTTCGCCACGGGTAGGATGTAATATAAGGTCGATTTTAAAAATAGTCTAAAATACAATGGAAAAAAACCTGCTTAACGGAATATACACGCAGATATTATGGACGCACAGTCTGGCGTTCTACTCGCCTCAAAAAGTAAATCTCACTGCCTTCATTTTAAAATAGTTTGCCCTTTACTGAGCTAGCAGCTCACATATTCAAATTACTGAGGGTCATAAGACGACTCATCCCGCCCATGCGCGGCAACGAAACGACAGATGGTGGCTGCGACGGTACAGATCAAGCATCGAGGATGCTTGGAGTCAGGTAAGTTTGTACCCACTTCACTATAAAGGTCATAAGCATTGGGCATTCAGCGAGGATTGAACTCGCTATTCTACATATTTCCCTCTGCTGTAACCTTGTCTTCGGTTAGGGGACAACACATAAATAAGGAATAACAATCTTAAGCCACTACTTCTCGATTTATCCATGACTGAGATATTCCAATGGTCCAAAGGTTCGAGCCCTGCTGAAATGCTAGGATTTAATAATACTATTTTTTAAGTTATAGAAAGACACAGTCTTTCTACTTTATATCACATCGTCTGCACAGTGCTGCATTAAGCTATGCTAAATGATTATTTAAATAATGTGCGTTTACTGTGGCCTTGTGCCAGACAATTTAATTTAAGAAATAACATTGATATTAATTTCTGATCAGATTTTTGAATTACGTATTGTATTCCTTTTACAAAAAGTGATTTTAAAAGCAATTTAAACTAACTGTACTCTATTGTTAATATATATTGCGTCTGTTTCTGAATATTATTTGATTCTTAAATTTGGCTTCAGGGTCTCATTTTCTAAAAGTACAGTAGTCAAGTTCATTGCCTATTGCCTGTGGCAAGTCACGTAGTGGCAATATCGATAGAGACCAAGAACGCTTTCGCACTATCCTCGTCGGTTCATTTGTGCACCAAGGGGCTTTCCTTTACATTTATGAACTTGTCTTGTATCATGTCCTTGGCGGGAAGGCTACGTAAATCCTGTGACATATTGGATCCAAACAAACAAACAGACTGTACCGATTACAAAGATTAAAGCATGGTATCTGTTCGTCTTCCTCTGCTGCAATCTTGTCATCAATCAGGAGGCAGCACCCACACAGAAAATGCCGAGATTGCGGTAGAACGTTTCCTTAGTAGATTAGGGTATGTTTATTTTTCACTTTTTTGAAAATATCAAATTCTCCCAAACAGCAAAAGTTGTGTTTATATAATGAATACAGATACAAAAAACTAGATCTCTTACTTGGACAATTTCTCGTAAAGGAGACCATGGTAGCCCGACACCTGTGTGACACTGGGGTTAATTTCGGGCAGCATCCATGACTCCGCGTATCGGTCTCGCGTTAAAATGGCCATGTGTGGCAGACCACACCCGAGAGGATGTGGTTAAGTTAGGAAACATATTTCTGTCGTTCTTCACGCTGTTTTGAAATGTATTTCTCCCCCCCTCCATTTTTATTTTTATTTTTATTTTTTTATATTTTTTACTATATGTCAAAGTGGTCACTCGCTCTCAAGGAAGACGTGGCTGTGTAGTTATCTTTGGTCATGTGATTGGCTCTGCAATGCCCCATCTGCTCGTGATTCAACAAGTCCAGATGATATACAAAGAACATTTTTTTTAAATACGCAATGGCATATATATTGTAATCAACTACTCCGTTTCACACACCTACGTCTCGGCTCTGTCGGCAGGGGTTGTAGAATACGCCAGCAACAACTCCGCAGAGTGGTAATTCCCCCTCCAGTAAGGACATGTTGGCCGTGGGTAGCAACCCGTGATGCTTAAAGATGGAAGTCTGATGCCTGAGAAGTCCACGACATGCAACACTCCACTATGGCCCTTACTTAGGCTAGACGTTGAGGCCCCCTACGATCTATAGTGACATATAGAATTTTAAATAAAACCCCATGTTGTAAGAAGAGTAACACGAATCGACCGTCTCATACGACGTACGAACTCCAGAATGCCAATGGCGGCACCCACCAGTCATTAAGTAGAGACTTACCGACGGCCTGCCACTAATATTTGCATAACACCACGAACGGCACTCTAAGTTACTATTAATAAAGGGAGGTTACTCTAACCTACCCACACACATGTTATGCGTGTTCTTTTCGTATTCGTATTTTGTAAAAATAATGATTCAGAAATAAATTATAAGATTTTTAAGATAGGGAGTTACTTTACAATCAACTTGTACAAGTCCTTTACATGTGTAGATTAGGGTATGTTGATTTTTCACTTTAAAAAAATATAAAATTCTCTAAACAGCAAAAGTTCTGTGTTGGTATAATAAATATTGATACGAAAAACTACATCTCTTACTGGCACCATTGTTTGAGGAAATGGACCATATGACCTTTTTTCCATTTACACCGTCAAAATCTGGTTAATGGTTAACAGACGATTTTTAGAGTTTTTTTTAAATTATAAAACTAACCCCTAACCCTAACCCTAACCCCTAACAAACAACCGGATTTTGACGGTGTAAATGAGAAAAGAGTCCTTGAGGGTTGAGATCAGTTATTTCCTCTCGGACCATATGATCTTTAGGCACTAATCGTCATATGGTCCGAGGAAATAAAATCAAAGATCGTCAGTTAAAATGAACTAAACAATCCTCGTTTTCCCAACTTTTGGCCCAGAAATTGGTTAGACAATTTAGTAACATCACTATTTAAAACAGAAAATTATTTTACTAAGATAAAACGAATAAGATATTATAACAAGAATTAAAATTGCAAATATCCCCTCACCCATCATCACCGACACTTCCGACATGCTGCTTTTTACCACATTAATTAATCTGTAACAGAGATAACATTTTAAAAGATTGAAATCTATTTCCTCAAATGAAGGCAAAGTTTTTAAGAAGAATATTTTCTGGGGTAATTTTTTATGTTAATTTGCTATTTTAGCCACATGCGAGACATTACAGTTCTAAAATCGACCTACCTTAGTATACATAGACTTCTCTTCAAGATCAAAGATCATTTCAATAAATTCCTCTTTAAGATATCTAAATTTGCACTTTCCAATTCTGCGTCGTTATTTTATTTAGATCACCCGAATCATTTGAACGGGTCTCATGTGAACAACACGTCCCTAGTGGTCATCACATCCAGTCAAGCATTCTTTGAGGTGTATTGTATCGGGCAACTCGTCTACATGATTCCACAGAGGTTCATTATTCTGTGAACCCTTGTGGAATATGCTGGGTTTTTCGTATTTTGCTTCTCTTGGGACAAGAGAAGACCAGCGGTAGTGTGGGCTGAGAGTGAATGAATTAGCCAAAACTACGAGAAGAGTTGGTTCCTATTAAGATGAAGAATCTGACTGAAAAATTGAGTCTATTATCCATTTTCTCATACTTCCACAGCTTCAGAAACCAAATGGTGGGGATCAAATAACTGGGTCTTATTACTCGAATTATGGCTTAAATCTGGAAGTAATGTCGAATTATCTCTTTATCTATCTAAACCGCTCGCAACAGCAGTTTCACCATTGCAATTCTACCGTAAACTGCTCGCAGCCGCTCTCACACGTGTTACATTTTTTACATTGAAAATGATGAGAGGAGTTTATTTGAATGTAATGAGTTTTGAGGCAAATAATGACCTTTGAAATATCTCAACATACAGATAAAGAATATCAAGACAATGTGGTACAGCCGTGGGGCAAGTTTGGTAAGCAAAGCGTTAATCTTCTACAAACCACACCCAAGCCAAGTGCAAAGACTGATATTTATTTCATTGTAATTGAGCAGGAGGACTCGGATTACAATAATAATAGGACCTTATTTGAATAGAATCAGTTTTTAAGTCAATAGATAGCGAACCTTGAAATATCCCATCATACAAGTAAAAAATACCAAGAAAATATGACACATTCAAAGTTTATACGAATTGTAGTTGGTGCTCTTGGAGCGACCACTAGGTGATTGGCAAAAAAGACTGGATGAATTGCAGGTTAGAGGAAGAATCGAGACTACCGTGACAAGATCATTGTCAAGATCGTCTAGATTATTCAGAAGAGTCTAAGAGACATGAGGAGACTTGCTGCCACTCGGATTCCAGTGAAAATGCACCATCCAACGCTGGTGTGAAAACTTGCAAGTAGAAAACTGGATAACTCTCTAATCACTAAAGTTTTTAAACAAACTTAACTCCATTAGCCATAGCAAAAAGGTGATATTCTGCTGGATAACAAGCCATATAGGAATCCAGGGAAATGATAAAGCAGATTTATTAGCTAAATCTGCACTTGACATGATACCAGACAAAAACTACAAAATACCATAGTATCTTAAACCAAAATTCAAGCAAATAATGACAAACAAATGGTAGCAATTATGGAATGAAAATCCCCACAACAAAACTCTACAAAATACAGCCCAGCTTAAAAGAAAGGACACCTGATCCTAGTAATACCAGAAGAGAAGAAACCACTATCACCCGACTACGAATCGGCCACACTAGATTAACCCACTTCTTCATTTTAAAAGAACCTCCACCTAAATGTTCATGTGGAAACCGGTATACAATAAAACATATTCTGATTGAATGCACACACCTCTCCCACACTCGAAGAAAGTTCTACAATGTTAACAGCATGGACAAAAAATTACTAAACCCCTATCACTATACCTGAATACCAATAGAGGCAAGATCTGGAATGATATGCAGGTGGCTGCACACGTGGCAGCTGTACCTTACAAGAAATAACGTGTTCGGCATAAAATGACCCAATGGGTTGACGTTCCGTAAAACCCAACCAACCAAAATATTGAAAGGAATGAAATAAGATACAGGGGGATTGGAACTCAGAGAAAGCATCAAGAACATCCAGACAACAGCATTGTTGGAGACTTGTTATTCAGATTTCAGTTAAAGGTCTCGGCTAATGATAAGAGAAACGATTACATGTGTTACGATTTTTGTGGCCATCCTTTAGGCTTCAAACCTTAGCGCTTGTCCAGTGGAGATACTTTGTGTTAATCAGAGCGTGATCCTTAGTAAAGAATCCTTTGGTTGTTCCTTGGTGCTCTTCAGTTTTGTAGGTCTTTCGTCAATGATTGCAAATGGACGTCTCTCAGTATCAGCGATCAAGTAGTTAACTAGCCACGTATTCAGGCTGTTGATTGACCAAGGTATAAACCTCATGACCTCGCTTAGTCTATAAATTTAGGTGGTGTATTGCAGCACGGCAAATAATCCAACAATTCTAAAACCAAAGTCAAAACAGTGCCTTCGAGAGGAACTGAACATGGCTATGGAAAGAGTCTAAATAGACAAGTTGGATGGCACATAATATGGTACAGCCGTGAGGGGAATTTGGCAGGCAAGAACGAAAATCTATTCCATTTTCTAGACGTTCCATTTAATCTATACATATATAAAGGGCAGTTGTGTATATATATTAACCAACCCCTCCGCACAAGCAGGATACGACACAAGGTCAATGTCTTAAGCGGAGTTTAACAGGTTTGAATTCAGAGTTTTCCTTCTCCTAGACTGGTTACCTAGCCATGGTTAAAGAGTCCAGTCTGCCCTGCTATTAACCCATAGCTGGAGGGAGAATTGGATTCATACCTTTCCCAAGGGCAGTTGTGTATATGTGTATGTCCGGAGGAAATTTCGAAAATAAAATTAACGACAAAGTAAATATATATACACATTAAATATCACCAGAACTTGGTTTTCGAGCAAAAATAATGAAAATTTGATTCATATTTGGGAAGATATTTAAAAATTCAAATTTGAAAAGTAACAGAAGAGAAAGTCATTTGCATGTTATTTTATTTATCTTTTTTTTTTCTTTTTTTTTTTTGCTTTGAAATATAATACTGATTGATTGAATTAAATTGCTTGATTGATATCTTATTTTTTTTAAATTGTAAATCATTGAATGGAAAATTCTTACTATATTGTTATATATTTTCCGTGGGGATTTTTATGGGGCAACCAGCGAGTATCTCACTTGCGATAAGTAATAATGGATCCGCGAGACTTACTTAAAAAAAAAACCTCGACCCAGGTGACGCCAGGTAGCCACTTCTAGTGGTAGATAGATAGCTACAGATAAGAGTTAATTACATACCGATTGATATTGATACAAATTTGGACTGTCCACCTACAGCTTAGCACGAATTCAAGCAACGCTAAAATCTTCAACAAAACTAAAAATGGAAGACGAAGCAGAAAAGTTTTATGTTTTCCCAACAACGTTTGACGATTAGCATTCACCAACTCAGCCATCGTCGATTCTGCTAGGTGTACAATATCTGACAACTCCAGAGGTTTTTGTTCTGGTATAAAAGGGATTTATAAATGAAAACTAGTACATTAACTCCCTGTGGACCCTTATGCTTTATTCACGCTGCCAAAAATGTATTACTCCCCAGGGATCTATATGGTTCACTGGGAGAAGCCTTGCCCTAGAGGAAGTAGTAAAAGTCACCCAGAAGGAATTAAAATAATGTTGTTTTTTTATGGTAGAAATTTCTTTATTCTTGATTTATTTATTTAGCAGCCATTTTTCATTGAAAAAATAATTTCTATCCACCCTAAAAATATTTTAAAACTGTTTTATAGTTTGCGTGACCCATTGTATGTTTGTGTTTAAAATAGAAATTAGAAGGCAATTGACAATGCAATGGAATAGGCGATGAAAATGATTTTTATTTACCAGTTTCCTAAATATTCTCGGATAAAATCCCATCTTCAGAGGTTTCAGAGGTACGTGTGTTTTTTTATTATGTATATTATGGTGTCAGTGCAAATGTTTATTGTTCATTCAGTTAAATAAATAAGCGTCCCTTTATTTAACAATAAACATTTGCACTGCCACCATAATATACATAATAAAAAACCCTCTGAAGATGGGATTTTATCTCGAAAATATTTAGGAAACAGGTAAATAAACATCATTTTCATCACCTATTGTTCTTCCATTGCATTGTCAATAGCTTAATTTCTATTTTAAATTTTTAAAAGTGTTTTTGTCAATCGGGATAAGTGTGATGAGATGTTAATATTTTTCGACCTAACTACCAAATCAGGTGTGTAAAGGTCTGTTGTAGTCAAATACATATTTTTCTTTTTTTGGCTTAAAAGTAAAGTCGATAACTTATTATAATGGAGATTCGGTGAATGTCTTTAACCGAAACTACGTCACTGCTTACGTTGAGTTGGCCTAAAGTCGGTATCAGTCAGACATCGTGGAAGTCTATCCCCTTTTCACTAGCACTAGACCAAGGAGATTGTTTTTTAGCGTCTGAGATGCAGCGTCACGCCTAACATCAGCTCCTCACTTTATCGCACAGATCCCTGTGCTATTCATGCGCTGAGTTTGTGAGGCCCGGTATCGAACCAGGAATCTTGTTGTTCCCCGGCGGACGCTCTACCGACTGAACTAAACCGGACCTAAATAGAGTGAACGTCACAATACCCTCAGAAATTGTGTCAGTTTATCTATAAGTATTTAATTTATAGTAAAAATCATTAATACATATATTAACGAGGTGTCTCTTAGTAAGATTTGCCTCAAAACAGCCCATGTTATTAGTGTGTTTAAAATCCTGCAATGTGTCTTATATATCACAAAGAAATAAAGGTTTACATAATATATGGTGTGGTTAAATTGCATACTGGTTTTTACAAAACTGAGATTAATAAATAATTATTTTGTGGTATTGATCTCTAATATTATTATCTTATTTTCAAAAGTATTAAAATCAATCCTATGAATGTTTTTATATAGAAACCGTCCACTTTCTCTTCTATAAAACACTTGTATGATGCCTTAATGATCAATTAAACGACTGATGATGATCAGCTTAATGCTTAGCGAAATATATCTCCTACATACGCTTGTCTGAGTTTTGTTCCTGTGTTCCACATATCTCTACTACATTCTGTCGGATTTACTCCAATCATTCTCATAGAAAGCAATTAAAATATCATTAAAATCAGTGTAATCTTTTATTTGCATTCTTATTTAATTACGTTAGTCTTTCTAATTAAAACTTAAATACTTACCAGTCATTCGAAGCCTGTTTTCATTGGCTTTGGCCATTGGACCGGTAAGATATTAATAGCAGCATGATCCAAGAGGTTTTATCCCCTCAGACACCACGTGGCCCCTTATTTTAAACGGACAGGACTGAATTTATTGCTCAGTGCCTGAGGTGCCTCAAAATAAGAATTCTGATGGCCTTTTCGCAATTTTTGAACGCCAGTCACGCATGAATTTCGATGTTCCCCACTATAATGATCCTTGTGTTCGACGAGTCCCACATGACAGTAAATAATTACTTACGCCAAACGGAGGGTGGATATTCTCGCTAGTTTTGTTTTTAAATAAAAATAATGGCGTAGTTGGATTCTTAGTGACTAGTTTATGACTCCATTCAGTTGAGTTTTCTGCAACATAATTATCGTGAGAGAAATTGAAGCCATGCGCACCCAAATGTCGTTGGGGTGTGGTATTCGCGCCAACCACACAAGAAATGGCACAATAAAGGAACGAGAAAATGTCTGAGCATTTACAGTGATCTTCGGATAACACAACATTAAAAAAAAATTTTTTTGCAAATAAGACAAATTTTTCAAAGTGCATTTGAGAAGTGGGAGAAATGATAAAAATTATTCAAAATTGTTTTCATCATACAACGTGTGATAGCACATGCAATACCCTATCCTCATCAGCCGCCAACCCGACCCTGTCGGCTGGGGCGTTAGAATGCACCGACTGCACCTCTGCAGAGTGGTAAGACTCCCCCGATGGGGCCACCTGTTGGCCGTGGGTGGCGACCCGTGATGCTTAAGGATAGAACCCAGGTGGCTGAGCAGTCCATGACTTGCAATATTCCACTTTAGGGTTTTCTTGGGCTAGACGGGCGATCGGAGAGACACCCTCCGATCAATCGGCTGGCCACGTCAAGCCCTAGCAACTATATGATTGCCCTAAACCTATTGCCCTTATGGCAACCCCCAATCCTTCTTATCATATGGGTAATAGAAGGCGGTGGCTGAGGATCTACATGTCCTGGGAATGACGTTAAACTCTATCTGATGGTGAGGTTCCAGTTCTGGAGGTTTGGGGAATGCGGAGCACTCCTTCATCACCATTGCTCCCTGGTCCACTCTGACCCGAGTGGTAGTAGCTGTTAGGGTCCCATCTATGGGTTGAATAGAAAAACATGAGTTTATAAACAAAATTGTATTATGCATTAAGAATGAATTTATTTCACAACTTTGTCGGCATTAAATGACCCACCGAGGTTGATATGCCGTAAAACAAAACAAAACAAACCAAACCAATCAGCCGCCAACCAGGAGTGATAACACAGTTTCGGTAGCTCAAGGCCGTACTGCCACTCCTAACGCTACCAAACAGCTTTTGCCACCGAACAGGATATTGAAAAAATTATACATCCTAGAACAACAAAATCATAACATATGTTCATCTTGTGAGTTTCATTTTAAGTGCAGTTTTGTTGTTTTTTTAAAAACGCATTTACTTTCTGTCTTTGATGTCATTACGTACATGCAGTAAACCGTTACTCGTGTTACGTAATCACACGGGAATGGTAATTCCGTGCGCATTTCATACGTGCTGAAGACATTTTAACTACGACCAAATCAAGCTTGATGCATATTGCACTGTGGTCTGAAGACGATGTGAGGCAATTTTCAAACAGCGGCCAGCGATTCCTAATTTTGAAAGAATCGAAATGACTGAGTGTCCTAGAAACCCACAACAAACAACCCAATAGGAATCCCATGGCAGTTATGAAAAATTTCTAGAACACAGATTTCCGAACAAATCAGGATATATCTATTAATAATGGAGATTCGCTTCCGGTTTTTGTCTGTAAGAAAAACTACGTCACTGCTTACGTCACAATACCCAAAATTGTCTTAACATAGAATAAATACACTCAAAATTATAACACTGAACATGCAACATTAGACAGTTTTCATTGTTTTTTAAAACAAGTTTTAATAAATACATGACTGGTATTATATATCTATATATAGTTTGTTTTATTTTAATACATATTTAAAGTTTACATTTCAAATTGTTTTATTTTTTTATCCTTTAATGAATTTGATGATTTTACTTACTTAGGGTACGAAATCGTTGACATTGAATTTTTTACTCCCACCCCTTCATGTTTCAAAAATCTATTTTTACTTCGCCCGGAGGGTGTTTTTTAAAATTTTGTACTAGTCTATATAATAATACTAGTGTTCCTAAAAAAATACATCCGTTTTCATCTTGTAACACCCTCTGGTTAAAAATGAAACCGTCCAAATCGTCCGAGATGAAATGCAAACATATAAATCCTGATTCTCTGCTATTGCTTATTCGCTGAATGCTCATTTCTTATGAGTGTTATCACCTAAGCTTAATAATGGACTATTCTGTTTTGTTATAAAAAAAGAAATTGAAGAAGAAGGACATAAAAAATAAGAAAGAAAGAAAGAGGATAGGGAAAGATAGAGAGAAGGGTGAGTGTACTGAAGCGATAACGCTAATCTGAATAGATCATAATGAATAGATGAAAAGAAGGAAGCAAAAAAAGTTTGAAAGAGAGTTAAATCAAGAAGATTGTTATAGTTTTTACATATTGAACTATTTCGCAATAGCTTTTTAGTGAATATATCAATGGTTGTAATAATCAAATTATCATACTGTAGTATATCCACCGGTCCAACTAGTATATATATATATATATATATATATATATATATATATATATATATATGAGGAAGAATGAATAAAGAAAAGAAAGAAATAGAATGGATAATAAAAGATGAATTTAATCAATATCACTTACACATTACAAGATTCGACCTTCATCAGAGTGAAAAATTTCACTCTGATAAAGGTCAAATCTTCTCTGTGTGCAAAATATTTTCACACAGATGAACTGACCGAAACACATGTGTAAGTGATATTGATTAAATTCATCTTTTATTATCCATTCTATTTCTTTCTTTTCTTTATTCACTCTTCCTCATATTGTCGGATTCATTTCCAATTTCCATTTTTTTACACACACACACACACACACACACACACACACATATATATATATATATATATATATATATATATATATATATATATATATATATATTACGGGAAGTATGAAAATAAGCATTTTGACTGGTCCTCGTTTATGATGTTCGAATCAGTTATGTTGGCTAATTGAAAATGCAGGAGTATCAGTCGACTGAAATCCTTTCAAATAACTATGAGTAAACAGAAGAAAGAAAGAATTAAAAAAAAGTAAGCATGGGAAGGAAAAAATAAAACAAAGAGAGATTAAATCTTAATGAACGAGAAATTGCAAAAGAATGAAAGGAACAAGAAAAGACTGAAGAAGACAATATCATGGTGATAGTAGGAAAAAGAAGAATATGTATAAATATGATATTTTTCTTCTTAGTAACATCTTAGCCATGCCAATGCATTTATCAAAAAGAAAATGTCTGAGTCGCGCGATCCTGTTTATAACAACTACTCTTATCAATGATTGGCTGTAGAATTGGCCATGCAGATATAAAAAGTTCGAGGATCGCGTTGACTACGTCAAAGTTTTTTTTTGTTGGCGTTGCACAAGGGTGGCGTGTTGGAGTTTGATCGTCTCCAACGGGGTCTGGCAGGCTGAGGGGGTATTATGTTGAAAGACCCGAAACCCCCCTATGAAGCCAGCCAATAACATAACTGACGACGCTATCCTGCGCTAAGTCTAGCGTATTTCAAACACTGATATGATATGATGAAAGGAAGCGAAAAAAATTGTTGTTCAAAAGGTCATGGATGTTTTTAAATGATTTGAGTTGGAAATATGTTGAAAACTCAATTCATTCAAAATATTTCTCACCATTTGAACTACAAAAGTTTTTTGGTTATTTCCTATAATTCTAACATAAACAAAGGGGAACCACTCTTAACTGATAAATTATTTATTTATTTTCCCATTAAACTAACCCTAACCATAACCCTAAACCCTAACCCAGTCTTCTTTCTTCCTATTAGATCAATAAATAAATAAATAATTAATCAGTCAAGAGTGGTTCCCCTTTGTTTATGTTAGACTTATAGGAAATAACCACATTTTTTTATCTTCCTTTTATCATATTCTCCTCAAGAAGGTTTGATATAAACCAAATTTAATGTTTAAGTTTAAATGTCAATATTACCACCAATACTAAACTTCCATCCAGTATAACATCCCGTGTTTGTCTACATTTCTCCACATACTGTTTGGTTGATTTCCTTATTTTACTCCAATATATATATATATATATATATATATACAGAGAGAGAAGAGAGAGAGAGAGAGAGAGAGAGAGAGAGAGAGAGAGGGGGGAGGGATTAGGCAATCTAGATATGAATACCAATGAAGTTTTAAAAAAAGAGAATTAAATAACACATTTGCGTAAATTTACTGTGGGAGTTTTTAACTTTAAACCATCTCATGTTTCCATACCAAGGGAATTTCTCATTACATTTAAGTTAACGTGACCGATATATATATATATATATATATATATATATATATATATATATATATATATATATATAGTGTGGTATTCAACCAAAACTGTTTGAATAATAACTTGCCGAAATGTACGCTATTCAAACACATATATGTATTGATAGATAGATAGATATATGTTTGAATAGCGTACATTTCGGAAAGTTATTATTCAAACAGTTTTGCATGAATACCACGTAATATATATATATACATATATTATTTCACACTGTCGGATTCACTTCCAGTTTTGCATGAATACCACGTAATATATATATATATATATATATATATATATATATATATATATATATATATTATTTCACACTGTCGGATTCACTTCCATTTTATTTCACACTGTCGGATCCACTTCCAGTTTTGCATGAATACAACGTAATATATATGTATATTATATATTATATATTTTATTTCACACTGTCGGATTCACTTCCATTCATTTTTCATATATATATATATATATATATATATATATATATATATATATATATATATATATATATATATATATATCGGTCACGTTTATTCAAACAGTTTTGGTTGAATACCACGTAATATTCTTTTTGAATGATTTTCAATTGCATACTCTCAAGCCCACGTGTCATTTTTCTTATATCGTGGTCCAAGTAGATATTCGGTAAATCCGGATCAATAATACTAAAATCCTCAACAACAATAACTATAAAAAAAATGCTCTTCAAATCCGAGAAGCAATTTGCATAAAAATAGAATGAATTAACATGAATGAAATATCATTTAACACAGGATAGTTCCATTTCAAATCGTCCGGAAAAAAGAAAAATGTATTTTTCTATATTATTTTAAATATATCTGACTACCGACATAATCCTAATCATTTCCTCTGCATTCTGACTGTTATTTTACTCCATATAGATCTTATTCAATGGCTGAACGGAAACACTTTAAAAAATGAAAGTGCAAAATTTTAACTGATGATTTAGCTTCGGTTCTGAGCAAAAACCAAACTATCTTTTTGGTACAAATAATGTTCAATATATGTAAAATAATAATAGATACATATTTTTTGTCATAGATGCATATCACATTGGAATATGCTATGAAAATATCAGAAATCATTAATAACCTAAAATTGTTTAACTTTAAAACTTTTTGATAGCCTTTTTGGATTCATTGGATCAAAATACTTTTATAAACCAATATTTAAAGTAGGGAAACTCTAGAACTCATTTTATAGACAAAAATAGATTACTAAGTCACCATTTTCACCCCCTAATTTGAAGAGCTAAAAATCGATAGAACTCGTCCAATTTTTGGAATTGGAAGCTCAACTTGTTGGGATTGTCTAACTATAATATAGTCAACACCTGGAGAAAATTTGAAAGGGGTAGGTGATATGGCCTGGATGATTTGACATGAAATTAGCCACAGGCAATGATATATTATATATCTTTAATAACTAATGCACTAACCACTGAAAACTTACCTACAATAAACACTTCTAACTCTATGAAACTGCAGCAACAATAAATCCTCACAGTTAAATAAACATCGCACAAAAAAAAATTCAAGCAAAAAACAACTACAACAAATAAACCTCTTGAAGACGATCATTGACCTGGTCGAAAACGCTTGGGGAAAATATGGGAAGTGGGCTTCAAGTAGATATTCAGAAAATCCTAATCAGTAATTTGTCTGAAGATCGCATAGGCAAGAAAACTGTCAGTAACCAGATGCCGTTGACACAATGTCTACACTACCTTAACTTATATATATATATATATATATATATTATATATATATATATGTGTGTGTGTGTGTGTGTGTGTGTGTGTGTGTGTGTGGAAAGGTAGACAAACACGGGATGTTGTACAAAACGTTTATTGTAGGTAGACAACATCCTCTTATTTCTCCCCCCCCACATGTATATATATATATATATATATATATATATAATATATATATAGTCATCCACAGACACGTGTTTCGACTTATCAGTCTCTTCAATGTGGCTAGACATTTGTAAGCTACCTACAACCGATCGGTTCAGCATCAGTCAGACACCTTAACCGCTAGGCTATAGTCACTTACAGAATGCGAAGGGGATTTTAACTGTTTTTAATACACACATCTCTATGTATGGAAAGGTCGCCATAGAGTGTTCCATCCCTTGAACCAGAGAACGTTGCGTTTATATATATATATATATATATATATATATATATATATATATTAAAAATGACTAGATATTGAAATACATCCCAAAGTAGCCCACAAGTGTATTAGCGTGATAAGGATCAAGGAATCGTAAACACGTGCCGCTTACTGTTAAATCTAGAAAAAATAGAAAAAATAGAAAACAAAACAAAATAAAAAACAGAGCTGGCGTCACTTTTACGTCATCTAATGACGTATTAGATGACGTAAAAGTGATGATAATACTTTCTTCACCACTGACTGGACGAAAAAACAAAAAAACAAAACAACAACAACAATAAAACAACAATACACAGACACACATATACACAACACATTCAACAGACACACGCACATATGGGCAAGTAACACACACATACAAATAATACACACACATGGCAATGGGACGTAAGAACACGCACACAACATGCAAACATACAAAGGCAAAACCCACCACGTATCAACAGGTATAAAAGTGTAGGTCAAACCTGGCATGATAACAAGACACACACACACACACATAAAAAAGATGCTGCTGTAAATAAACAGAGCGATTAGAATACCTGGAATGATAATCAGAAACTGTTGAACATGCGCACAAACAAACTCACATATGAACAAACACCCACACACAGAAAAACACACATAAACAACCCCCCCCACACACACACACACACGCAGAGTATTTGGAAGACATGAGACAGAACCAAATGGACAGTCACTAACAACAGTTTCAGTTTTGGAGATTGACCGGACAATGGCTGTGTTGTATTTTGTTTTACTGTTTTGATTTATGTTGCCTCGATTGCTTTAAGAGTTTTGTTTGTTTGTTGATCTGTTTACTTGATGTTTCTTTCCTTTTTTGTGTCTGATTCTTAAGACTTACACAATTTCTTTTTTCATTTCAATGCGTTCAGTTCTTTTTTTAATGTTTTTTTTTAAAATGTCTTTTGTTTTCTTTGATTTAAATGTCATTGTCATTTGAAAATGTTTTTCTTCGTTTCTTTCTGTTTCATTTTGTTTTTCTTCTTTTTCACTTCCCTTTTTATTGTTTCCTCTTTGTTGTACTGTTTATTTGAGAAGCTTTTTAATCTTATTTGTGTTAGTCATTATCCCTATATATATATATATATATATATATATATATATATATATACAGATACGATATATACACTGAAAATTAGCCTCATTATATATATATATATTATATATATATATATATATAT
>CM042161.1:24516531-24536531 GCA_023376005.1 Doryteuthis pealeii | reverse complement strand
TTTCTTCTTCTTTTACTTCTTCTTTCTACTCAGTTCTTCTTCTTCTTCTTCTTCTTCTTCTTCTTCTTCTTCTTATTATTATTATTATTATTATTATTATTATTATTATACCTTCTTCTTCTTCTTCTTCTTCTTCTTATTATTATTATTATTATTATTATTATTATTATTATTATTATTATTATACCTTCTTCTTCTTCTTCTTCTTTTTATTATTATTATTATTATTTTTATTATTATTATTATTATACCTTCTTCTTCTTCTTTTTATTGTTATTATTATCATTATACCTTCTTTTTATCATTATTATTATTATTATTATTATTAATATACCTTTTTCTTCTTCTTTTTATTGTTATTATTATTATTATCATTATACCTTCTTCTTTTTATTATTATTATTATTATTTACTCCTTTTGAGTTTTCACATCAGTGTTAGCTGATGGTCTTTCACTGGAGCCTGAGTGACAGCAAGTCTCCTCAGGTCTCCAGGACTCTTCTGAGTACTCTGGCAGATTGCAGCAGTGCAGTGTTCTGAATGGTTTCAATCCTTCCTCTGATATCCAAACTTTCCAAGCCCTTTTCTAATCCTTTTGGGACTGTTCCAAGTGCACCAACTACAATTGGTATAACTTTCACTTTCATATTCCATAACTTTTTCAGTTCTCTGGCAAGGTCCAGATATTTGTCAATTTTTTCATTTTCCTTTAACTTCACCCTGTGATCTGCTGGCACTGCAAAATCAACCAGTTGACAAGTTCTTTCTATTTTTGTTAATCAACACTAGGTCTGGCCTTCTTGCTGGGATAAGGTGATCCGTTTTAATTTCAAAGTCCCAGAGAATTTTGTGCGTTTCGTTCTCAAGAACAGATTCTGGTTTATGCATATACCATTTTGTTGTGTGGTCAAAATTTAATTTCTTGCATAATTCCCAGTGGATCACCTTCCCAACCCAGTCGTGTCTAGTTTTGTATTCTCGTTGTGCTAGTTTGCTACATTCGCAGAGTATATGGTTAACAGTCTCATCTCTATTACCGCAAAGTCTACATTTACTATTTTGTTGGGTCTTATCAATTTTCACTTTGATGTAGTTTGTCCTTATGGCATTATTTTGTGCAGCAATTATAAGTGATTCCGTTTCTCTTTTGAGGTTTCCCTTTCTTAACCATGTCCAAGTCTTTTCATGTGCAACCTCATCTATTTGTCGTTTTAAGCGTCCATATAATTGTTTTTCTTCCCATTTTTGTTTTCTAGTCTTTGTCGTTTTTCTGTTTGTCCATCTGCCGTTTCTACTATTGTTGGCCGCCATAAGTAGTTTGTCTTTGCTCTTTCTTGTGTAATCTTCAAGTTGTTGGATTGTGGTTTCTACGCATTCCTCTATGTTGGCAAGACCTCTTCCCCCTTCCTTTCTTGACACATACAATCTATCTCTATCATCTCTAGGGTGGAGAGCCTTGTGCATGGTCATTAATTTTCTCGTCCTTTGGTCTATCTGTCTGAGTTCTACTTTTGTCCATTTTAAGAATGGTCCTGAGTATCTTATAATGGGGACAGCCCAAGTATTAATTCCTTTGATCAGATTTCTGCTGTTAAGTTTGGTTTCTAGAAGTTTTCTAGTTCTCCTGAGATATTCTTTTTTAACTTTTCCTTTCATTTCGGCTTGCATGATATTGTCCGCTTCTAAAATTCCTAAGTATTTGTAGCTTTCATTTTCATCAAGAGATTTTATAGTTTCCTGATTTGGTAGTTGTATTCCATTTAATAGTTTTCTTTCTATTATTATTATTATTATTATTATTATTATTATTATTATTATTTCTTCTTCTTCTTCTTCTTCTTCTTCTTCTTCTTCTTCTTCTTCTTCTTCTTCTTCTTCTTCTTCTTCTTCTTCTTTAAGTCTAGATGGTCAAATAACACCCATTTCCCTGAGAGATATCACGAAAGAGAATTAATCGTTATCCCATTTCAACGACAACACAAGTTACAAGACATATCTATATTTCATATTTTCGCAAAAAAAGGTGACTGCGTTTCTCCTGATCCATGATCCATACTATATCGGCTTTCAAAACACCACGTCATGTAGAGTTGAACATTGGTGTATCTATTTATGTGCAAAAAGTACATTTTCAAACTGCTGCGTTATTCTATATCCACAATTTTCATTCCTTTTTTTTCTGACGACCTCCGACTGCTTTGTTTTGTTCTCTTTTAATTTAAAAAAAAGTATTGCAAATCCCAGTGGATAAACGTTTTGTCTTTTATACTGGTATTTTTAAACTGGTGTTTTTATACTGTTTTTTTAATTCCATTCCAAACTGAAAAACCGTCCGTTTTTCGGAAGTGAGATAATACCCTTAGATTACGTATAAAAAAACATTACATTTCACGGAAATACTCGAAAACTTTCAGATGTTAGAGTTAGGGTTAATGTTAAGGTTAGGGTTAGACTACTTTGAGAGTTTCCGTAATCTAATTCTGTTTATACGTAAAATACAATTTTAATGATATTGTCTGTTTCCATTCCACTAACTATGACTTGGTACAAGAGTTAAGCTGTATTAATTATTATTCTATTTTACTGTCACCCTTGACCAGGAAACGGAATCCTAGAGATATCTGTCTCTTAGAAGTATATTAACTCAACGCCTATATCCACTACACCCTGTGTCCAATTGAGAACATTATACCCCTGTGGATTGAATCATTGCTCGCCATTTTAGATAAACAAAATCATTCCAGATTGCTTTTTATTAAATTAATCGAATTTCATTTGCTTAATTTCTTTCCCTGGGGATCGAAAGAAAAAAAATAGTTCATTTTTTAAATTTTTTCTAAAATTCTAAAAATTAAAAAAAATTATTTTTAATTTTCTTAAATTTTTTTTACTCTAAAAAAAATCTTTTTTTAAAATTTTTTTTTTAATTTAAAAAAAAAGATTTTTTAAATTTTTTCCAAATTTCTAAAATTTGTTTAAATGTCTAGAATTTCTTTTAGTTATCCCCAATTCTATATTCTATACGTTTCAAAAAACTTAGTATTTTTTTGGCTTCGAACCGTGAAGGATTCCAATTACGACAAAAAGTTTTCCGAGTTCGAAAAGAAAAAAAAACCCAGAAGAATTCTAGTACTAGTTGTTAACTGAACTTTTAGTCTTACGATCCTGACCAGAATTAAAACATAAATAAGGAGGCACATCCATTTTGAATCCGTAAGATGCTGACTGAAATTCATCCGATCGATTCATCCGGTTTCAAAACATTACGTCACATCAACCTGCACCTATGTGCATCTGCTTGTATTACCTCGGTCATATGTACATAAACTTCAAAAACATGTGTTGCATTTTTATTTGATGTTAATGCCTCTATGTTGTCACTTGATACCGGGTGAAAGAAGCTAACAAACTCATATTCATTTTTTATAACCTTTCCTTTCTTGGTGGGATTTCTGCTATGAGACCGTCATTAAGGAGAGAAGAAAAGTTAATTCAATATCTTTAGTATGGTAGCCCAAATGGGCAAATAAAAAAAAAGAATAGGGAAATATGGATTTCACTAATCGAAACGAATAGATAGCTAATAAATCTGGCGAATATTGAATAGGTGGAAGTATCTCACATCGTAATAATTTCTTTTTTTTATAGTTTGACAAAAAGATGGAAATGGATCGAATACTTGCAATGTCTTTCTTCACTTCAACATCTTTTCTTTTTCTTTTTTTAAACTTTTTTTTTTGCTTTACTCTTTTTTCATATCCTCTTCATCTCCAGTTTCTTCTTCTTCTTCTTCTTCTTCTTCTTCTTCTTCTTCTTCTTCTTCTTCTTCTTCTTCTTCTTCTTCTTCTTCTTCAAGGCTAGATGGTCAAATAACATCCACTTCCCTGAAGAAGGGCGAGAAGAAGAAGAAGAAGAAGAAGAAGAAGAAGAAGAAGAAGAAGAAGAAGAAGAAGAAGAAGAAGAAGAGATGACACGAAAGGAAATTAATCGTTATGCCACTTCAACGATAACAGAACTGACAGTAGATTCGAGCAGAATCAGCAGTTGGCCTGAATAGATCTAGTGGTAGGCCCCAATCCCATCTCTTCTTTTCTGTATTTAATCCCAATTATCTAACAATTCAAAAAACAAGTGTTCCCACTTGTATCCCATGTTCGAGTTAATAAATTACAACTCAAACCCATATATAATTCCAGCCTATTACTTCTAATTTATCATCGAGGGTTGACATCGGTTCCTGTCCGGGAAGAGCCGAAGGCTGGCCCGAGTAGGTCTAAATGTAGGTTCGAGCAAAACCAGACCCAGCAGTAGGACCGGGTAGAGCTGGCAGTAGGTTTGGAAAGTGTCGGCAGTAGTTCCAAGCATATCCTGCTGCTGGACCGGGAAGAACCGATAGAAGGCTCAAGCAGAGCCGGTAGTAGGCCCAGGCAGAACATGCAGTTGACCCGGACAGGGCCGGTAGTAGTTCTGGACAGAGCCGGCAGTTGGGACTGGAAGAACAGACAGAAGGCTCGAGCAGAGCCGGTAGTAGGCCCAGGCAGAGCTGGCAGTAGTTCCAAGCAGAGCCTACGGAACGCCAAGGCAGAGCCGACAGTAACCTCGCACCAGATGAGAAAATTAGCACCAACTACTATATCAAACTGCTCATCAAGTATTTCTGTAATTAGTGCAAAATGCACATGATTTATGTATGGGTTGGGTTTTATATATTAAATGCACATGCAATAGATATATATTATGTACTTATTATGATGACATAGATATTTATTTGAATGTTGGATAAGCAATTTATTATGAATGTGAGTTGTCTTTAACGGTTTGTTCACAAGATGAATTTCTCCGAGAAATATTTCTTTGTAGAAACTGACTAAGCCGAGGTCACCATTGTAATGTAATGAGTTATTTGTTTACAACGAAATTAAAAGTTCAGCTGAATATAGAAAAAATGTAATGTTCGCAATCTCTTTTCAATAATAAACATGTATCTTATTATAATGGAGATTATGTGTTAGTCATTCTGTAACCGAAACTATATCACTACTCATGTCACAATTCTTTTAGTTATTTACGTCAATTTTTCCATGATTTCATTTACATTTAAACTTCAGCTATTAATAAAAGTGTTTTATATCATTAATACTGTTGACCATATCTACATATTAATAACATGCAATTGTATTTATATATATAACGAAAAAGCTGTTTACAGTGTGAACGGGAAGGCTAATTTGCATATTGATATTAAAAAATTATTTTAATAAACATATGCTTGAAATTGTTATTAATTTCTAATTGTTTGGTTTTATCTTAATGAACATAAGCAAATATCTTAAGAGAAACCATTAACAAGAAGAAATAATAATAATCTTATTCTTTACTTCCTATTTGAACTAAATGGTTAAATTGGGAAAATTTAGCAATGAAAGACGAGAGTGATTGAAGAGTTAGTTTCAGTTGTTCTATTTTTAGATTATACCCACCTCTGTTTAAAATCTTTTTATCTGCGTTCTTATTTAGTTTCCTTGGCTTTTTAATTTAATATGATATTTTATTACATTAAAACTTAAATACATTCTAGTACACTTAAAAAAATTTTTCATAAAACTTTTGTCAAACTAGCAAGAATAAGAGCTCGCTCTGTATTTCAGAGTTAATGTAATAAAATATATTAATTTAGAAAGACTAACGAAATTAAACGAAATTAAATATGAACATATATAAAAAAAAATCAGAGTTATTTTAATTATATTTTAATTGGTTTGTATATAGATCATTCATAGGATTGACTATAATATGTTGGAGAATAAAACAATAATATTTATTATTTATTAAACCCAGTTTTGTTGAAATCAGTATGCAAACTACATCATATATTATGTAAACCTTATATGAGACACAATGCAGGATTTTAAGCGTCCAAATATTATTGAATATATATATATATATATATATATATATATATATATATATATACCCCGACCTTGATAATGGTTCGGATAAGAACCGACAGTACTTGGTCAGCTAATAATGGCTATTTCGGAAAAAATCATTAATGCCTTTCATGATTATAAAATCAAAAGAATTATTAGGAAGCTTGAAAGAAAGAATTAAAAAAACTTGAAAATAATAGGGAGTCCGTTTTGTTGAATCAAAATTTGTTTGAATATATATAATATATATATATATATATATATATATATATATATATATATATATATATATATAATGGACTTTATTTTAGACGTATGAGGGTTCATACACACAATGAATTCCCACACAAGGATTTGTTTATAGTGGTTGAGGCTTGTGTTGGACCATTCACACTTTTTGGCACAATCGATAGGAAAGAATTGGTGCATCAAAGGTTGCCACAAACCTCAGGAATTTTGAATTCAGAGTTATCCCTCTCCTACACTGATTACCTACCAAAGGCTGAATGGCCCAGTCTGTCCTCTTATTTAACCCATAGCTGGAGGGAGAATGTATGGATTCATACCTTTCCCAAGGGTAATTAGCGCTATGTGAAATGCCAACAGCTTCGTCTAGGAATTGAACTCGAATCGACGATTCCATTTTCCACGAAATATATATATATATATATATATATATATATATATATATATATATCAGCTGACTAATGAAAGTCTCAGACGAGAAGAAGGACTTGCAGACCAAGGAAGAAAGTCTCAGACGAGAAGAAGGACTTGCAGACCAAGAAAGGAAGTTGTTGATCGAGATTGGGGTAGATGGTCAGAGTCCAGGACGGACAAAGAACAGAAATGTAGAAAAAATGCCTCTAGACTTGTCTCCCTTCATCAAGCCACGTCTAAAAAACGCACAGCTTTTACTACCCCAGGCAATAATCATGGAATTGGCAGGCTTAAAAAGTGATTCCTAAGCATAATAAAATATGCTTAGTAAGTAACTTGTCTCGCAAATATCATTGCTAGTGAATTCTATTTTCACACGTTGCACCTTCTACCGCAACGACGCTACGTTTAGCAAATGACTGTGGTGAACTAACCTAAGCCTAGCGACAATTACTGCACAATAATTAACTAGATCTTATCAGAGGCATTACATTTATGACTAAATCAAATGAAATCACAGACCCCCCCCACACACACATATATATATATATATATATATATATATATATATATATATATATATATAACCGCCATCCGTTTAAAAAGTGAATTGCCTAAAACAGGATACATTAGTTTGAGAACTAATACCTTAGTAAACAGTAGAAAAATAAACAGTGGTCAATGTGAAAAATAATGTCGAATATATATATATATATATATATATATATATATATATATATAATATGAATAAATAAGTAAATATTAATAATACATAAATAAGTAAATAAAATCTTCTATTGGACCGTTTTTATTTTGAATTCAAGATAGTTACAATGTAGCAATATTCACCGGACGTTAACCAGACAAGATTATATATATATATAAATTCAAACCCATTCTCAACAGATATTACAAAGGTAAAAGACGGATGTTATCTTTTTCTAATAACTTATAGAATAATTATATTAACTTGATGCTTCAAAAGGAGTCTAATAATAGATGAGAAAAAATTTCTATCAGGGACCCCACTCTCAAAAAGTGGTTTTTACTTTTGAGAGGAGTCCTTGAAAAGGATTTTTCATTTATCCCCCTCATTTTCATTGATTTTTATTTCATCCATTCATTCATTAACCATTAATTTTTAACTATATATATATATATATATATATATATATATATATATATATATATGATGCCACAATATTAGCTGATATTCATAATAAAAGACTAAGACACATCTTTGAAGCTAGTGAAATTTCGCTTTTGTCCTCCCTTAATAATCGACCTGGATTTTTCAACATATCACCGTTTTTAATTAAATAGTTTTAAATAGGTAGAAAATACCTGGCTTTATTTGATTATTTAATTATATTTCCCCACTTTGTTCCCATTGTTCTCATGAAATCAGTCCATCAATACTTTTTCTCGTTTTTTGTTGAATGCATTTTCTCGTCTTTCAAAAAATATAACGCTGAAAAAATACAGTTACGAACTTTTTATAAATATTCTTCTAACTCCTGTCATTTATAAAACATCCATTAATTTCTTCATCCTACAATCCATCCTGATGATTGTTTAAAATAAACCGAAACGTTTAAGCGTCGATAAATAAATTCATCTTATTTTCGGAGCACTTCGTTTTTCAAATTTCTTCATATATATATATATATATATATATATATATATATAAAATAATGTAAAAATATTTATGGGAACAAAGTGGGGAAAGATAATTAAATAATTAAACCCAAACCTGGTAGAGCTGTCGAGGAGCGATTTTAATTGACTTTCATCTCCAGCGCAATAAAGCAATGATCTTCTATGTTTACAGATTTGATCTCTCTGGTGATCGTAAAATACATAAACAGATGTATGCATTTATCAGTTAAAACACCCTCCTCAATGGCAGCTGTCGATGACTGAGAGGTTAAGAAACCGGGCTGATGAAAAATCAGTCGGATTTCACTCCTGCTCAGCGGTAGTTGCTATGTTTAGCCACACTGATGAGACGTGAAACGTCGAAATACTGTTTTGTGGATGACTTCAACAAGCAGTTGGTCATACCCAATAGAAAGGAAACATGACTCTAATAAAAGACCCGTCAGTTAAAAATATGGAAAGATCGTATGTATATATATATATATTATATATATATATATATATATAATATATATATTATAATTTACCAACGCCCTCTGCACGAGCAGGATGTGAGACAAGGTCAATTGCTTAAGCGAAGTTCAACAGGTTGGAATTCAGTGTTTTTCTTCTCCTAGACCGGTTGCCTAATCAAGGTTAAAGAGCCCAGTCTGTCCTGCTATTTATCCATAGCTGAAGGGGGAGTAGGATTCATAACTTTCTTAAGGGTATTAGCACTAAGTGAAATGCAATTACCGCATCCAGGATTTGAACTCGGGGCGACGAGTCCATTTCCCATGACTTTAACCATTACAGCACGCGATTTCATGGAAAGATCGTATAACTCATTCAAGAAGGATATCTACAGTAGAGTTTCTTACGACTCTAACCATTATGAATCTCACACCTCCATTGTTTTTCAATAGACTATTTGTTAAACTTAAAAACTTGTCAGTGGCTTCGGCACTAATATGAAGTTAGTTGGCTGATTCTAGATTGTTAACAATTGAGCTAATTCTTATCTCCACAATTCTTTTAACACACATATATATTTACCAACCCCTTCGCACGAGTAGGATGCAACACAAGGTCACTTTATTAGGCGGAGTTTAACAGGTTTGAATTCAGAGTTTTCCTTCTCCGAAACAGGTTGCCTAACCAAGGCTGAAGAGCCCAGTCTGTCCTACTATTTATCCATAGCTGGAGGGAGAGTAGGTTTCATTCCTTTCTCAATGGTATTAGCGCTATGTTAAATATAGACAGCAAAGTCCAGGATTTGAACTCCGGGCGACGAGTCCATTTCCAATGACTTTAACCATTATACCACGCTCTTCTTATTTTTAACATACATAATTTCATTAAAAAAAAACAACTCGTGCAATTTGTTTTTAAATAACGAAGCAAGATAACAAAAACAAAACAACAGCAACCAAAATGGGAGCAAAACGTTATTAGTTTTACTAACAACAGAAAACACCCTCCGGGCGTCGTAAAAATTAATTTTTGAAAGACATTGCCTGAGATGGTGGGAGTTAAAAATTCAATGTCAGAGGGTTTGTATCATAAGTAAGCAAAATCCTCATATTTATTAAAGGAGTAAAAAAAAAAAAAAAACATTTGAAATGAAAACTGAGCCCCATCCCTCTCAAATAAAATATTGCTGCATGTAATAATCAAACAATTATTTTGAATATTTTCCACACCATTTTCCACAAAATCGTAGGAATTTATTTATTTGTAAACTTTTTAGTTAACTTCTTGTTACTGTAAAAAAAAAAAAGAACAGAGTAAAAGGACGAGAGTAAAAAAAAACAATTTTTAAAATTGCTTACTCAAATTTTGGCTGTATATAGCATAAGAATATTGTGACGTAAGCAGTGACGTAGAGCTATAACGTAGTGTTTGTTACAGACAGAAATACAGACATTCTCCATTATTAATAGATTTGCCAATTCTTCTAACAGCTGTAATTATTCAGTATTCTTCCTTAACAAACGCCAAGCCCAAGTGAGAACGACTGTTATGTATTGAGAAACGACTGAACTTTTAACCCGTAAACATAGACTGGGGAGTGACGTACATAGAAATTTTCCTTAGTTCCAACACCCAACATTCTACCTTTTGCATTCTCCTACTTCAAATACTCACCTATATATTAACATTTGAAACCGACAGGTGCAATATAGTAGAATCAGGTACCAGAATAAGTAAAGTTGTCGGGGTGGCCTAAAGTCGGTATCAGCCTGACAGCGGGGAAGTCGGGTTAGCTCAGTCGGTAGAGCGTTCGGCTAGAACCACAAGGTTCCTTGTTTGATACCAGCCCTCGCCAACTCAGCGTATGAGTATCACAGAGATCTGTGCGGTAAAGTAAGGAGCCGATGGTAGATGCAGCGCTCCACCTCAGATGCAAAAAATCAACCTCCTTTGTCTAGCGTTACTGAAAAGGGAACAGATTCCCTCGCTGATTGGCTGATACCGACTTTAGGCCAACCCGACGACTAGACCAAGGAGATTGTTTTCGCGTCTGAGGCCACACCTACCATCAGCTCCACACTTTACCGCACAGATTCCCGTGCTATTCATACACTGGGTTGGCGTGGGTCGTTATCGAACCCGAAACCTCGTGGTTCCTAGTCAGACGCTCTACCGACTGAGCTAAACTATGTACCGTATATAATCGTCGATTGGTCGAATGATGAACATCTAACATAGGTTGTAAGTAATGATGTTTTAACACTGAAACTTGGTTGGTTGGTTAGGTTTTACGGCATGTAAACACATTGGGTCATTCTATGCCAAAAGGAACTAGAGTCCTTAGGGTGGTGTGATGTGGAACTCCAGAGCTTGCCAGAAACTTCTGCGAGACTATCGTTAACAGACTGCATTTTCCCTTTCTTTTTGACCACAAGAGCAGTGTGGAGATGGGGGACCTGCTGCTGAGGCGGCAGCTTATCCTCTTTATCAACCCGTCCAGGCTACGTAGTTCCACTTGGAACACCGTCTCTAGTAGACGGATGGATGCCAATGAGGATATAATGGATGATCTAATAGGATACGAGTTTTGAGTGTCTTACTAAAGTTGTCACTTACTGGTTTGGACAGCCTCTCCTGTATAAGGTATACAGAATTCCTGTACGTGGCCAGAGGTAACACACCAGTTGTGTCTCCTGTCCATTTGGAAAGGGGCTTAGACCCCTCAAGCGTTCCGTGTACCTGCATTTGTTTTGTTTACAAGAGAGGGGACTTCCCTCTCCTGTAAACAAAAGATGCGAACTGGTGAGTGTGACCTCAGCAAAGTTGGAGGGTGAGGAACTCTCGGGAAACAGGTACACGGAATGCTTGAGTGGTCTAAACCCCCTTCCTAATGGACAGGAACCACAACTAGTGTGTTACCTCTGGCGGTTGGGGAGTCTAAGAGAAGAGGATTTGACTTGGCGGTACTGCCTTTTGTACTACCGGTCGCAACGACATTAAAATATTAATAATGATGTGATATATCTATTTAAGGAAATAAGTGCTATGCGAAAACAACTGTTTTAACTTAGGTTTAAAAAGGGAAGAGTTTATTTGCTTTTTCTTCTTTTTGTTTTTGTCTCCTTTGAATCGAGGGGTGGGGGCAGGCAATACGAAATGATAGAGCGAATAATGTAAGAAAACATTTCAATTTCTCTTCTGTTGAATTTCTATTTTAACATTGTTTTGTACATTTCTCGGTCGAAACCTTTCACTCTGACCACACCAGATTGTTGATTTTTAACTGGTGGCTTACTAAAACCAAAATACCCAAAGGGGGAATTTCTTTAGATTATTTCAATACAGATATGAAAAGCACAGGTTTTACTTCACATAAACACGCACAAACACACACACATACACAGACACACACTCATAAATATATATCTGTTTTTTTCACATTTATTTAATTTTATTTTCCTACTAAGTCATATTCAGTTGTCAAAAATGCCTTGAAAAAGGGTGGAGGTCATCCGAAATATTGGAAAAATAAAGTAAAATAAGGACAAAACAACGGTTATATATTAGAACTCTTTTTTTTTTCAGTTTTTATATATTTCCTTATCACAGAACGTTCGCAAGAACAAAATTGCTACACAAATTCATTATATATATATATATATATATATATATATATATATATATCGCGTGTCTGTTTTGGTATTTACGTGTTGACTTGTAACTCATTAAAAAAAAATTTAACAAAGCAAAAATTGATAAGACAAAATTGTAAATGAGGACCGTGCGGTGACAGAGATGAGACTGTAAATCATGTATTAAGTGAATGTAGCAAACTAGTACAACGGGAATACAAAGCTAACTGGGTTGGGAAGGTGATCCACTGAGAATTATGCTCAAAATTAAATTTTGTCCATAGAACAAAATGTAATATGCATAAACCAGAATCTGCTCTTTAGAATGAAACGCATAAAATCTCTGGGACTTTGAGATAAAGACGGATCACCCTATCCCAGCCAGGAGACCAAATCTAGTGTTGATTAACAAAAAAAAATGAGAACGTGTCAACTGGTGGACTTTGCGGTTCCAGCAGATCACAGGGTGAAGCGGAAGGAAAATGAAAAGATGAATAAATACCTGGACCTTGCCAGAGAATTGAAAATTCTGTGTAAGATGAGAGTGAAAGTGATACCAATTGTAGTGGGTGCACTTGGAACGGTCCCAATAAACTTGGAAAAAAGACTGGAGGATCTGGAAATCAGAGGAACAATTGAGACCCGAGGAGACTTGTTGTCACTCAGCCTCCAGTGAAATACCATCAGCTAATACTGATGTGAAAAACTCAAAAGGAGAGATAATAATAATAATAATAATAATAATAATAATAATAATAATAATAATGAGGCGCACAAAATTATCAGGGACTTTGAGATACAGACGGATCACCTAATCCCTCCCGGGAGACCAGACCTTGTGTTGATTAACAAGAAGAAAAGAACTTGTAATCTCGTGGATTTGCCGTCCCGGCGACACCAAATGAAAGTAAAAGAAAGCGATAAGATAGAAAAATACTTGGACCTTGCAGAGAACTAAGAAACTGTGGAACATGGAAGTGGAAGGTTGTACCAATCGTGAATTGGTGCCCTTGGAACGGTCTCCAAAGATCTGGAAAAAATTGGGTGTATTGGAAATCAGAGGAAGAATCAAGACCATTCAAACTACAGCACTGTTAAGATCGGGTAGGATACTCAGAAGACACCTGGAGACTTGAGGAGACTTGCTGTCACTTATCCCCCAGTAGACTACCGGCTATGACAGGTGTGAAAACACAGATAGATGAATAGATAAAACCCTAGAAACATTGACAGTAACAAAGCGCTAATATAGATATATAAAATAATTTTTTTTAACTTTAAGGGGCTCTCTTCTCGTTAGTTAGACTACTTAGAGACCTCCACCTAACAAATGTAATATACTAATTTTCATGAATGTAATTACACTCCTTTTGTGAATGTAATATACAAATTTTTATGAATGTAATACTAATTTTTATGGATGTAATATACTATATATTCATGAATTTGGTTGTAATCTATCTATCTGTAAATTAAAATATTTTATTTCTATGAGTTAATTTGAGTTAATAATTGTTAATTAATACTACTCAATTAACTCGAAAAATAGTGACCAAGTGAAGACACTTACAGGAACTTTTTTTTTAACACGCGTGCTTAACTCAATTGGAACTTACACATCATTATTAAATTTTACAGCTGAGTACAGTAGTCTAGTCGGTAGAGCGTTCGGCTAAGAAACTACAAGTTCTTGTTCGATCCTGGTCCTCGCTAACTCAGTGTATGAGTAGCACAGGATCTGTCGGTAAAGTAAGAGGAGCTGATGGTAGGTGTGCGCTCCACCTTAGACGCAAATACAATCTCCTTGGTCTGGCGCTAGTGAAGAAGGTGATAGACTCCTCGCTGATTGGCTGATACCGATTATTACGGCCCCGATAACTTTACCTTACTAACTACTTACAGTAGCCAAAAAAAATGGTTTTTAAAAAACAAAAAATTGGTAGACTATGAATATATTGTTTGTAGTCATTTGGGTAAGTGAGTGGGTATTAATAGTTCTCGGGTCAAACCAAGAATAAGCTTACATTTATTTATTTATTTATACTTATTTCAATCTTGTAAAAAACATCTGTTGACTTTCACAGATAAAAAATAGTGTTTTGCTCCTCAAACCGAAGACTATTAACAACGCCACTGAAAATGCTGTTGTTTCTTCTTCTATATTCTGCATGTGTGTTAATTGGCCACAGCTGATCTTAATGTGTCTGATGGTTTGCTCATCATGTGTTGTCGATGATTGGAACACGTGCCAAAATGGAAGCAAAGAAAATCAAGAGAGAAAAACTTGCAAAGCGAAACACTACTTGTTTTCACAACCCAATCACAAAAAGTCGGCTAAAGAAAGAAGTGCACTTTTGTTGCCGTTCCATTCAGTCCTCGGGAAAGGTGTACTGCTGCCAAAAGCGAAAATGGGTTCCGGTCATTCCAAAAAATAAAGGCCGAAAATTGCAAAACATAGGTATGTACGTAAGCTGATTAGAATCTTATTATAATGGATGATTGTGTCTGTCTTTCTGTAACTAAAACTACGTCACTGCTTACATCACAGTTCCCTCAGAAATTGCGTAAGTCTATTAACGAGAATCTAGTTCATAGTCAAAATCATTACTATATATATATATTATATATATATTATATATTATATATATATCTATTAACGATGTCTCTATGAAAATCTGAATAACATTGCGGAGGATAATGAAATGAATTGTTTGTTAAAAGTTTTTGGGGACCATATGACCTTTAGCACCCCTTTTTGATCTCGATTAAGAAAGGACATGTTCTTCACTTACACTGTCAATATCCGGTTGTTTTAACAGACAATGTTTTTAAATTTATAAAACTATTCCCTAATCCTAACCCTTAACACTAACCCTAACCCCTAACCCCAACCGCTAACAAACAACTGGATATTGACGGTGCAAATGAAAAACGTTTACTTTCTTAATCGAGATCAAAAAGGGGTGCCTAAAGTTAATATGGTCCAGTTTTTTAATAAAAAAAATATTAATGTAGAATAAATGTAGGTAGTTTTTCGTAATTTCTGTTTATTTAGAAATTTTGCAGCTTTCTACTTCGCGATGTGGTATATTTTTAAATATACGAAGAATTAGACATCCCCTGAAAATAAGCCCTAGTGTTATATTTCGGAGTGAAAATTGATATAAGCCCTGTTTTATTTTCGGGGAAACACAGAATTCCATGTGGGCATCACATGTGACGCAGGTCTAACAAAAAATCTATAATGTTAATGGAATAAGACATGGACGTATGTGTTTGAGTGTTTCGCTGTCATCACCTCAAATGAATAATGGACCATTTCGTTTCGACTGACAGAAAAGAAAGTGAAGAGAAGAAAAAGAACAGGCTATACATCAGACAGAAAAATGAAAATAAATTTAAGAAAGAAAGAAAAAAGAAAGAAAGAAAAGAGAAAGAAAGAAAGAAAGAAAGAAAGCAATGTCTCTTTTACAGACACATGTATCTTTTCAATAAAATGGACGGAAGGAAGAGGTGAAAATGAATGAAAGGAAACATAAAGAAAGAAAGAAAACAATTACGCTATATATCAGACGCATTTCGTCTCTGCAGAAAAAAGGACTGAAGGAATGAATGAAAAATAATGAAAGGAAAGAAAGGGTCCCTATGACCTTTAGGCACCCCTTTTGCTTTGCTGATTCATAAGTACATTTTTTTTCATTTACACCGTCAACATCCGGTTATTTGTTAGGGGTTCGGGTTAGGCAGGATTTTATAGACACACTGTATAACTTGTTGAGATTCAAGATACACATGTACATGCAGTATCTATCTTCTCACGAATCTGTGCAAGTGTAACTCGTACTGCACTCGTCTCGGTCAAAGTTAAGAAGCTTCAAATCATGTGCAACCAGCATTTTACGCCGTGATATTCAAAGTTTCTGTCCCTTTGACATAACATATAATTTCGGGTGGTCTATTTTCCGCCCTTCAAAAGGCAACTATTTCACACCCGTCAGATATCTGCTCCACTACTGAGCAGTTTACGTCTGGGAAAAGATAAAGACTCGATTCTCAGTTCCTCGTCGGGTGTAAGACACAACCAAATACGGGTAGTTCGGGCCTGAAGTGTGTGTGTGTGTGTGGTGTGGGGTAGAATTACTAGGATGTCATGGGGGGGGCGGATAAAAAGACATAAAGTACTAAGTAACACTTGCTCTCCTGGGTGTAGTGTCACAGTTTAACGAGAGACTATAGCATTTCTTTAACCACTTAGGGCCCAAGTGTTATCTACGCCAATTTAGATAGTTAAAACTGTTTTTTTAAAACTAGGGTAATCAAATAGCTATAACACAAATACACTTAGATGCCCGCACGCACAGAGAGACTTATTGGTGCGCATGCATGAGTGCGTCCGTGCACAGACCACATACTGTGAACCTGTCGACAAGTCCTATAGTCTACACCGACATAATTCATTACAGACGAGTAAATACCCACCAAAAAGAAAGTATCCTGGGGATGACAATAATCTTTATCTGGTGATGAGATTGCAGTTCTAGAGCTTTGTGGAGTCACATTTTTGTTGCTATAGGTACCATATCCATGTGACTCGGAGTGGTAGTACCACATATATCTTACTAGCAGCGGCTACCCGGCGTCGCCTGGGTAGAGGGGGATTTTTTAAGTTAGTCCTGCAAATCCATTATTACTGAATTTTGAGTTGAATCCTCGTGGGATGCCCCATTCAAAACCCTTTGTAAAAAAAGACCTTGCATTGATCCAGCTACTCTGAAAATAAATGTTAATGTCTACAATCTAAAATATCAAATGAAAAAAAAATCCATGCTGTTATCATTTAAACTTTATTTTTTAATTATCTTCACGAATATAAATCAAATCTCTATTATTTTTGCTAAAAAACAAGCCCTGGTTATATTTAATGTGTATATATATTTACTTTGTCGTTAATTGTTTTATTTTCAAAGTTTCCTCTGGACATACATATACACACAACTGCCCTTTATATATGTATAGATTACATTCGGACACACATACACACAACTGCCCTTTATATATTTATAGATTACATTCGTACATACATACACACAACTGCCCTTTATATATGTATAGATTTCATCCGGACATACATACAGATTACATTCGTACATACATACACACAACTGCCCTTTATATATGTATAGATTACATTCGGACATACATACACACAACTGCCCTTTATATTAAAATATAATTAAAATAAGTGTAATCGTTTTTATATGTGTTCTTATTTAATTTCGTTAATCCTTCTAATTTAGTATATTTCATTACATTAAAACTGAAATACTTATGCCCGGAGGTCGCATATTCTTTTAGTATCTTTAATGAACAGTGAGGCATTTGTGAAATGTGACCTACATCTAGTAAATAAGGTGACATTTTCACTTTCACGTCTCAAGAAAGCGGAAGTTAGAACATGTCCGGAAGTGATCGGGTACAAATATTTACCTGATTCTGCATGCCAGCGAAACGCGGAAATTATATTGTCAATTGTCAATTGTCATACGTTGAACTTATCTTAAATACTTTTATTTTATTTATTCTTATTTTTTTATTTTTTGATATTCAAATGAGAAAATATTATTGGTGAACATGTAGTTTTATTGCCTGATACCTGAACCACTTTAGCGCTGACTTCGACTGTGCAATCGTGCGCAGGAGGGCCTCCTCCTATCTACAATAAACTCTTTCTAATCAAACCCACTTTGGGAGGCTGGTAACCAACTTCCAGGAAGTCTAGAAATGAACAAGTCATTGTGTCCCAATTACGCATTGGTCATACAAGACTAACGCACTCCTATATACTCAAACAAGAACAACAACCACAATGTGGAACATGTCAAACACCTTTAACAGTTAAACACTTATTCATTGAATGCAGGTTTTTTGCTCACATCAGAAACCGATATTTTAAAGCAAACAATATGAAAGATCTGTTTGAAAATGTCAACATGGGGGATATTCTCTCTTTTTTGAGGGAAATAAAATTATGCCATAGAATATAGACATGAAACAAATCAATACCATACAACATAATCCCAAATAATGCTAACACATGTTTAAAACCAATTACTAAAAACTATAAATATAAATACACGATATGTATAACTTCCTAACCGTTAGACATGACATAACCCCAGACAGGTTGATATGCTGTTAAAATCAATAAACAAACATAAGAATTGACCTTGTGTCATATACTGCGCAGTTCCATTCTTGCCATTTCATTGGAGACCTTTGAATCCGGTTGCGTAGCGGCAAGGGTGATTAAGTAACCGTTTGCGACAGAAGAAGGTTGTTTTGGCAATACAGTTTTATATACAACCTAGCAGTGACAAACGAGCAGACAAAGCAGCTTATATATATATATATATATATATATATATATATATATATATATATATTTGGTTTGGTGGTTGGTTTTGAAGGCTATCACAATGCAAGTGTAAAGAAAAATAAGGTAACTATGGTGTTGTTTGTTAACCTGTAATTTTTTATTCTTAATGCTTAGAGGGTAAGTCAAACCTGGAATGATAATCAGACACTATTGAACAGACACACACATATAAACACACACAAACAAACACACAAACACACGCAAATAAACACACACATACCCCCCCACACACACACAGAATTTGGAAGATATGAGACACAAAACCAAATGGACGGTCGCTAGCAACAGCTTCAGTTTCTTGAAATATTACGAAAAATCAGTGTCCCCTATTAAAAATATTAAATGTATACAAACAAAAAATCCATACTGGTACTATTTAAATTTCATCTTTTAATCATCTTCACTCATATAAATCAAATCTTCATTATTTTTGCTCAAAAAGCAAAATATGGTGATAGTGAATGTGTATATACATTTACTTTGTCATTAATTGTTTTATTTTCGTCGTTTCCTCCGAACGTACATCCACACAATTGCCCATGTATATGTATAGATGGATACATAGATGTGCATTCTACATAGATGGTTTAGAAGAAGGAGAAAAAAAGAATTGAAACTTTTGATATGTCTGTTTAATTCACCATGACTGCTCTTCAATAAACTCGTACTCAGCAACTCGACTTTCGCGCTAAAAGCTGTATGAGGACGCCATTTTGTAATGACCTTTCTATCTGGAGTTCACCGGAAATTACAGACCGGTTGATATCAGGTGGAGGGGGGCCGGTCTGATATTTACACACAAGTTTTACGTGTACACATTAATTTTAATCTGGACACGAAAAATAAATATTGCTTGTAATTAGTCGAAAAGAAAGCTCAGTGATTTTGTTTTCAAAATTGACTTACATTTAATGATGGAAGCGCGTGGTGTAATGATTAAAGTCATGGGAAATGGACTCGTCGCCCCGAGTTCAATTCCTGTATGTGGCAATTGCATTTCACTTAACGATAATACCCTTGGGAAAGGTATGAATCCTAATCTCCTTCCAGCTATGGGTAAATAGTAGGGCAGACCGGACTCTTTAAGCTTGGCTAGGCAACCGGTCTAGGAGAAGGAAACCTCTGAATTCAAACCTATTGAACTCCGCTCAAGAAAGTGTAAACCATATAGATGATACAATGCCCTACTCCGTCGGAAGGTAACCCAAGGCGATATCCGACTCTACTATA
>CM042161.1:24510603-24516431 GCA_023376005.1 Doryteuthis pealeii | reverse complement strand
CCGGGAAAGTGTCACCGGACCTTTGTCACTTGCCCCCGCCTACAACCGACAAGACAGACGACGAAAAGAACGAAAGACAGAGACGCCGAAGAGAGCGGCTCTAATTTTTGTTCTTGGTTAGTTGGCCAATAGCAACGCACCACACGCGCAACTGAACATGCCATACATATATCTATATCTATATATATATATAATATATATCTATATAAAATATTATATGAATAGATAGATGGCTGATAGATAAGATGAATAGTGTTATGGTTGGTAAATTAACTTAAAGAAGAAGTTAGTAATCAGAGTACGTCTTACTTATAAGAGTGATCAATATCCGTGATAGAGTGTTATAGGAATAAATACGATATAATATCTTTAGTATATAATTATTTACTTGCTAGCAGACCTGTCAGTAAATAATATATACTAAGATATTATATTTATTCTCCACCCTGATCGTCTCTCTCTCCTCTTCTCTCTCTTCATCTCTATTTATATATATATATATATATATATATATACTATATACTATGTAAGTAATCCAATTGCGCTTTTTGTTTTGTTTACTTCAGTAAATAATCCAAAGTGCTCAAAATATTAAAAACATAGAGCAGTATAATAACAATATATATTATATAATTTATTACAATGTATTTGAAAAATCTTTGTAGCTCGTGTCTCTCAGCTCTTAATACTCGTTAGAATTACCTGATGAAGCAAATTAGAGAAACTGGCAGATATTTCTAACTCATAAGGCTTACTTCATTATTTATTAGCTCTATTTCTTGTATTGAGTACTTTGTCTATTTAACTTAGACAATTCTTTCAAGTTTTGTTCTTTTGACATATTTTATGTAACCAATCTGATTATTTTCAGGAGATGCAGATGAATTTGTCTTTTCTTTTTTATATTATACTTTTTTTCTCCAGGCAAAACGTTTGTCTTGTGTAATTACAAACACTACAGCAGGGGAGTTTTTTTTTTATACTGTTCGAAGTTTAGAATATATATATATATGTATATATATATATATATTTTATAATATATATAATGTATATATTATGTTAAGTGAAGTACAAATAAAAGTGTTTTAGCTTTTATTTATTTATTTCGGACGATATTACAACTAATATGGTTTTCTGGAAAGCATTCATCGGTAAACCGAACGGTTTCTTATGAAAATGACAGGAATGGGTGTACATGATCAAAATGTGTGGCGTTTTTTTTAACTGGTATTGTCAGTGTTTGCGTGTATTAACGTGTTTAACGTGATTTGGAATGTTTTTTGGCTTGTACGTCGTGCGTATTTTTGTTGTGGTATGTGTATGATGGTCATATATATATACTATATATATAATTAATTTTATATATAATATATATATGCTTTTGTGTGTGTGTGTGTGTTGTGTATTGGTGTTTTAAAATACGAATGGCTAAAAAATCTTCCGAACTAGCAGTTTTCGTGGTAGAAGAAGTTTCAGTAAATTGTTGTTGTCACCTATGCACGGCGCTGTATTTTTAACTGGGTTGTAACATTTCACGAGAGTAAGGTGGGTATGTCTACATACCCTGCCGTTACACACTAGTACATTGCCTGAACGTTACTAGGCAAAAGCCTATGTTTGTTTTTGTGTCTAACCATTTATTTTTACTCTGATCGTGAGTTCAGTATCGTCTCTGGGTCCCTGCATTCAGCTATTTTAATTTTTCTTGGTTGTCACCGGCATTGCAAAGGTTATCATTTCTTTATGTGATGGTAGCTTTCTTAATAATTCGTCTCCACTTCACCTCTCATATATAATATATAGTATTATATATACTATATATTAATGAGAAATTGATGATAAAAGGTAACCTACTCAAGTTTATCATCTGAATAGTCCAGGGTTACATTCCGCTGAATTAATCGAGTTTATCGATTAATATCAGTTGTCACCACGTATTCTGTTGGAACGGGTCTTATCGTTAGCAGATCCGTTCCAGCCGAATAACGTGGTAACACATGATAGTTAATCGAAAACTCGATTAATGTCAGTGGATGTAACTGAGATTTCAGATGATGAAAACTCGAAGTAGGTTAGCTTTATATCCTTTTAACGCTATTTTGCTCTAACAATCGTTTGAGCACTTTGTATTTTTTTCAACAGTCCTTACCTTCGGTCTGTGCGCTCCACGATCGTAACTGTACCCACGGTAGCCACTACCATATAATAATATATATAGTAATATAATATATATAATTATATATCTAGATAAGTATTATCAATTTAGTGATCATATGCAGTGAAGTTTTCCGATTATACGTTAGTAATCCTCCTTGTAAATAAATTTGTCTAATTTCAATACATAAACCAACTTCTAATACATCATAAAACTAACAGATTTACATGCTAACCAGCAATATAAAATACTATAATAAGCAATCATCCAAATGCATAGTCACATGAACAATATCATTCAGACGGAGCTGGTAAAGTCTTTGATTGTACTCTCTTTTTTAAATCATTAGTCTAGTCGCAACACCTACAATACACATATTCTAGGGGCTTCAAAAGACACGCGTATTTCTATTTGTTTTCATTTTTCATTGTATATATATCTAATATTAGTAGAAGAGAATGTTTTCTGGTATTTACGTGTCGGATTTATATACTCACGAATAGAAATAATATTTCGAATTAAATCATGGCAGACACATTATTGTTCTACTAGAAACCCAACCTTTTTTTTTAATTTTTTACTATTAAGGTGATATAAGTTAATAAATAGGATAAACTAAAAATTTAGATAATTTCTAGAACTCTTTTATAAGGTAAGGAAATTGCGATCAAAAAGGGAAGGAACTAATACAGTGTGAACAGGGCTATAGGTAAACCACCTCTCATCACCCTCTTCCTCTCTCTCTCTCTCTCCTCTCTCGTCATCTCTCTCTCTCTCATCTCCTCTCTGTTTGTCTCTCTAGAAATAAATTATGTTCTCTCTTACTCTGTTTTCATAGCCTTTCTCAGTTGTGTTCCTAAAACAAATTTAGTCGGTCATGAGAGACGGTTACTTTTGCTAGTATAGTATATATATAATATATATTATATATATATATTATAATGGAGGATTGTGGGTTTGTATGTCTGTAACCGAAACTATAATTACTTTCAGTCAAATTCCTTTGTTATTTCTCCTTCTCCATGATTTTTATTTTTATTTAACTCCAATTATTAATAAAATTGTTTTACTTCATTAAGACTGTTGACATATCTAGATACCAATAAATGCAGATTGTATTTATATAATACAACAAAATAGTGGTTACAGTGGTGATGGAAGGCGGATTTGCATATTGATTTAAAAAATTTTGATTTTAAATAAATATATGCTTAGTATTATTGATTTCTAATTGTTTTGGTTTTATATATAATGAATATGAGCAACAAATCTCGGGGATAAATCTTAAGAATCCATTAACAGAAGAAATAATTTAATATTATTCTTTGACTTTCCTATTTTAACTAACAGTTTATTAGGATAATTTCCAATGAAAGACGGGAGTTAGGGAATGTTGGAAGAGTGTTTCAAGTTGTTCTATTTTAAAATCATACCCTCTGTTCAAATATTTTTACTGAATTCTTATTCAGTTTCCTTAGCCTTTCTATTTAACATATATTTTATTATATTAAACTTAATACTTGCACACGGAGGGTGCATATATTTGCTAGTATATATATAATATAATATATATAGTATATATATATATATATATATATATATATGACAATTTCCTGTTTATCACTTTTAATGTAGCTTTCGGAGAAGTTCAGATGTCCGATAATTTTTTAAGTATAACTTTATGAAAAATTACGTGTCTTCCTCGTATGGCGTATATCAGCGGTCCAAAACGGGCCTGAAAGCACTAATGTTTCTGGATAGAGTACAACGAGAAGTTTAAGCAGACATTGAGCTGGTCATTGTTTAATTGGGTACTCCTTATACAACGTAGGTATGAATAAGCAACCGAGTCATTTTTTTATCAAATGATGGATTTCGGGCATTAAATGAACCAGAAGAAGATTGATATGCTCGTAAAACATAAACACAGTCCAACAATCGTTCTGGTTAATTGGGTATGAAAGAAATCATAAATTTATGATCTTACCTCATATAGACGATTTATTTTTTAAAGCTTTTTCCTGGAATAATTATAGTTAAAACGAGGGTAACAAATGTAGAATAGTGCACAAGAAGATAATAATCATCAGAATCACATTTTACGGTATAAATTGCATTAGTATGTCGTAAACCCCAAGTAACTTAAGATATATTGCGGAATTCGATCCCGGCACCTGCCTAAAAAACCGGCTAGCCGGTGGTGTGAAAAAAAACAGCAGCTCCGATTGAGGTCCGTGCCGAGCGATGGCCACTTGAGAAAAAAAACTAGGGTAGGGTTAGGAGGTTGGGGTTGGGATTTAAGGTTATTTAATGGGAAATAAATAAGTAATTTGGTCTGTTTTTCCAGAAAAAAGAACCACAATTTTGTAATAAAATCTGTTGTAATACTTTAACTGATTTTGGGAGCGAGGTTTTGAGGGTTTAGGGTTTAGGGTTAGCGTTAGACGTTGGAGGTTGGGGTTTGGGGCTTTTGCGGGAGAACGAAACCGCAAGAAGTTGGTTGATTTCTTTTTTCTAAGTGACACTGGTGTCTTCGGCCTACGGAATTCAATCGTAGCTGGGTTTTTTTTTTCAGTATCCCAGGCTAGCGTTTTTTTTAGAGGCAAGGAGAGGACAGGCGGAGCTCTGCGGAAGTAGCAGTACTTAGGCCTAACTTAACACTACAAACATTAGCCGATACTAACGAAGAGCTGTAAAACACTAACTCTTATCTTAATCTACATATATGCGTCCTCAAATGTTTCGGGTATTTTCCGTGAAATGTAATGTTTTTTTTATATGTAATCCTAAATTATATTATTTTGGCTATTTTGTGGCGCTATTTTGCATAGTACTAAAAGAATCTAACTTTAAAACGAGGGTACAATGCTGACAATACGGCCAAGAGATAATATTATTAGACCACATTTTAACGTATAAAAGGCCTAATTGTTAAACTCCACGAGTAGGCCTAACCTACATATTGACACTAAACGCCTAACACTAAACTACTGTTTATCTACACCTAACCCTGGCGGTTCACAAAGTTTCGGGCTTTCCGTGAAACGTAATGAAAAATGGAATGTGTATTTTTATACGTAATAGATAATCTATCATATCTTGCGCGCCTATTCTGCATTAGTCAAGAACGAGATTATGCCTTTGAATGGATATCTGTGTCCTTGAATTTTTAGTACAATTAACTTAACCTGATATTTTCTTTCGTGCAACGAAACTATAAAACTAACTTCCCCAACTGGTTGTGCTTCTTGTGTAAATGTGGGGGAGTGGATTGTTCAGATATTGCAAAGGAGGAAATGAGAAACAACCAAACAAAACAACGAACTGAATCATAAAGCCGGTGCAATGTGACGTTCCTATTGCTTGACAGAAGAATTGATGGCCAGTTAGAATTTAATAGGAAAGTATCTTTCAAAAAAGTAAACTGAAAGGACAATTGATAAATAAAATAAGCAAAAGACTATTAGACATAATTAGAGTGAGTTTGAAACATCAATCATCGTGAAGTGGAAATGGGTAAATTGATATCCGTTTGCATATTTAATGAGTAACGCACTTCAGACAACGTGTATGTGCAGCACACACACACACCACACACGCACACCACCACACGCACACAGCGGTATATACAGGGTGTTCAAATAATGTATACACTTATTAAATATTAATGAGT
>CM042161.1:24503103-24505603 GCA_023376005.1 Doryteuthis pealeii | reverse complement strand
AAATGTTCATACCTACAAATAATTTGCACTCAGTTATATAAAATCAAGTATTGCTAGGTACAAATAATTTGCACCCACTTATATATCAAGTATCCCTCGCCAACTCAGCGTATGAGTAGCACAGGGATCTGTCCGGTAAATTAAGGAGCTGATGGTAGGTGTGGCGCTCCACCTCAAATGCTAAAATAATCTCCTTGGTCTAGCGCTAGTGAAGAGGGGGATAGACTCCCTCGCTGATTGGCTGATACCGACATTAGGCCGCCCCGACGACTTTACTTACTTACTTTTATATATCAAGTATTCGTATGTACAAATAATCTGCATCCATTTATATATCAATTATTCCTATTTACAAATACTTTGAATATTATTATTTTATGATTTCAAGTATTCCTATCAAATACTAATCATTTATGGTTTCAAATAATTATTTTTATTTGATAACTGTTATTTCTTTTCACAGTTATATGATATTAAGCATTCCTATGAAGTGTAAATTTCACGCAGTTATTCGGTTTGTCAAACGCAAAGCATTAAACCAATTCATAGCCTATTAACAGAAGTGTATGGCGAGTCGTGCATGGATGTCAAAAACGTTCGCAAGTGGTGTAGAGAGTTTTCAACGAAAGGATTCAACGCTTCCTCAACGGCATGGCACTCAAACCCACTCGACTTCGGTCGGGGGTCCAGTGAGCTTCGGCCACTGGACCGGTGAGTTGTGTTAAATTAATAGCGTCGATCCCAGAGGGCCGTCCCTCCAGGCATTACCTGCCCCTTTGGGGGTAGGGCTGGGTTTATTGCCCAGCGCCTGAGGCACCCCCTTGAGGGGGAATGCCGATGGGATCGACGCAATTTTTGTTCTCTCCCACCCATTAGCTTGGCTTTATGGCAAGTCCTAACCATTGTTATATATGTTCTATAGGTGGTGACTGAGAGTTATAGTGTTCTATGATGACTTTAAACTCATCATGATGATGAAGTTCCAGTTCTGGATCATCTGTATGTGGAGTACCCTTCATCATTATTACTTCCAGGTTATCTGACACGGTTAAATAGAGAAAAATGAGTTTTAAAAATGTTATTAAAAATTGAGCTTAAAAATTTTTGATACCCATCAGGTATAAATAGACAAAAACATCAGCATAAAATAGCCCAAAGGTTGCATGTCGTACAGTCCAGTTAACCTACCAAACCTGACTAGCTAAAGCATCCTGCTAGACTCCAGTCCATAATAGGAGTCTGTCTTCACTTAATTACGCGAGATTTCGTAGTCTAAGTTTCTTAATCCACGACTAAACCATAAGACAGCAGGCTAGAAGTAATTCTATTTTATGCAAAATTTTGATACGGTAAAAAAAGGGAATTAAACGAATACATTTCATTTCTCACTTAAAAGAATAAAATTGTTTCAAAAATGTAAACAAAAATAGACTATTCTTAAAATAACGAATATTGTAATACACTAAGTATTAGCTTTGTTCATCGTTAAATCTTTAATAAAGTTTAGGAATGCATTTTTAGAATAATATTTTAAATGTAAACAGAAAGAAAAAAATTCCTAAAATAAACAAACAAATTCTCGGCGATTTCTTTTGTATTGGATAAATCATGTTTCTCTTATTTTCTCCCTTACTTCTGTTTTCTCCTCACTCACTATTTTTTTTTAGTCCGTTCATGGACCGGGTACTTTTACTAATATATATATATATATATATAATATATATTATATGGAAGTAAGATGAGGAAATTAATCCGACAGTATGTGGAGAAATTTTTTAAAAGAAACAAACACTGGATGTCATGATTTCATCTTTACTCTTACAAATTTTCAATGTCCCGAAGCAGGTCTTATTTTTAAAAACCGAAATACCCAACGACATAAAGAGTTTCCATCGTTCATGACATCCTGTGTTTGTTTTCTTTAAAAATTTTCTCCACGCACACACACAGACACACACACGCACACACACACAGACACACACACACACACACACACACACACACACACACACATATATATATATATATATATTATATATATATATCAATGTATAGTGTTATAGTTTAGTGGTAATATATGTTGTACTCTAATATATATAGTGTTTTAATATATAATGGCTAAAATGCTGGACTGTGACATCGGAGGAAGCGAGTTCGAACTCCAGTTAATTCATGGAAAATAAAATCTTTACTTACTAGGCATCGACCTCCAAGACAATAGGAGGCATTTCCGCATTGCATACCATCCAGTTGGACTGACTGTATCTTGACAAGGTGTCCACCTTCATTGGCTTTGCATATCAGAGTACAAGGGTCATTGGGATCAATTGACGATTTCCAAAGCAAAAATTTCCCATGATACGGTGTTCTGTTGTATTTGTGACACTGTACACTCCTTATATTCGTATTTCCGTCTGGACATGGCTGAAATGAGAGAAAAAGAATAAGAAATAAAGAAATTAATCAATGCAGTTCAATATTGATATATTCCAAGATGTTA
>CM042161.1:24440603-24498103 GCA_023376005.1 Doryteuthis pealeii | reverse complement strand
ATTTTTATTTAACCGCAATTATTAATAAAATTGTCTTACATTATTAATACTGTTAACTATGTCTACATACTGACAACATGCAATTATATTTATATATACACAAAAATACTGGTTTACAGTGTAAACGGGAAGGCTAATTTGCATATTAATATTAAAAAATCGAATTTAATAAATATGTGCTTAGTATTATTGATTTCTAACTGTTTGGTTTTATTTTAATGAATATAGCAAAAATCTCTTCCATGAATCTGAAATGAAATCAATTAACAAGATAAAATAACTGTCATTTTATTCTTTACTTCCTCTTTTAACTAAATACTTAAATTAGAAAAAATAACAATGAAAGACGAGAGTGATGGAAGAGTAAGTTTCAGTTGTTCCATTTTTTATTATACTCCCTCTGTTTCAAATCTTTTTATCTGTATTCTTATTTAGTTTCATTAGCCTTTCTAATTTAATATGATATTTTATTATATTAAAACTTAAATACTTGCACCCCCGGAGGGTGCATATATTTGCTAGTAGAATTAAACAAATGACACATGATGAAATAGCACTAAAACAAATAATTCGGAATAATGTTACTGCAACCACGCCTGATAATAAGGTAAAAATTATTATTATACAAAAATACGAAAGTACTCGTGACTTGAACTTTGGTGGACTTATCCCACCCAAACATTAAAAAGTTGGCCAGAAAACTCGAAAAGATCAAAAATAAAATTGTTAAACAGGAGATGTGTCTTTTGTTTAATTCTACACACACACACACACACACACACACACACACACACACACACACACACACACACACATATATATATATATATATATATATATATATATATTTAAGGTTATCATATATAGTGATCTCACAATGATAATGAGTGGGAGTCAAAAAGAAGGAATAGAGTTGAAAAAGTTGATTTTTTTTATATAAAACTAGGGCCCTTTCGATTTCCTTTTCTCGTCCTTTCTTGTGTAGGCAAATAAGACCCAAGCACTCACTATTTTTTACTATATGAAGGGCTGGGGATGGGTAAGACTTGATGGGGTTTTGGAAAAAAAAATTTTTTCGACCCCTCTTGTCCTACCTAATTCCATAGCCATCCCCGACTTATTCAATTTACTATTTGACTTTTTAATCTTTTCCGTTAAAAAGCACCGGACGAAAGGACCTAGTTTTATATCAATAAAACAACCTTTTTCCTCTCTATTCTTCCTTTTTGTCTCCCACTCATCATCATTGTGATGTCGCTGTACATGATAGCCTTAAAAATATTATATAAATTTGCCTGTACCAACAATTTACATACATACATACATACATACATACATATATATATATATATAATATATATATATATATATATATATATATATAAGGCCGTTATCCATTTTATCAAACAGAACAGTAGGAATCAAATAACGAGTGTCTTAAAACTTGAGGCGAGATCTGTTTTTATATTTTCTTCTTCCTCGTTTGCCGATTAGCCCTCACCAACGTAGCAGTCGTCGGGGACTATGCTATACAATGATATATTCGAAGGCGTCCCATCCTTGTGTAAAGTTTAGTCTTAAAGACCTAGTACAACTGAAAATTTGAGTTCTATCCTCGCTGGATGCCCCATACTTGCAAAATTTGAGTATTTGTGATTATTGATTTTAACGGCATATCAACCCGTCTGGGTAATGTCATGCTTAACGGTTAGGAAATTATACATATCGTGTATTTATATTTGTACTTTTAGTAATTGGTTTTAAAAATGTGTTAGAATTATTGGGGGATTATGTTGTATGGTATTGATTTGTTTCATGTTTATATTCTATGGTATTTTATTTCTCTCAAAAAAGAGAGAATATCCTCCATTTTGACATTTTCAAACAGATCTTTCATATTGTTTGCTGTAAAATAATAGTTTCTGATGTGAGTAAGAATCCTGCATTCCATGAATAAGTGTTTAACTGTCAAAGGTGTTTGACATGTTTCACATTGTGGTTGTTGTTCTTGTTTGAGAAGTGCGTTAGTCTTGTATGACCAATGCAAAGGTTGAGTAAATACATACAATATGCTCGAAATAATTCCAGTGTTGGTTATAATCTATTAAAAATTTTAGTGTTCATTCAATATTTAATTTAGACAAAAGTTATTGTAGATATACTGATATCATATTCAAGGTCATTTGTTTGACTAATTTTAAATCACAGTTGATTAATTAAAAAAGGAAATATAATGATTTTGTAAAGTGACCTCATAAGAGGACATACTAAAAGTTTTCGTAATGATTTCATTTGTTGTTGAAATTAATAAGTGTAAACCCAGAATTTTTAATGAAATGAGAGTAAAAAGGTACAAGAGAAACTTAGAGTAAACAGCTGCTATGTATTTTATTAACCTTTTCATTCACAAAAAAGATCTGGGACTTTTTCTGAATGAAACAGGTCATTGATGCCTCGTTGTAGGGTAGGTATTTATCCAATCTTTTCGCCACGGGTAGGATGTAATATAAGGTCGATTTTAAAAATAGTCTAAAATACAATGGAAAAAAACCTGCTTAACGGAATATACACGCAGATATTATGGACGCACAGTCTGGCGTTCTACTCGCCTCAAAAAGTAAATCTCACTGCCTTCATTTTAAAATAGTTTGCCCTTTACTGAGCTAGCAGCTCACATATTCAAATTACTGAGGGTCATAAGACGACTCATCCCGCCCATGCGCGGCAACGAAACGACAGATGGTGGCTGCGACGGTACAGATCAAGCATCGAGGATGCTTGAGTCAGGTAAGTTTGTACCCACTTCACTATAAAGGTCATAAGCATTGGGCATTCAGCGAGGATTGAACTCGCTATTCTACATATTTCCCTCTGCTGTAACCTTGTCTTCGGTTAGGGGACAACACATAAATAAGGAATAACAAATCTTAAGCCACTACTTCTCGATTTATCCATGACTGAGATATTCCAATGGTCCAAAGGTTCGAGCCCTGCTGAAATGCTAGGCATTTAATAATACTATTTTTTAAGTTATAGAAAGACACAGTCTTTCTACTTTATATCACATCGTCTGCACAGTGCTGCATTAAGCTATGCTAAATGATTATTTAAATAATGTGCGTTTACTGTGGCCTTGTGCCAGACAATTTAATTTAAGAAATAACATTGATATTAATTTCTGATCAGATTTTTGAATTACGTATTGTATTCCTTTTACAAAAAGTGATTTTAAAAGCAATTTAAACTAACTGTACTCTATTGTTAATATATATTGCGTCTGTTCTGAATATTATTTGATTCTTAAATTTGGCTTCAGGGTCTCATTTTCTAAAAGTACAGTAGTCAAGTTCATTGCCTATTGCCTGTGGCAAGTCACGTAGTGGCAATATCGATAGAGACCAAGAACGCTTTCGCACTATCCTCGTCGGTTCATTTGTGCACCAAGGGGCTTTCCTTTACATTTATGAACTTGTCTTGTATCATGTCCTTGGCGGAAGGCTACGTAAATCCTGTGACATATTGGATCCAAACAAACAAACAGACTGTACCGATTACAAAGATTAAAGCATGGTATCTGTTCGTCTTCCTCTGCTGCAATCTTGTCATCAATCAGGAGGCAGCACCCACACAGAAAATGCCGAGATTGCGGTAGAACGTTTCCTTAGTAGATTAGGGTATGTTTATTTTTCACTTTTTTGAAAAATATCAAATTCTCCCAAACAGCAAAAGTTGTGTTTTAATAATGAATACAGATACAAAAAACTAGATCTCTTACTTGGACAATTTCTCGTAAAGGAGACCATGGTAGCCCGACACCTGTGTGACACTGGGGTTAATTTCGGGCAGCATCCATGACTCCGCGTATCGGTCTCGCGTTAAATGGCCATGTGTGGCAGACCACACCCGAGAGGATGTGGTTAAGTTAGGAAACATATTTCTGTCGTTCTTCACGCTGTTTTGAAATGTATTTCTCCCCCCCTCCATTTTTATTTTTTATTTTTATTTTTTTATATTTTTTACTATATGTCAAAGTGGTCACTCGCTCTCAAGGAAGACGTGGCTGTGTAGTTATCTTTGGTCATGTGATTGGCTCTGCAATGCCCCATCTGCTCGTGATTCAACAAGTCCAGATGATATACAAAGAACATTTTTTTTAAATACGCAATGGCATATATATTGTAATCAACTACTCCGTTTCACACACCTACGTCTCGGCTCTGTCGGCAGGGGTTGTAGAATACGCCAGCAACAACTCCGCAGAGTGGTAATTCCCCCTCCAGTAAGGACATGTTGGCCGTGGGTAGCAACCCGTGATGCTTAAAGATGGAAGTCTGATGCCTGAGAAGTCCACGACATGCAACACTCCACTATGGCCCTTACTTAGGCTAGACGTTGAGGCCCCTACGATCTATAGTGACATATAGAATTTTAAATAAAACCCCATGTTGTAAGAAGAGTAACACGAATCGACCGTCTCATACGACGTACGAACTCCAGAATGCCAATGGCGGCACCCACCAGTCATTAAGTAGAGACTTACCGACGGCCTGCCACTAATATTTGCATAACACCACGAACGGCACTCTAAGTTACTATTAATAAAGGGAGGTTACTCTAACCTACCCACACACATGTTATGCGTGTTCTTTTCGTATTCGTATTTTGTAAAAAATAATGATTCAGAAATAAATTATAAGATTTTTAAGATAGGGAGTTACTTTACAATCAACTTGTACAAGTCCTTTACATGTGTAGATTAGGGTATGTTGATTTTTCACTTTAAAAAAAATATAAAATTCTCTAAACAGCAAAAGTTCTGTGTTGGTATAATAAATATTGATACGAAAAACTACATCTCTTACTGGCACCATTGTTTGAGGAAATGGACCATATGACCTTTTTTCCATTTACACCGTCAAAATCTGGTTAATGGTTAACAGACGATTTTTAGAGTTTTTTTTAAATTATAAAACTAACCCCTAACCCTAACCCTAACCCCTAACAAACAACCGGATTTTGACGGTGTAAATGAGAAAAGAGTCCTTGAGGGTTGAGATCAGTTATTTCCTCTCGGACCATATGATCTTTAGGCACTAATCGTCATATGGTCCGAGGAAATAAAATCAAAGATCGTCAGTTAAAATGAACTAAACAATCCTCGTTTTCCCAACTTTTGGCCCAGAAATTGGTTAGACAATTTAGTAACATCACTATTTAAAACAGAAAATTATTTTACTAAGATAAAACGAATAAGATATTATAACAAGAATTAAAATTGCAAATATCCCCTCACCCATCATCACCGACACTTCCGACATGCTGCTTTTTACCACATTAATTAATCTGTAACAGAGATAACATTTTAAAAGATTGAAATCTATTTCCTCAAATGAAGGCAAAGTTTTTAAGAAGAATATTTTCTGGGGTAATTTTTTATGTTAATTTGCTATTTTAGCCACATGCGAGACATTACAGTTCTAAAATCGACCTACCTTAGTATACATAGACTTCTCTTCAAGATCAAAAGATCATTTCAATAAATTCTCTTTAAGATATCTAAATTTGCACTTTCCAATTCTGCGTCGTTATTTATTTAGATCACCCGAATCATTTGAACGGGTCTCATGTGAACAACACGTCCCTAGTGGTCATCACATCCAGTCAAGCATTCTTTGAGGTGTATTGTATCGGGCAACTCGTCTACATGATTCCACAGAGGTTCATTATTCTGTGAACCCTTGTGGAATATGCTGGGTTTTTTCGTATTTTGCTTCTCTTGGGACAGAGAAGACCAGCGGTAGTGTGGGCTGAGAGTGAATGAATTAGCCAAAACTACGAGAAGAGTTGGTTCCTATTAAGATGAAGAATCTGACTGAAAAATTGAGTCTATTATCCATTTTCTCATACTTCCACAGCTTCAGAAACCAAATGGTGGGGATCAAATAACTGGGTCTTATTACTCGAATTATGGCTTAAATCTGGAAGTAATGTCGAATTATCTCTTTATCTATCTAAACCGCTCGCAACAGCAGTTTCACCATTGCAATTCTACCGTAAACTGCTCGCAGCCGCTCTCACACGTGTTACATTTTTTACATTGAAAATGATGAGAGGAGTTTATTTGAATGTAATGAGTTTTGAGGCAAATAATGACCTTTGAAATATCTCAACATACAGATAAAGAATATCAAGACAATGTGGTACAGCCGTGGGGCAAGTTTGGTAAGCAAAGCGTTAAATCTTCTACAAACCACACCCAGCCAAGTGCAAAGACTGATATTTATTTCATTGTAATTGAGCAGGAGGACTCGGATTACAATAATAATAGGACCTTATTTGAATAGAATCAGTTTTTAAGTCAATAGATAGCGAACCTTGAAATATCCCATCATACAAGTAAAAAATACCAAGAAAATATGACACATTCAAAGTTTATACGAATTGTAGTTGGTGCTCTTGGAGCGACCACTAGGTGATTGGCAAAAAAGACTGGATGAATTGCAGGTTAGAGGAAGAATCGAGACTACCGTGACAAGATCATTGTCAAGATCGTCTAGATTATTCAGAAGAGTCTAAGAGACATGAGGAGACTTGCTGCCACTCGGATTCCAGTGAAAATGCACCATCCAACGCTGGTGTGAAAACTTGCAAGTAGAAAACTGGATAACTCTCTAATCACTAAAGTTTTTAAACAAACTTAACTCCATTAGCCATAGCAAAAAGGTGATATTCTGCTGGATAACAAGCCATATAGGAATCCAGGGAAATGATAAAGCAGATTTATTAGCTAAATCTGCACTTGACATGATACCAGACAAAAACTACAAAATACCATAGTATCTTAAACCAAAATTCAAGCAAATAATGACAAACAAATGGTAGCAATTATGGAATGAAAATCCCACAACAAACTCTACAAAATACAGCCCAGCTTAAAAGAAAGGACACCTGATCCTAGTAATACCAGAAGAGAAGAAACCACTATCACCCGACTACGAATCGGCCACACTAGATTAACCCACTTCTTCATTTTAAAAGAACCTCCACCTAAATGTTCATGTGGAAACCGGTATACAATAAAACATATTCTGATTGAATGCACACACCTCTCCCACACTCGAAGAAAGTTCTACAATGTTAACAGCATGGACAAAAAATTACTAAACCCCTATCACTATACCTGAATACCAATAGAGGCAAGATCTGGAATGATATGCAGGTGGCTGCACACGTGGCAGCTGTACCTTACAAGAAATAACGTGTTCGGCATAAAATGACCCAATGGGTTGACGTTCCGTAAAACCCAACCAACCAAAATATTGAAAGGAATGAAATAAGATACAGGGGGATTGGAACTCAGAGAAAGCATCAAGAACATCCAGACAACAGCATTGTTGGAGACTTGTTATTCAGATTTCAGTTAAAGGTCTCGGCTAATGATAAGAGAAACGATTACATGTGTTACGATTTTTGTGGCCATCCTTTAGGCTTCAAACCTTAGCGCTTGTCCAGTGGAGATACTTTGTGTTAATCAGAGCGTGATCCTTAGTAAAGAATCCTTTGGTTGTTCCTTGGTGCTCTTCAGTTTTGTAGGTCTTTCGTCAATGATTGCAAATGGACGTCTCTCAGTATCAGCGATCAAGTAGTTAACTAGCCACGTATTCAGGCTGTTGATTGACCAAGGTATAAACCTCATGACCTCGCTTAGTCTATAAATTTAGGTGGTGTATTGCAGCACGGCAAATAATCCAACAATTCTAAAACCAAAGTCAAAACAGTGCCTTCGAGAGGAACTGAACATGGCTATGGAAAGAGTCTAAATAGACAAGTTGGATGGCACATAATATGGTACAGCCGTGAGGGGAATTTGGCAGGCAAGAACGAAAATCTATTCCATTTTCTAGACGTTCCATTTAATCTATACATATATAAAGGGCAGTTGTGTATATATATTAACCAACCCCTCCGCACAAGCAGGATACGACACAAGGTCAATGTCTTAAGCGGAGTTTAACAGGTTTGAATTCAGAGTTTTCCTTCTCCTAGACTGGTTACCTAGCCATGGTTAAAGAGTCCAGTCTGCCCTGCTATTAACCCATAGCTGGAGGGAGAATTGGATTCATACCTTTCCCAAGGGCAGTTGTGTATATGTGTATGTCCGGAGGAAATTTCGAAAATAAAATTAACGACAAAGTAAATATATATACACATTAAATATCACCAGAACTTGGTTTTCGAGCAAAAATAATGAAAATTTGATTCATATTTGGGAAGATATTTAAAAATTCAAATTTGAAAAGTAACAGAAGAGAAAGTCATTTGCATGTTATTTTATTTATCTTTTTTTTTTCTTTTTTTTTTTTGCTTTGAAATATAATACTGATTGATTGAATTAAATTGCTTGATTGATATCTTATTTTTTTTAAATTGTAAATCATTGAATGGAAAATTCTTACTATATTGTTATATATTTCCGTGGGGATTTTTATGGGGCAACCAGCGAGTATCTCACTTGCGATAAGTAATAATGGATCCGCGAGACTTACTTAAAAAAAAAACCTCGACCCAGGTGACGCCAGGTAGCCACTTCTAGTGGTAGATAGATAGCTACAGATAAGAGTTAATTACATACCGATTGATATTGATACAAATTTGGACTGTCCACCTACAGCTTAGCCACGAATTCAAGCAACGCTAAAATCTTCAACAAAACTAAAAATGGAAGACGAAGCAGAAAAGTTTTATGTTTTCCCAACAACGTTTGACGATTAGCATTCACCAACTCAGCCATCGTCGATTCTGCTAGGTGTACAATATCTGACAACTCCAGAGGTTTTTGTTCTGGTATAAAAGGGATTTATAAATGAAAACTAGTACATTAACTCCCTGTGGACCCTTATGCTTTATTCACGCTGCCAAAAATGTATTACTCCCCAGGGATCTATATGGTTCACTGGGAGAAGCCTTGCCCTAGAGGAAGTAGTAAAAGTCACCCAGAAGGAATTAAAATAATGTTGTTTTTTTATGGTAGAAATTTCTTTATTCTTGATTTATTTATTTAGCAGCCATTTTTCATTGAAAAAATAATTTCTATCCACCCTAAAAATATTTTAAAACTGTTTTATAGTTTGCGTGACCCATTGTATGTTTGTGTTTAAAATAGAAATTAGAAGGCAATTGACAATGCAATGGAATAGGCGATGAAAATGATTTTTATTTACCAGTTTCCTAAATATTCTCGGGATAAAATCCCATCTTCAGAGGTTTCAGAGGTACGTGTGTTTTTTTATTATGTATATTATGGTGTCAGTGCAAATGTTTATTGTTCATTCAGTTAAATAAATAAGCGTCCCTTTATTTAACAATAAACATTTGCACTGCCACCATAATATACATAATAAAAAACCCTCTGAAGATGGGATTTTATCTCGAAAATATTTAGGAAACAGGTAAATAAACATCATTTTCATCACCTATTGTTCTTCCATTGCATTGTCAATAGCTTAATTTCTATTTTAAATTTTTAAAAGTGTTTTTGTCAATCGGGATAAGTGTGATGAGATGTTAATATTTTTCGACCTAACTACCAAATCAGGTGTGTAAAGGTCTGTTGTAGTCAAATACATATTTTTCTTTTTTTGGCTTAAAAGTAAAGTCGATAACTTATTATAATGGAGATTCGGTGAATGTCTTTAACCGAAACTACGTCACTGCTTACGTTGAGTTGGCCTAAAGTCGGTATCAGTCAGACATCGTGGAAGTCTATCCCCTTTTCACTAGCACTAGACCAAGGAGATTGTTTTTTAGCGTCTGAGATGCAGCGTCACGCCTAACATCAGCTCCTCACTTTATCGCACAGATCCCTGTGCTATTCATGCGCTGAGTTTGTGAGGCCCGGTATCGAACCAGGAATCTTGTTGTTCCCCGGCGGACGCTCTACCGACTGAACTAAACCGGACCTAAATAGAGTGAACGTCACAATACCCTCAGAAATTGTGTCAGTTTATCTATAAGTATTTAATTTATAGTAAAAATCATTAATACATATATTAACGAGGTGTCTCTTAGTAAGATTTGCCTCAAAACAGCCCATGTTATTAGTGTGTTTAAAATCCTGCAATGTGTCTTATATATCACAAAGAAATAAAGGTTTACATAATATATGGTGTGGTTAAATTGCATACTGGTTTTTACAAAACTGAGATTAATAAATAATTATTTTGTGGTATTGATCTCTAATATTATTATCTTATTTTCAAAAGTATTAAAATCAATCCTATGAATGTTTTTATATAGAAACCGTCCACTTTCTCTTCTATAAAACACTTGTATGATGCCTTAATGATCAATTAAACGACTGATGATGATCAGCTTAATGCTTAGCGAAATATATCTCCTACATACGCTTGTCTGAGTTTTGTTCCTGTGTTCCACATATCTCTACTACATTCTGTCGGATTTACTCCAATCATTCTCATAGAAAGCAATTAAAATATCATTAAAATCAGTGTAATCTTTTATTTGCATTCTTATTTAATTACGTTAGTCTTTCTAATTAAAACTTAAATACTTACCAGTCATTCGAAGCCTGTTTTCATTGGCTTTGGCCATTGGACCGGTAAGATATTAATAGCAGCATGATCCAAGAGGTTTTATCCCCTCAGACACCACGTGGCCCCTTATTTTAAACGGACAGGACTGAATTTATTGCTCAGTGCCTGAGGTGCCTCAAAATAAGAATTCTGATGGCCTTTTCGCAATTTTTGAACGCCAGTCACGCATGAATTTCGATGTTCCCCACTATAATGATCCTTGTGTTCGACGAGTCCCACATGACAGTAAATAATTACTTACGCCAAACGGAGGGTGGATATTCTCGCTAGTTTTGTTTTTAAATAAAAATAATGGCGTAGTTGGATTCTTAGTGACTAGTTTATGACTCCATTCAGTTGAGTTTTTCTGCAACATAATTATCGTGAGAGAAATTGAAGCCATGCGCACCCAAATGTCGTTGGGGTGTGGTATTCGCGCCAACCACACAAGAAATGGCACAATAAAGGAACGAGAAAATGTCTGAGCATTTACAGTGATCTTCGGATAACACAACATTAAAAAAAAATTTTTTTGCAAATAAGACAAATTTTTCAAAGTGCATTTGAGAAGTGGGAGAAATGATAAAAATTATTCAAAATTGTTTTCATCATACAACGTGTGATAGCACATGCAATACCCTATCCTCATCAGCCGCCAACCGACCCTGTCGGCTGGGGCGTTAGAATGCACCGACTGCACCTCTGCAGAGTGGTAAGACTCCCCCGATGGGGCCACCTGTTGGCCGTGGGTGGCGACCCGTGATGCTTAAGGATAGAACCCAGGTGGCTGAGCAGTCCATGACTTGCAATATTCCACTTTAGGGTTTTCTTGGGCTAGACGGGCGATCGGAGAGACACCCTCCGATCAATCGGCTGGCCACGTCAAGCCCTAGCAACTATATGATTGCCCTAAACCTATTGCCCTTATGGCAACCCCCAATCCTTCTTATCATATGGGTAATAGAAGGCGGTGGCTGAGGATCTACATGTCCTGGGAATGACGTTAAACTCTATCTGATGGTGAGGTTCCAGTTCTGGAGGTTTGGGGAATGCGGAGCACTCCTTCATCACCATTGCTCCCTGGTCCACTCTGACCCGGAGTGGTAGTAGCTGTTAGGGTCCCATCTATGGGTTGAATAGAAAAACATGAGTTTATAAACAAAATTGTATTATGCATTAAGAATGAATTTATTTCACAACTTTGTCGGCATTAAATGACCCACCGAGGTTGATATGCCGTAAAACAAAACAAAACAAACCAAACCAATCAGCCGCCAACCAGGAGTGATAACACAGTTTCGGTAGCTCAAGGCCGTACTGCCACTCCTAACGCTACCAAACAGCTTTTGCCACCGAACAGGATATTGAAAAAATTATACATCCTAGAACAACAAAATCATAACATATGTTCATCTTGTGAGTTTCATTTTAAGTGCAGTTTTGTTGTTTTTTTAAAAACGCATTTACTTTCTGTCTTTGATGTCATTACGTACATGCAGTAAACCGTTACTCGTGTTACGTAATCACACGGGAATGGTAATTCCGTGCGCATTTCATACGTGCTGAAGACATTTTAACTACGACCAAATCAAGCTTGATGCATATTGCACTGTGGTCTGAAGACGATGTGAGGCAATTTTCAAACAGCGGCCAGCGATTCCTAATTTTGAAAGAATCGAAATGACTGAGTGTCCTAGAAACCCACAACAAACAACCCAATAGGAATCCCATGGCAGTTATGAAAAATTTCTAGAACACAGATTTCCGAACAAATCAGGATATATCTATTAATAATGGAGATTCGCTTCCGGTTTTTGTCTGTAAGAAAAAACTACGTCACTGCTTACGTCACAATACCCAAAATTGTCTTAACATAGAATAAATACACTCAAAATTATAACACTGAACATGCAACATTAGACAGTTTTCATTGTTTTTTTAAAACAAGTTTTAATAAATACATGACTGGTATTATATATCTATATATAGTTTGTTTTATTTAATACATATTTAAAGTTTACATTTCAAATTGTTTTATTTTTTTATCCTTTAATGAATTTGATGATTTTACTTACTTAGGGTACGAAATCGTTGACATTGAATTTTTTACTCCCACCCCTTCATGTTTCAAAAATCTATTTTTACTTCGCCCGGAGGGTGTTTTTTTAAAAATTTTGTACTAGTCTATATAATAATACTAGTGTTCCTAAAAAAATACATCCGTTTTCATCTTGTAACACCCTCTGGTTAAAAATGAAACCGTCCAAATCGTCCGAGATGAAATGCAAACATATAAATCCTGATTCTCTGCTATTGCTTATTCGCTGAATGCTCATTTCTTATGAGTGTTATCACCTAAGCTTAATAATGGACTATTCTGTTTTGTTATAAAAAAGAAATTGAAGAAGAAGGACATAAAAATAAGAAAGAAAGAAAGAGGATAGGGGAAAGATAGAGAGAAGGGGTGAGTGTACTGAAGCGATAACGCTAATCTGAATAGATCATAATGAATAGATGAAAAGAAGGAAGCAAAAAAAGTTTGAAAGAGAGTTAAATCAAGAAGATTGTTATAGTTTTTACATATTGAACTATTTCGCAATAGCTTTTTAGTGAATATATCAATGGTTGTAATAATCAAATTATCATACTGTAGTATATCCACCGGTCCAACTAGTATATATATATATATATATATATATATATATATATATATATATATATGAGGAAGAATGAATAAAGAAAAGAAAGAAATAGAATGGATAATAAAAGATGAATTTAATCAATATCACTTACACATTACAAGATTCGACCTTCATCAGAGTGAAAAATTTCACTCTGATAAAGGTCAAATCTTCTCTGTGTGCAAATATTTTCACACAGATGAACTGACCGAAACACATGTGTAAGTGATATTGATTAAATTCATCTTTTATTATCCATTCTATTTCTTTCTTTTCTTTATTCACTCTTCCTCATATTGTCGGATTCATTTCCAATTTCCATTTTTTTACACACACACACACACACACACACACACACACATATATATATATATATATATATATATATATATATATATATATATATATATATATTACGGGAAGTATGAAAATAAGCATTTTGACTGGTCCTCGTTTATGATGTTCGAATCAGTTATGTTGGCTAATTGAAAATGCAGGAGTATCAGTCGACTGAAATCCTTTCAAATAACTATGAGTAAACAGAAGAAAGAAAGAATTAAAAAAAAGTAAGCATGGGAAGGAAAAAATAAAACAAAGAGAGATTAAATCTTAATGAACGAGAAATTGCAAAAGAATGAAAGGAACAAGAAAAGACTGAAGAAGACAATATCATGGTGATAGTAGGAAAAAGAAGAATATGTATAAATATGATATTTTTCTTCTTAGTAACATCTTAGCCATGCCAATGCATTTATCAAAAAGAAAATGTCTGAGTCGCGCGATCCTGTTTATAACAACTACTCTTATCAATGATTGGCTGTAGAATTGGCCATGCAGATATAAAAAGTTCGAGGATCGCGTTGACTACGTCAAAGTTTTTTTTTGTTGGCGTTGCACAAGGGTGGCGTGTTGGAGTTTGATCGTCTCCAACGGGGTCTGGCAGGCTGAGGGGGTATTATGTTGAAAGACCCGAAACCCCCCTATGAAGCCAGCCAATAACATAACTGACGACGCTATCCTGCGCTAAGTCTAGCGTATTTCAAACACTGATATGATATGATGAAAGGAAGCGAAAAAAATTGTTGTTCAAAAGGTCATGGATGTTTTTAAATGATTTGAGTTGGAAATATGTTGAAAACTCAATTCATTCAAAATATTTCTCACCATTTGAACTACAAAAGTTTTTTGGTTATTTCCTATAATTCTAACATAAACAAAGGGGAACCACTCTTAACTGATAAATTATTTATTTATTTTCCCATTAAACTAACCCTAACCATAACCCTAAACCCTAACCCAGTCTTCTTTCTTCCTATTAGATCAATAAATAAATAAATAATTAATCAGTCAAGAGTGGTTCCCCTTTGTTTATGTTAGACTTATAGGAAATAACCACATTTTTTTATCTTCCTTTTTCATATTCTCCTCAAGAAGGTTTGATATAAACCAAATTTAATGTTTAAGTTTAAATGTCAATATTACCACCAATACTAAACTTCCATCCAGTATAACATCCCGTGTTTGTCTACATTTCTCCACATACTGTTTGGTTGATTTCCTTATTTTACTCCAATATATATATATATATATATATATATACAGAGAGAGAAGAGAGAGAGGAGAGAGAGAGAGAGAGAGAGAGAGAGAGGGGGGAGGGATTAGGCAATCTAGATATGAATACCAATGAAGTTTTAAAAAAAGAGAATTAAATAACACATTTGCGTAAATTTACTGTGGGAGTTTTTAACTTTAAACCATCTCATGTTTCCATACCAAGGGAATTTCTCATTACATTTAAGTTAACGTGACCGATATATATATATATATATATATATATATATATATATATATATATATATATATATATAGTGTGGTATTCAACCAAAACTGTTTGAATAATAACTTGCCGAAATGTACGCTATTCAAACACATATATGTATTGATAGATAGATAGATATATGTTTTGAATAGCGTACATTTCGGAAAGTTATTATTCAAACAGTTTTGCATGAATACCACGTAATATATATATATACATATATTATTTCACACTGTCGGATTCACTTCCAGTTTTGCATGAATACCACGTAATATATATATATATATATATATATATATATATATATATATATATATATATTATTTCACACTGTCGGATTCACTTCCATTTTATTTCACACTGTCGGATCCACTTCCAGTTTTGCATGAATACAACGTAATATATATGTATATTATATATATATATATTTTATTTCACACTGTCGGATTCACTTCCATTCATTTTTCATATATATATATATATATATATATATATATATATATATATATATATATATATATATATATATATATATCGGTCACGTTTATTCAAACAGTTTTGGTTGAATACCACGTAATATTTCTTTTTGAATGATTTTCAATTGCATACTCTCAAGCCCACGTGTCATTTTTCTTATATCGTGGTCCAAGTAGATATTCGGTAAATCCGGATCAATAATACTAAAATCCTCAACAACAATAACTATAAAAAAAATGCTCTTCAAATCCGAGAAGCAATTTGCATAAAAATAGAATGAATTAACATGAATGAAATATCATTTAACACAGGGATAGTTCCATTTCAAATCGTCCGGAAAAAAGAAAAATGTATTTTTCTATATTATTTTAAATATATCTGACTACCGACATAATCCTAATCATTTCCTCTGCATTCTGACTGTTATTTTACTCCATATAGATCTTATTCAATGGCTGAACGGAAACACTTTAAAAAATGAAAGTGCAAAATTTTAACTGATGATTTAGCTTCGGTTCTGAGCAAAAACCAAACTATCTTTTTGGTACAAATAATGTTCAATATATGTAAAATAATAATAGATACATATTTTTTGTCATAGATGCATATCACATTGGAATATGCTATGAAAATATCAGAAATCATTAATAACCTAAAATTGTTTAACTTTAAAACTTTTTGATAGCCTTTTTGGATTCATTGGATCAAAATACTTTTATAAACCAATATTTAAAGTAGGGAAACCTAGAACTCATTTTATAGACAAAAATAGATTTACTAAGTCACCATTTTCACCCCTAATTTGAAGAGCTAAAAATCGATAGAACTCGTCCAATTTTTGGAATTGGAAGCTCAACTTGTTGGGATTGTCTAACTATAATATAGTCAACACCTGGAGAAAATTTGAAAGGGGTAGGTGATATGGCCTGGATGATTTGACATGAAATTAGCCACAGGCAATGATATATTATATATCTTTAATAACTAATGCACTAACCACTGAAAACTTACCTACAATAAACCTTCTAACTCTATGAAACTGCAGCAACAATAAATCCTCACAGTTAAATAAACATCGCACAAAAAAAAATTCAACAAAAAACAACTACAACAAATAAACCTCTTGAAGACGATCATTGACCTGGTCGAAAACGCTTGGGGAAAATATGGGAAGTGGGCTTCAAGTAGATATTCAGAAAATCCTAATCAGTAATTTGTCTGAAGATCGCATAGGCAAGAAAACTGTCAGTAACCAGATGCCGTTGACACAATGTCTACACTACCTTAACTTATATATATATATATATATATATATATATATATATATATATGTGTGTGTGTGTGTGTGTGTGTGTGTGTGTGTGTGTGGAAAGGTAGACAAACACGGGATGTTGTACAAAACGTTTATTGTAGGTAGACAACATCCTCTTATTTCTCCCCCCCCACATGTATATATATATATATATATATATATATATATATATATATATAGTCATCCACAGACACGTGTTTCGACTTATCAGGTCTCTTCAATGTGGCTAGACATTTGTAAGCTACCTACAACCGATCGGTTCAGCATCAGTCAGACACCTTAACCGCTAGGCTATAGTCACTTACAGAATCGAAAGGGGATTTTAACTGTTTTTAATACACACATCTCTATGTATGGAAAGGTCGCCATAGAGTGTTCCTCCCTTGAACCAGAGAACGTTGCGTTTATATATATATATATATATATATTATATATATATATATAAAAAATGACTAGATATTGAAATACATCCCAAAGTAGCCCACAAGTGTATTAGCGTGATAAGGATCAAGGAATCGTAAACACGTGCCGCTTACTGTTAAATCTAGAAAAAATAGATAAAAATAGAAAACAAAACAAAATAAAAACAGAGCTGGCGTCACTTTTACGTCATCTAATACGTATTAGATGACGTAAAAGTGATGATAATACTTTCTTCACCACTGACTGGACGAAAAAAAAAAAACAAAAAAACAACAACAATAAAACAACAATACACAGACACACATATACACAAACACATTCAACAGACACACGCACATATGGGCAAGTAACACACACATACAAATAATACACACACATGGCAATGGGACGTAAGACACGCACACAACATGCAAACAACAAAGGCAAAACCCACGTATCAACAGGTATAAAAGTGTAGGTCAAACCTGGCATGATAACAAGACACACACACACACACATAAAAAAGATGCTGCTGTAAATAAACAGAGCGATTAGAATACCTGGAATGATAATCAGAAACTGTTGAACATGCGCACAAACAAACTCACATATGAACAAACACCCACACACAGAAAAACACACATAAACAACCCCCCCCACACACACACACACACGCAGAGTATTTGGAAGACATGAGACAGAACCAAATGGACAGTCACTAACACAGTTTCAGTTTTGGAGATTGACGACAATGGCTGTGTTGTATTTTGTTTTACTGTTTTGATTTATGTTGCCTCGATTGCTTTAAGAGTTTTGTTTGTTTGTTGATCTGTTTACTTGATGTTTCTTTCCTTTTTTGTGTCTGATTCTTAAGACTTAACAATTTCTTTTTTCATTTCAATGCGTTCAGTTCTTTTTTTTAATGTTTTTTTTTAAATGTCTTTTGTTTTCTTTGATTTAAATGTCATTGTCATTTGAAATGTTTTTTCTATCGTTTCTCTCAGTTTCATTTTGTTTTTCTTCTTTTCACTTCCATTTTTATTGTTTCCTCTTTGTTGTACTGTTTTATTTGAGAAGCTTTTTAATCTTTATTTGTGTTAGTCATTATCCCTATATATATATATATATATATATATATATATATATATATACAGATACGATATATACACTGAAAATTAGCCTCATTATATATATATATATATATATATATATATATATATATATATACATCAAACTTACTGGTAAATCCTCACGGTGAGAAAAAACCCAGCAAATAGTTTGATTGTAAAAATATTCTACCAAGCATCAACCGGGAAGACAAAAAAGACCAAGATAATCGTACCAACAAAAAATAATCTATGCGTACAATATTTTGGCCAAAAGAAAAAAACAATTTATATATATATATATATATATATATATATATATATATATATATATATAATATATATTCATACAAAACCGCCAGAAGACTAAAGCTAATAAGTAAAAAGTGTTCAATACCTAAGTAGAGCAAATAATAAAGATTAATCTAATGAGTCAGACGAACCTACTAAAAGTTTCGCTTAATGCTCTTCAGTCAGATCTTAGCCCTGAAGAGCATTAAGCAAAACGTTTAGTAGGTTCGTCTGACTCATATATATATATATATATATATATAATAGACTCTCCTCATTTGAAGGTGCAATAAAGAAGAGAAAAGCAAAAACAAAACAAAAACAAACAAAGAAAAAACATATCACACTACAACCTACAATCCGCCGATGACGACCGACGAACACATTAAAAATGCTTGGCTAAAGATTATGATACACATCCTGTACCAGCTGGATTCCGAATTAAGAAAAATGACTGGACGATTAAAAAACTAAAGATAAAGTTCATGAAAAAGAAATATTCCGTCGTCTTTAACAGTACCTGCCTAGACAATATCTATCTATCTATCTATCTATCTATCTATATATATATATATATATATATATATATATATATATATATACTTTCAAAGAAATAAAAGCTTAACAAACCGTCATTCCGTAATAATTTATTTCGACCAGAAACTCAAAAGGATTTTTTTTTAAATGTTTGACCAGAAACTTAAATTATTACGAAATAACGGCTTGTTAAGCTTTTCTTTCTTTGAAAATTAAATATTTCTCTGTATTTAATCTAATTTATTGATTATTATAAATTGAGCTCTCTTAGGGATTTATTTAAAAAATCCTTGTATGAATTATATGTTTGCACCTACAAGAGCATACAGTGAGGTTTTGAAGATCCAAATAGAATCATCCCTTACAACCAGTCATTTGGATACCTATATATTATATATATATATATATATATATATATATATATATATATATACCATCAGTCTTTTGGGGGGTTTCTGCTATATAGTAGTAATTAGCAATGCCAGATGAAAATGCACCCTCATTATGATATTTACAATTTTCTACTTAATGTGAATGACCGAACGACAAAGTATCAGTTGCATTCTGTAAGGTTCGGATTAACTAACAAGATAACGATGTCAAGACACTGAGTGTGAACTTAAAGGTCAGCTGTTCTACATAATACAAACTTAAACGACTCTCTTTTCTTTAAACTGGTAATTCGAGCCGACAAAAGAATATTCTTTACCATGGTAAAACCTGATACTGATTCACTTCAATCGATTTACAATCACAGTTCAAGTTTTATTTCTTTATTGACCCAAGGGATTAATTCTAATACGATTACTAAACTTACTATTGGCATCCCTCCGTCTATTAAAGGCAATGGCGTAGAGTCCACTTTTTTCTATCTACAGCTACGTGAGTGGCTGAACAGACCAATTTTTGAATAGTAATCTCTGGTACAATGATTGCAAACAAAAGATGATGCTTGTGGGAGACGCTGTTGTCTCTCCTTCCTTTTAACCCACTTTTCTGCGGCGGCTTCTTTCCTCTCTTTTTCCATCCTTTTCGTTCCTTGTTTGACGAGGAGGCGCCAGGTCGTACGGTCTTCTGCACAAGCCTCCCATATGTTTATGTCGATGTGGCATGTCTTCATGTCTCTCTTGCAGACATCTCTAAAGCGTAGGCGTGGTCTCCCTACCGGTCGGATGCCCTCTACTAGTTCACCATACAGTAGGTCTTTGGGGTTTACTAAACTTGAGGAAACATATATAAGAAGAACTCTATTGCCATTGGTTGAGGGTCACATGACCAGTACCATAAAGCTATGGTCAGCAGGAGGCAAGGTTAGTAAAAGTCAGTTGCTGAGGTGGGGGGTCGGGGTTGGATCAGGCCTGATTGGTTCCCTGGGGTTGAAAGACCTGAGATTTCCAGTGATCCCATGGAAAAACATCACTGATGAATCCCTCCTCAATCATCTAATAGATGTATTTTATGAAACTAATACGATCAGACTGCACAATTTTCTGAAGTGATGGTGCTATTCGAACCCCTGATCGTAGGTGCGTATCCCATTATTTCGTGACGTGGTAACAACTGTGTGGTTGTTTTTTTTTTGGTGAGGGGCATCTAAAATATTCTCCAAGTCTACTGAGGTTATGATATCTATAGGCCTCTCGGGCTCTGTGTTCTGTGTCCGGTGGCTTCGGCCACTGGACCGGTAATGTAATGAACGAAGATACAAAAAGTGTAGATGCATGCACGTAAAGGTGTGTGTATGTATGTAATAAAAATCTTCTTCTTCTCCTCCTTTCTAATATTTTTCTTCTTCTTTTACTTCTTCTTTCTACTCAGTTCTTCTTCTTCTTCTTCTTCTTCTTCTTCTTCTTATTATTATTATTATATTATTATTATTATTATTAGTTCTTCTTCTTATTATTATTATTATTATTATTATTATTATTATTATTATTATTATTATACCTTCTTCTTCTTCTTCTTCTTTTTATTATTATTATTATTATTTTTTATTATTATTATTATATTCTTCTTCTTTTTATTGTTATTACTTATCATTATACCTTCTTTCTTTTATTATTATTATTATTATTATTATTTTTATTATTATTATTATTACTCCTTTTGAGTTTTCACATCAGTGTTAGCTGATGGTCTTTCACTGGAGCCTGAGTGACAGCAAGTCTCCTCAGGTCTCCAGGACTCTTCTGAGTATTCTGGCAGATTGCAGCAGTGCAGTGTTCTGAATGGTTTCAATCCTTCCTCTGATATCCAAACTTTCCAAACCCTTTTCTAATCCTTTTGGGACTGTTCCAAGTGCACCAACTACAATCGGTATAACTTTCACTTTCATATTCCATAACTTTTTCAGTTCTCTGGCAAGGTCCAGATATTTGTCAATTTTTTCATTTTCCTTTAACTTCACCCTGTGATCTGCTGGCACTGCAAAATCCACCAGTTGACAAGTTCTTTCTTTTTTGTTAATCAACACTAGGTCTGGCCTTCTTGCTGGGATAAGGTGATCCGTTTTAATTTCAAAGTCCCAGAGAATTTTGTGCGTTTCGTTCTCAAGAACAGATTCTGGTTTATGCATATACCATTTTGTTGTGTGGTCAAAATTTAATTTCTTGCATAATTCCCAGTGGATCACCTTCCCAACCCAGTCGTGTCTAGTTTTGTATTCTCGTTGTGCTAGTTTGCTACATTCGCAGAGTATATGGTTAACAGTCTCATCTCTATTACCGCAAAGTCTACATTTACTATTTTGTTGGGTCTTATCAATTTTCGCTTTGATGTAGTTTGTCCTTATGGCATTATTTTGTGCAGCAATTATAAGTGATTCCGTTTCTCTTTTGAGGTTTCCCTTTCTTAACCATGTCCAAGTCTTTTCATGTGCAACCTCATCTATTTGTCGTTTTAAGCGTCCATATAATTGTTTTTCTTCCCATTTTTGTTTTCTAGTCTTTGTCGTTTTTCTGTTTGTCCATCTGCCGTTTCTACTATTGTTGGCCGCCATAAGTAGTTTGTCTTTGCTCTTTCTTGTGTAATCTTCAAGTTGTTGGATTGTGGTTTCTACGCATTCCTCTATGTTGGCAAGACCTCTTCCCCTTCCTTTCTTGACACATACAATCTATCTCTATCATCTCTAGGGTGGAGAGCCTTGTGCATGGTCATTAATTTTCTCGTCCTTTGGTCTATCTGTCTTTCTACTGTCCTTTTTAAGAATGTCCTGAGTATCTTATAATTATTAATTCCTTTGATCAGAGTGTTAAAGAAGTTTCTAGTTCTTGAGATATTATTTTTTTAACTTTTCTTTATTATTGCATTATTATTCTAAACTAAGATTTGTAGCTTATTTTCTCTTCTATAGTTTCTATTTTGTTGTATTCCATTTAATAGTTTTTTCATTATTATTATTATTATTATTATATTATTATTATTATTTTTCTTCTTCTTCTTCTTCTTCTTTCTTCTTCTTCTTCTTCTTCTTCTTCTTCTTCTTCTTCTTCTTCTTCTTCTTTAAGTCTAGATGGTCAAATAACACCCATTTCCCTGAGAGATATCACGAAAGAGAATTAATCGTTATCACACTTCAACGACGATACAAGTTACAAGACATGTCTATATTTCATATTTTCGTAAAAAGGTGACTGCGTTTCTCCTGATCCATGATCCATACTATATCGGCTTTCAAAACACCACGGCATGTAGAGTTGAACATTTGTGTATCTATTTATGTGCAAAAAGCACATTTTCAAACTGCTGCGTTATTCTATATCCACAATTTTCATTCCTTTTTTTTCTGACGACCTCCGACTGCTTTGTTTTGTTCTCTTTTAATTTCAAAAAAGTATTGCAAATCCCAGTGGATAAACGTTTTGTCTTTTATACTGGTATTTTTAAACTGGTGTTTTTATACTGTTTTTTTTTTATTCCACTCCAAACTGAAAAACCGTCCGTTTTTCGGAAGTGAGATAATACCCTTAGATTACGTATAAAAAAAAACATTACATTTCACGGAAATACCCGAAAACTTTGAGACGTTAGGGTTAGGGTTAATGTTAAGGTTAGGGTTAGTGGTAGGGTTAGACTACTTTGGGAGTTTCTGTAATCTAATTCTGTTTATACGTAAAATACAATTTTAATGATATTGTCTGTTTCCATTCCACTAACTATGACTTGGTACAAGAGTTAAGCTGTATTAATTATTATTCTATTTTACTGTCGCCCTTGACCAGGAAACGGAATCCTAGAGATATCTGTCTCTTAGAAGTATATTAACTCAACGCCTATATCCACTACACCCTGTGTCCAATTGAGAACATTATACCCCTGTGGATTGAATCATTGCTCGCCATTTTAGATAAATAAAATCATTCCAGATTTCTTTTTATTAAATTAATCGAATTTCATTTGCTTAATTTCTTTCCCTGGGGATCGAAAGAAAAAAAAAATAGTTCATTTTTTAAATTTTTTCTAAAATTCTAAAAATTAAAAAAAAATTATTTTTAATTTTCTTAAATTTTTTTTTAATCTAAAAAAAAATCTTAAAAAAAATTTTTTTTTAATTTAAAAAAAAGATTTTTTAAATTTTTTCCAAATTTCTAAAATTTGTTTAAATGTCTAGAATTTCTTTTAGTTATCCCCAATTCTATATTCTATACGTTTCAAAAAACTTAGTATTTTTTTGGCTTCGAACCGTGAAGGATTCCAATTACGACAAAAAGGTTTCCGAGTACAAAAAGAAAAAAAAACCCAGAAGAATGCTAGTACTAGTTGTTAACTGAACTTTTAGTCTTACGATCCTGACCAGAATTAAAACATAAATAAGGAGGCACATCCATTTTGAATCCGTAGGATGCTGACTGAAATTCATCCGATCGATTCATCCGGTTTCAAAACATTACGTCACATCAACCTGCACCTATGTGCATCTGCTTGTATTACATCGGTCATATGTACATAAACTTCAAAAACATGTGTTGCATTTTTATTTGATGTTAATGCCTCTATGTTGTCACTTGATACCGGGCGAAAGAAGCTAACAAACTCATATTCATTTTTTATAACCTTTCCTTTCTTGGTGGGATTTCTGCTATGAGACCGTCATTAAGGAGAGAAGAAAAGTTAATTCAATATCTTTAGTATGGTAGCCCAAATGGGCAAATAAAGAAAAAAAGAATAGGGAAATATGGATTTCACTAATTGAAACGAATAGATATCTTTAGCTAATAAATCTGGCGAATATTGAATAGGTGGAAGTATCTCACATCGTAATAATTTATTCTTATAGTTTGACAAAAAGATGGAAATGGATCGAATACTTGCAATGTATTTCTTCACTTCAACATCTTTTCTTTTTCTTTTTTTAAAACTTTTTTTTTGCTTTACTCTTTTTTCATATCCTTTCATCTCCAGTTTCTTCTTCTTCTTCTTCTTCTTCTTCTTCTTCTTCTTCTTCTTCTTCTTCTTCTTCTTCTTCTTCTTCTTCTTCTTCAAGGTCTAGATGGTCAAATAACATCCATTCCCTGAAGAAGGGCGAAAGAGAAGAAGAAGAAGAAGAAGAAGAAGAAGAAGAAGAAGAAGAAGAAGAAGAAGAAGAAGAAGAAGAAGATGATCACGAAAGGAAATTAATCGTTATGCCACTTCAACGATAACAGAGCTGACAGTAGATTCGAGCAGAATCAGCAGTTGGCCTGAACAGATCTAGTGATAGGCCCCAACCCCATCTCTTCTTTTCTGTATCTCAATCCCAATTATCTAACAATTCAAAAAACAAGTGTTCCCACTTGTATCCCATGTTCGTGTTAAATAACAACTCAAACCCATTTATAATTCCAGCCTATTACTTCTAATTTATCATCGAGGGTTGAAATCGGTTCCTGTCCGGGAAGAGCCGAAGGCTGGCCCGAGTAGGTCTAAATGTAGGTTCGAGCAAAACCAGACCCAGCAGTAGGACCGGGTAGAGCTGGCAGTAGGTTTGGAAAGTGTCGGCAGTAGTTCCAAGCATATCCTGCTGCTGTACCGGGAAGAACCGATAGAAGGCTCAAGCAGAGCCGGTAGTAGGCCCAGGCAGAACCTGCAGATGGCCCGGACAGATCCGGTAGTAGTTCCAGGCAGAGCCGGCATTTGGACCGGGAAGAACCGGCAGAAGGTCCGAGCAGAGCCGGTAGTAGGCCCAGGCAGAACATGCAGTTGACAGGGCCGGTTGTAGTTCTGGGCAGAGCCGGCAGTTGGGACTGGAAGAACAGGCAGAAGGCTAGAGCAGAACCGGTAGTAGGCCCAGGCAGAGCTGGCAGTAGTTCCAAGCATAGCCTACGGAACGCCAAGGCAGAGCCGACAGTAACCTCGCACCAGATGAGAAAATTAGCACCAACTACTATATCAAACTGCTCATCAAGTATTTCTGTAATTAGTGCAAAATGCACATGATTTATATATGGGTTGGGTTTTATATATTAAATGCACATGCAATAGATATATATTATGTACTTTACTTATTATGATGACATAGATATTTATTTGAATGTTGGATAAGCAATTTATTATGAATTTGAGTTGTCTTTAACGGTTTGTTCACAAGATGAATTTCTCCGAGAAATATTTCTTTGTAGAAACTGACTAAGCCGAGGTCACCATTGTAATGTAATGAGTTATTTGTTTACAACGAAATTAAAAGTTCAGCTGAATATAGAAAAAATGTAATGTTCGCAATCTCTTTTCAATAATAAACATGTTTCTTATTATAATGGAGATTATGTGTTAGTCATTCTGTAAACGAAACTATATCACTACTCATGTCACAATTCTTTTAGTTATTTACGTCAATTTTTTCGTGATTTCATTTACATTTAAACCTCAACTATTAATAAAAGTGTTTTATATCATTAATACTGTTGACCATATCTACATATTAATAACATGCAATTGTATTTATATATATAACAAAAAAGCGGTTTACATTGTGAACGGGAAGGCTAATTTGCATATTGATATTAAAAAATTATCTTAATAAAAATATGCTTGAAATTATTATTAATTTCTAATTGTTTGGTTTTATCTTAATGAACATGAGCAAAAATCTTAAGAGAAACCATTAACAAGAAGAAATAATAATAATCTTATTCTTTACTTCCTATTTGAAATAAATGGTTAAATTAGGAAAATTTAGCAATGAAAGACGAGAGTGATTGAAGAATAAGTTTCAGTTGTTCTATTTTTAGATTATACCTCCCTCCGTTTAAAATCTTTTTATCTGCGTTCTTATTTAGTTTCCTTGGCTTTTCTAATTTAATATGATATTTTATTACATTAAAACTTAAATACATTCTAGTACACTTAGAAAAAAAGTTTTCATAAATTTTTTGTCAAACTAGCAAGAATAAGCGCTCGCTCTGTATTTCAGAGTTAATGTAATAAAATATATTAATTTAGAAAGACTAACGAAATTAAATATGAACATATATAAAAAGATCACACTTATTCTCATTATATTTTAATTGGTTTTTATATAAATCATTCATAGGATTGACTATAATATGTTGGAGAATAAAACAATAATATTTATTATTCATTAAACCCAGTTTTGTTAAAATCAGTATGCAAACTACATCATATATTATGTAAATCTTTATTTCTTAGCGATATATAAGACACAATACAGGATTTTAAGCGTCCAGATATTATTTGAATATATATATATATATATATATATATATTATATATATTATATATATATATATATATATATCCGACCTTGATAATGGTTCGGAAAGAACTGACAGTACTTGGTCAGCTAATAATGGCTCTTTCGGAAAAATTATTAATGCCTTTCATGATTATAAATTCAAAATAATTATTAGGAAGCTTGAAAGAAAGAATAAAAAAACTTGAAAATAATAGGGAGTCCGTTTTGTTGAATCAAATTTGTTTGAATATATATATATATATATATATTATATATATATATATATATATATATATAAATATATTATATATAATCGATTTTCGACGTATGAGGGTTCATACACACAATGAACTCCCACACAAGGATTTGTTTATAGTGGTTGAGGCTTGTGTTGGACCATCCACACTTTTTGGCACAGTCGATGGGAAAGAATTGGTGCGTCAAGGGTTGCCACAAACCCAATCAACGACCGACCTCAGGAATTTTGAATTCAGAGTTATCCCTCTCCTACACTGGTTACCTACCCAAGGCTGAATGGCCCAGTCTGTCCTACTATTTAACCCATAGCTGGAGGGAGAATGTATGGATTCATACCTTTCCCAAGGGTATTAGCGCTATGTGAAATGCCAACAGCTTCGTCTAGGAATTGAACTCGAATCGACGAGTCCATTTTCCACGAAATATATATATATATATATATAATATATATATATATATATATATAATATATAAGCTGACTGAGGAATGTCTCAGACGAGAAGAAGGACTTGCAGACCAAGGAAGGAAGTTGTTGGTCGAGATTGGGGTAGATGGTCAGAGTCCAGGACGGACAAAGAACAGAAATGTAGAAAAAAAGGCCCCCAGACTTGTCTCCCTTCATCAAGCCACGTCTAAAAAACGCACAGCTTTTACTACTCCAGGCAATAATCATGGAATTGGCAGGCTTAAAAAGTGATTCCTTGTGGCATGACAAAATATGCTTAGTAAGTAACTTGTCTAGCAAATATCATTGCCAGTGAATTCTATTTTCACACGTTGCACCTTCTACCGCAACGACCCTACGTTTAGCAAATGACTGTTGTGAACTAACCTAAGCCTAGCGACAATTACTGCACAATAATTAACTAGATCTTATCAGAGGCATTACATTTATGACTAAATCAAATGAAATCACAGAAACACCCACCCACCCACACACGCAATATATATATAATATATATTATATATATATATAATATATATATATATATAATATATATATATATATATCCATCCGTTTAAAAAAGTGAATTGCCTAAAACAGGATACACTAGTTTGAGAACTAATACCTTAGTAAACAGTAGAAAAATAAACAGTGGTAAATGTGAAAATAATGTCGAATATATATATATATATATATATATATTATATATATAATATATATAATACATAAATAAGTAAATAATTAATAATACATAAATAAGTAAATAGAGTCTTCTATTTAACCGTTCTTATTTTGAATTCAAGATAGTTACAATGTAGCAATATTCACCGGAAGTTAAGCAGACAAGATTATATATAATATATATATAATATATAATATATATATATATATATATATATAAATTCAAACCCATTCTCAACAGATATTACAAAGGTAAGAGACGGATGTTATCTTTTATAATAACTTGATGCTTCAAAGGAGTCTAATAATAGATGAGAAAAAATTTTCTATCAGGGACCCCACTCTCAAAAAGTGTTTTAATACTTTTGAGAAGGGTCCCTTGGAAAGGATTTTTCATTTATCCCCCTCATTTCATTGATTTTTATTCATTCATTTAACCATTGATTTTTAACTATATATATATATATATATATATATATATATATATATATATATATTATGAACACATATTAGCTCATATTCATAACAAAAGACTAATACACATTTTTGAAGCTAGTGAAATTTCTCTTTTGCCCTCCCTTAATAATCGACCTGGATTTTTCAACATATCACTGTTTTTAATTAGATAATTTTAAATAGGTAAAAAATACCAGGCTTTATTTAATTATCTTTCCCTACTTTGTTCCCATTGTTCTCATAAAATCAGTCCATCAATACTTTTTCTCGTTTTTTGTTGAATGCATTTCTTCGAGTTACGTCACGCGTCAATGACACCTTCGTGTGTGCGGATCGTGGCTCGTCTTTCAAAAAAATATAACGCTGAAAAAATACAGTTACGAACTTTTTATAAATATTCTTCTAACTCCTGTCATTTATAAAACATCCATTAATTTCTTCATCCTACAATCCATCCTGATGATTGTTTAAAATAAACCGAAACGTTTAAGCGTCGATAAATAAATTCATCTTATTTTCGGAACACTTCGTTTTTCAAATTTCTTCACACACACACACACACACACACACACACCACACATATATATATATATATATATATATATATATATATATATATATATGGAAAATAATGTAAAAATATTTATGGGAACAAAGTGGGGAAAGATAATTAAATAATTAAACCCAAACCTGGTAGAGCTGTCGAGGAGCGATTTTAATTGACTTTCACCTCCAGCGCAATAAACCAATGATCTTCTATGTTTACAGATTTGATCTCTCTGGTGATCGAAAAATACATAAACAGAGCTATGCATTTATCAGTTAAAACACCCTCCTCAATGGCAGCTGTCGACGGCCGAATATCTGTCGAAATACTGTTTTGTGGATGACTTCAACAAGGGTTGGTCATACCCAATAGAAAGGAAACATGGCTCCAATAAAAGACCCGTCAGTTAAAAATATGGAAAGATCGTATATATATATATATATATATATATATATATATACCAATGCCTCCGCACGAGCAGGATGTGACACAAGGTCAATTGCTTAAGCGAAGTTCAACAAGTTTGAATTCAGTGTTTTTCTTCTCCTAGACCGGTTGTCTAACCAAGGTTAAAGAGCCCAGTCTGCCCTGCTATTTATCCATAGCTGAAGGGAGAGTAGGATTCATACCTTTCTCAAGGGTATTAGCGCTAAGTGAAATGCAATTACCACATCCAGGAATTGAACTCGGGGCGACGAGTCCATTTCCCATGACTTTAACCATTACACCACGCGATTTCATGGAAAGATCGTATAACTCATTCAAGAAGGGATATATACAGTAGAGTTTTCTTACGACTCTAAACCCATTATGAATCTCACACCTCCATTGTTTTCAATAGACATTTGTTAAACTTAAAAACTATTCAGTGCTTCGGGCACTAATATGAAGTTAGTTGGCTGATTCTAGATTGTTAACAACAGAAGCTAATTCTTATCTCCACAATTCTTTTTAACAACACATATTATATTTACCAAACCCCTTCGCACGAGTAGGATGCAACACAAGGTCCACTTTATTAGGCGGGTTTTTAACAGGTTTGAATCAGAGTTTGTCCTTCTCCAAACAGGTTGCTTAACCAAGGCTGAAGAGCCAAGTCGTCCACTATTTATCCATAGCTGGAGGAGAGTAGTTTCATTCCTTTCCCAAGGGTATTTAGCGCTATGTTAAAATAGACAGCTAAGTCCATGATTTGAATCGGGGCGACGAGTCCATTTCCAATGACTTTAACCATTATACCACGCTCTTCTTATTTTTTAACATACATAATTTTATTTAAAAAAAACAACTCATGCAATTTGTTTTTAAAATAACGAAGCAGATAACAAAAACAAAACCAACACAAAGCAAAATGGTGAGAAAAACGTTATTAGTTTTACTAGCAACAGAATCCACCCTCCGGGCGTCGTAAAAATTAATTTTTGAAAGACATTGCCTAAGAGGGTGGGAGTTAAAAATTCAATGTCAGAGGGTTTGTATCATAAGTAAGCAAAATCCTCATATTTATTAAAGGAGTAAAAAAAATAAAACAATTTGAAATGAAAACTGAGCCTCATCCCTCTCAAATAAAATATTGCGTGCATGTAATAATCAAACAATTATTTTGAATATTTTCCACACCAATTTTACACAAAATCGTAGGTATTTATTTATTTGTAAACTTTTTAGTTAACTTCTTGTAACAAAAAAAAAAAAAGACGAGAGTAAAAAAAACAATTTTAAAATTGCTTACTCAAATTTTTGGGGCTGTATATAGCATAAGAAATATTGTTGACGTAAGCAGTGACATAGAGCTGTAACGTAGTTTTTGTTACAGACAGAAATACAGACATTCTCCATTATTAATAGATTTGCCAATTCTTCTAACAGATGTAATTATTCAGTATTCTTCCTTAACAAACGCCAAGCCCAAGTGAGAACGACTGTTATGTGTTGAGAAACGACTGAACTTTTAACCCGTAACCATAAGACTGGGGAATGACGTACATACAAATTTTCCTTAGTTCCAACAACATTCTGCCTTTTGCATTCTCCTACTTCAAATACTCACCATATATTAACATTTTGAAACCGACAGGTGCAATATAGTAGAATCAGCACCAGAGTAAGTAAAGTTTCGGGGTTGGCCTTAAAGTCGGTAATCAGCCTGACAGCGAGGAAGTCGGGTTAGCTCAGTCGGTAGAGCGTTCGGCTATAAACACCAAGATTCCTACTGCGATACCGGCCTGTCGCCAACTCAGCATATGAGTAGCACAGAGATCTGTGCGGTAAAGTAAGAAGCCGATGGTAGAGTGGCGCTCCCACCTCAGACGCCAAAAAAACAACCTCCTTTGTCTAGCGTTACTGAAAAGGGAACAGATTCCCTCGCTGATTGGCTGATACCGAATTTAGGCCAACCCGACGAACAGGACCAAGGAGATTGTTTTCGCGTCTGAGGCCACACCTTACCATCAGCCTCCAACCTTTACCGCACAGATCCCCGTGCTATTCATACACTGGGTTGCGTGCAGTCGTTATCGAACCCGAAAACCTCGTGGTTCCTAGTCGGATGCTCTACCGACTGAGCTAAACTACGTACCGTATATAATCGTCGATTGGTCGAATGATGAACATCTAACATAGGTTGTAAGTAATGATGTTTTAACACTGAAATTTGTTTGGTTGGTTGGTTGGGTTTTACGGCATGTAAACACATTGGGTCATTCTATGCCAAACGGAACTAGAGTCATTAGGGTGGTGTGATGTTGAACTTCAGCGCTTGCCAGAAACTCCTGCGAGACTATCGTTAACTGCATTTTCCCTTTCTTTTTTACCACAAAGGCAGTGTGGAGATGGGGGACCTGCTGCTTAGGCGGCAGCTTATCCTCTTTATCAACCCGTCCAGGCTACGTAGTTCCACTTGCTTTTGAACACTACAACAACGTCTCAAGTAGACGGATGGATGCCAATGAGGATATAATGGATGATTTAATAGGATACGAGTTTTGAGTGTCTTACTAAAGTTGTCACTTACTGGTTTGGACAGCCTCTCCTGTACCAGGTATACAAAATTCCTGTGCGTGGCCAGAGGTAACACACCAGTGGTGTCTCCTGCCCATTAGGAAAGGGGCTTAGACCCCTCAAGCATTACGTCTACCTGCATTTTTTGTTTACGGGAGAGGGGTCTTCCCTCTCCTGTAAACAAAAGATGCGAACTGGTGCGTGTGACCTCAGCAAAGTTGGAGGGTGATGAACTCTCGGGAAACAGGTACACGGAATGCTTGAGTGGTCTAAACCCCCTTCCTAATGGACAGGAACCACAACTAGTGTGTTACCTCTGGCGGTTGGGGAGTCTAAGAGAAGAGGATTTGACTTGGCGGTACTGCCTTTTGTACTACCGGTCGCAACGACATTAAAATATTAATAATGATGTGATATATCTATTTAAGGAAATAAGTACTATGCGAAAACAACTGGTTTAACTTATGTTTAAAAAGAGAAGAGTTTATTTGTTTTTTCTTCTTCTTGTTTTTGTCTCCATTGCATCGAGGGGTGGGGGCAGGCAATACGAAATGATAGAGCGAATAATGTAAGAAAACATTTTAATTTCTCTTCTGTTGAATTTCTATTTTAATATTGTTTTGTACATTTCTCGGTCGAAACCTTTCACTCTGACCACACCAGATTGTAAGGATTTTTAACTGGTGGTTTACCAAAACCAAAATACCCAAAGGGGAAATTTCTTTAGATTATTTCAATACAGATATGAAAAGCACAGGTTTTACTTCACATAAACACGCACAAACACACACACATACAGAGATACACACTCATAAATATATATATGTTTTTTCACATTTATTTCGTTTCATTTTCCTATTAAGTTATATTCAGTAGCCAGAAATGCCTTGACAAACGGTGGAGGTCATCCAAAATATTGGAAAAATAAAGCAAACTAAGGACAAAACAACGGTTATATATTAGAACTCTTTTTTTTTCTTCAGTTTTTATATATTTCCTTATCACAGAACGTTCGCAAGAACAAAATTGCTACACAACTAAATTCATTATTATATATATATATATATATATAATATATATATATATATATATATATATATATATATATATCGCGTCTGTTTTGGTATGTATGTGTCGACTTGTAATTCATTAAAAAAATTTAACAAAGCAAAAATTGATAAGACAAAATTGTAAATGAGGACTGTGCGGTGACAGAGATGAGATTGTAAACCATGTATTAAGTGAATGTAGCAAACTAGCACAACGGGAATACAAAGCTAACTAGGTTGGGAAGGTGATCCACTGAGAATTATGCTCAAAATTAAATTTTGTCCATAGAAAAAAATGTAATATGCATAAACCAGAATCTGGTCTTGAGAATGAAACGCATACAATCTCTGGGACTTTGAGATAAAGACGGATCACCATATCCCAGCCAGGAGACCAAACCTAGTGTTGATTAACAAAAAAAAAAACAAAGAGAACGTGTCAACTGGTGGACTTTGCGGTTCCAGCAGATCACAGGGTGAAGCTGAAGGAAAATGAAAAGATGGATACCTGGACCTTGCCAGAGAATTGAAAAAGCTGTGGAATATGAGAGTGAAAGTGATACCAATTGTAGTGGGTGCACTTGGAACGGTCCCAATAAACTTGGAAAAAAGACTGGAGGATCTGAAAATCAGAGGAAGAATTGAGACCATCCAGACTACTGCACTCCTGCAATCGGTTAGAATACTCAGAAGACTCCCGGAGACCCGAGGAGACTTGTTGTCACAGTGAAATACCATCAGCTAATGCTGATGTGAAAAACTCAAAAGGAGAGATAATAATAATAATAATAATAATAATAATAATAATAATAATAATGAGGCGCACAATATTATCTGGGACTTTGAGATACAGACGGATCACCTAATCCCGCCCGGGAGACCAGACCTAGTGTTGATTAACAAGAAGAAGAGAACTTGTCATCTTGTGGATTTTGCCGTCCCGGCAGACCACCGAGTGAAAGTGAGAAAAAAGCGATAAGATAGACAAATACTTGGACCTTGCCAGAGAACTAAGAAAACTGTGGAACATGGAAGTGAAGGTTGTACCAATCGTAATTGGTGCCCTTGGAACGGTCTCCAAAGATCTGGAAAAAAATTGGGTGTATTGGAAATCAGAGGAAGAATCAAGACCATTCAAACTACAGCACTATTAAGGTCGGGTAGGATACTCAGAAGAGTCCTGGAGACTTGAGGATACTTGCTGTCACTTATCCCCCAGTAAGCCACCTGACATGACAGGTGTGAAAACACGGATAGATGAATAAATGAACCCCTAAGAATATTGACAGTAACAAAGCGCTAATATAGATATATACATTTTTTTTTTAACTTTAAGGGGCTCTCTTCACGTTAGTTAAACTACTTAGAGAGCTCCGCCTAACAAATGTAATATACTAATTTTCATGAATGTAATTACACTACATTTTCGTGAATGTAATATACAAATTGTTCATGAATGTAATACTAATTTTTATGGATGTAATATACTAATATTCATGAATTTGGTTGTAATTCTATCTATCTGTAAATAAAATATTTCTATTTCTATGAATAAAACAATTAACTCCAGATTAACTCCAAAAATAGTGATCAAGTGAAGACACTTACGGGAACTTTTTTGTTTTACACCGGCGGTGTTAACTCAAATTGGTTTACTTACTTATTTTTATCATTATTTGAAATTTTACAGCTGAGTACAGTAGCTCAGTCGGTAGAGCGTTCGGCTAGAAACTACAAGGTTCCTAGTTCGATCCTGGTACTCGCCGACTCAGTGTATGAGTAGCACAGGGATCTGTGCGGTAAAGTAAGGAGCTGATGGTAGGTGTGGGGCTCCACCTTAGACGCAAATAACAATCTCCTTGTGTCTGGCGCTAGTGAAAAGGGGATAGACTCCCTCGCTGATTGGCTGATACCGACATTAGGCCGCCCCGACGACTTTACTTACTTACTTACAGTAGCCAAAAACATGGTTATTAAAAAAAAAAAAAAATCGGTAGATGGTATATTGTTTTGTAGTCATCTGGGTAAGTGGTGGTATTAATAAGTTCTCGGTCAAACCAAGAATAAGCTTGCATTTATTTATTTACTTATTTCAATCTTGTAAACACATCTGTTGACTTCACAGATAAAAAAGAATGTTTTGCTCCTCCAAACCGAGGACTATTAACAACGCCACTGAAAATGCTGTTGTTCTTCTTCTATATTCTGCATGTGTTAATTGGCCACAGCTGATCTTAATGTGTCTGATGGTTTGCTCATCATGTGTCTGATGATTGGCAACGTGCCCAACGGGAAGCAAAGAAATCAAGAGAGAAAACTTGCAAAGCGAAAACACTACTTTTCACAACCCAATCACAAAAAGTCGGCTAAAGAAAGAAGTGCACTTTTGTGCCGTTCCATTCAGTCCTCAGGGAAAGGTGTACTTGCCCAAAAGCGAAAATGGGTTCCGGGTCATTCCAAAAAATAAAGGCCGAAAATTGCAAACATAGGTATGTACGTAAGCTGATTAGAATCTTATTATAATGGATATTGTCTGTCTTTCTGTAACTAAAACTACGTCACTGCTTACATCACAGTTCCCTCAGAAATTGCGTATGTCTATTAACGAGAATCTAGTTCATAGTCAAAATCATTACTATATATATATATATATATATATATATATAATATATATATATATATAATCTTATTAACGATGTCTCTATGAAAATCTGAATAACATTGCGGAGGATAATGAAATGAATTGTTGTTAATGAGTTTTGGGGACCATATTACCTTTAGGCACCCCTTTTTGATCTCGATTAAGAAAGGACATGTTCTTCACTTACACTGTCAATATCCGGTTGTTTTAACAGACAATGTTTTTAAATTATAAAACTAACCCCTAATCCTAACCCTTAACCCTAACCCTAACCCCCAACCCCTAACAAACAACCGGATATTGACGGTGCAAATGAAAAACATGTCCTTTCTTAATCGAGATCACAAAGGGGTGCCTAAAGTTAATATGGTCCAGTTTTTTTAATAAAAAAAAATTAATGTAGAATAAATGTAGGTAGTTTTTCGTAATTTCTGTTTATTTAGAAATTTCGCAGTATTCTACTTCGCGATGTCGTTCTTTTTTTAATATACGAAGAATTAGACATCCCTGAAAATAAGCCCTAGTGTTATATTTTTGAGTGAAAATTGATATAAGCTCTGTTTTATTTTCGGGGAAACACAGTATTCCATGTGGGCATCACATGTGACGCAATAAATAAAAAATCTATAATGTTAATGGAATAAGACATGGACGTATGTGTTTGAGTGTTTCGCTCTGTCATCACCTCAAATGAATAATGGACCATTTCGTTTCGACTGACAGAAAAGAAAGTGAAGAGAAGAAAAAGAACAGGCTATAGATCAGACAGAAAAAAGAAAATAAATCTAGGAAAAAAAAGAGAAAGAAAGAAAGAAAGAAAGAAAGCAATGTCTCTATATAGACACATGTATCTTTTCAATAAAATGGACAGAAGAAAGAGGTGAAAATGAATGAAAGGAAACATAAAGAAAGAAAGAAAACAATTACGCTATATATCAGACGCATTTCGTCTCTGCAGAAAAAAGGACTGAAGGAATGAATGAAAAATAATGTAACGAAAGAAAGGGGCCATATGACCTTTAGGCACCACTTTTGCTTTGCTAATTCATAAGTACATTTTTTTCATTCACACCGTCAACATCCGGTTGTTTGTTAGGGGTTCGGGTTAGGCAGGATTTTATAGACACACTGTATAACTTGTTGAGATTCAAGATACACGCATGTACATGCAGTATCTATCTTCTCACGAGTCTGTGCAAGTGTAACTCGTACTGCACTCGTCTCGGTCAAACTTAAGAAGCTTCAAATCATGTGCAACCAGCATTTTACGCCGTGATATTCAAAGTTTCTGTCCCTTTGACATAACATATAATTTCGGGTGGTCTATTTTCCGCCCTTCAAAAGGCAACTATTTCACACCCTTCAGATATCTGCTCCACTACTGAGCAGTTTACGTCTGGGAAAAGATAAAGACTAGATTCTCAGTTCCTCGTCGGGTGAAAGACACAACCAAATACGGGTAGTTTGGGCCTGAAGTGCGGGGAGGGGGGGGCTTAGAATTACTAGTATGTCATGGGGGGCGGGCGGATAAAAAGACATAAAGTACTAAGTAACACTTGCTCTCCTGGGTGTAGTGTCACAGTTTAACAAGAGACTATAGCATTTCTTTAACCACTTAGGGCCCAAGTGTTATCTACGCCAATTTAGATAGTTAAAACTTTTTTTTTAAAACTAGGGTAATCAAATAGCTATAACACAAATACACTCAGATGCCCGCACGCACAGAGAGACTTATTGGTGCGCATGCATGAGTGCGTGCGTGCGTGCACAGACCACATACCGGGAACCTGTCGACAAGTCCTATAGTCTACACCGACATCATTCATTACAGACGAGTAAATACCCACCAAAAAGAAAGTATCCTGGGGATGACAATAATCTTTATCTGGTGATGAGATTGCAGTTCTAGAGCTTTGTGGAGTCACATTTTTGTTGCTATAGGTCCCATATCCATGTGACCCGGAGTGGTAGTACCACATATATCTTACTAGCAGCGGCTACCCGACGTCACCTGGGTAGATGGAGATTTTTTAAGTAAGTCCTGCAAATCCATTATTACTGAATCGTGAGTTGAATCCTCGTGGGATGCCCCATTCAAGGCCCTTTGTAAAAAAAAAAGACCTTGCATTGATCCAGCTACTCTGAAAATAAATGTTAATGTCTACTATCTAAAATATTAAATAAATAAAAAAATCCATGCTGTTATCATTTAAACTGTATTTTTTAATTATCTTCCCGAATATAAATCAAATCTCTATTATTTTTGCTAAAAAACCAAGCCCTGGTGATATTTAATGTGTATATATATTTACTTTGTCGTTAATTGTTTTATTTTCAAAGTTTCCACCGGACATACATATACACACAACTGCCCTTTATATATGTATAGATTACATTCGGACATACATACACACAACTGCCCTTTATATATTTATAGATTACATTCGTACATACATACACACAACTGCCCTTTATATATGTATAGATTTCATCCGGACACACATACAGATTACATTCGTACATACATACACATAACTGCCCTTTATATATGTATAGATTACATTCGGACATACATACACACAACTGCCCTTTATATCAAAATATAATTAAAATAAGTGTAATCGTTTTTATATGCGTTCTTATTTAATTTCGTTAATCCTTCTAAGTTAGTATATTTCATTACATTAAAACTGAAATACTTATGCACGGAGGTCGCATATTCTTTTAGTATCTTTAATGAACAGTGAGGCATTTGTGAAATGTGACCTACATCTAGTAAATAAGGTGACATTTTCACTTTCACGTCTCAAGAAAGCGGAAGTTAGAACATGTCCGGAAGTGATCGGGTACAAATATCTACCTGATTCTGCATGCCAGCGAAACGCGGAAATTATATTGTCAATTGTCAATTGTCAATTGTCATACGTTGAATTTATCTTAAATACTTTTATTTTATTTATTCTTATTTTTTTATTTTTTGATATTCAAATGAGAAAATATTATTGGTGAACATGTAGTTTTATTGACTGATACCTGAACCACTTCACGAGTTAATTTAGCGCTGGCTTCGACTGTGCAATCGTGCGCAGGAGGGCCCCCTCCTATGTACAATAAACTCTTTCTAATCAAACCCACTTTGGGAGGCTGGTGACCAACTTCCAGGAAGTCTAGAAAGGAACAAGTCATTGTGTCCCAATTACGAATTGGTCATACAAGACTAACGCACTCCTATATACTCAAACTAGAACAACATACACAATGTGGGACATGTCAAACACCTTTGACAGTTAAACACTTATTCATTGAATGCAGGTTTTTTGCTCACATCAGAAACCGATATTTTAAAGCAAACAATATGAAAGATCTGTTTGAAAATGTCAACATGGGGGATATTCTCTTTTTTTTAGGGAAATAAAATTATGCCATAGAATATAGACATGAAACAAATCAATACCATACAACATAATCCCCAATAATGCTAACACATTTTAAAACCAATTACTAAAAACTATAAATATAAATACACGATGTGTATAACTTCCTAACCGTTAGACATGACATAACCCCAAACAGGTTGATATGCTGTTAAAATCAATAAACAAACATAAGAATTGACCTTGTGTCATATACTGCGCAGTTCTATTCTTGCCATTTCATTGGAGACCTTTGAATCCAGTGCGTAGCAGCAAGGGTGATTAAGTAACTGTTTGCGACAGAAGAAGGTTGTTTTGGCAATACAGTTTTATATACAACCCTAGCAGGTAACTATGTTGTTGTTTGTTAACCTGTAATTTTTTATTCTTAATGCTTAGAGGGTAAGTCAAACCTGGAATGATAATCAGACACTATTGAACAGACACACACATATAAACACACACAAACAAACACACACACACACACACAAACACACGTACATAAACACACACACACACAGTATTTGGAAGATATGAGACACAAAACCAAATGGACGGTCGCTAGCAACAGCTTCAGTTTCGGAAATCTTCTGTAGAAGAGATTTTTATCTTGAAATATTAAGAAAAATCAGTGTTCCCAATTAAAAATATTAAATGTATACAAACAAAAAATCCATACTGGTACTATTTAAATTTCATCTTTTAATCATCTTCACTCATATAAATCAAATCTTCATTATTTTTGCTCAAAAAGCAAAATATGGTGATAGTGAATGTGTATATACATTTACTTTGTCATTAATTGTTTTATTTTCGTCGTTTCCTCCGAACGTACATCCACACAATTGCCGATATATATGTATAGATGGATACATAGATGTGCATTCTACATAGATGGTTTAGAAGAAGGAGAGAAAAAAAAATTGAAACTTTTGATATGTCTGTTTAATTCACCATGACTGCTCTTCAATAAACTCGTACTCAGCAACTCGACTTTCGCGCTAAAAGCTGTATGAGGACGCCATTTTGTAATGACCTTTCTATCTGGAGTTCACCGGAAATTACAGATCGGTTGATATCAAGTGGAGGGGGGCCTGTCTGATATTTACACACAAGTTTTACGTGTACACATTAATTTTAATTTGGACACGAAAAATAAATATTGCTTGTAATTAGTCGAAAAGAAAGCTCAGTGATTTTTCAGTGACTTATATTTCAGTTAATTGCGGAAGCAATGATGCTAATATTTTCAATCGAACATAATGAAAGATGAAAAGAAGGAAAGAAGAAAAAAGCGAGAGAGAGAGAGAGAGAGAGAGAGAGAAGAGAGAGAGAGAGAGAGAGAGAGAGAGAGAGAGAGAGAGATTTAAATCAAGATTATTATACTTTTTATATATTGAACAATTTGGCAATAGCTCATAAGTAAACATATCAAACGTCGTATTAATTAAATTATCATACTGTGATATATTCACAGGCCCTGTTAGTAATAATGAATTCTAGGTGGCACCGTAATAATTACACAGAATGTATGAATTGGGCTTTATTACGAATGTGAGATAAATATATTGCTTGCATATTTCTCTATTAATAAGGACAGATAATGATAAGTCGTTGGTGGAGTGGCTCCTTGTCGTTATCAGCCGGACAGCGACAGAGTATATAACCATTTCGCTAGCTCTAGAACAGGGAGATTGTTTTTGTTGAGGTGGAGCTCCACACCTACTGTTAGATCCGATTTTTGCATCACAGATTAGACTACCCAGGCGAATCCCGAAACCTTGCGATCCCTAGGTGATTGTTCTACCGGCTAAGCTAAACTTATAGAATGTGTTGCATCATATTAAAAATGTGCAATTTTTTTTAATAGAAAAGTGTAAAACTGAATCAGTAAGTATTTTAATCTAGCGAGGTTAATTAATGCGCGTATTGGGAAGATATAAAAATCCGATCTCATTGAGAAGTTAAAACGACAATTCTTTCAAGCTGTACTTGTATCAGGGCTACTGTATGGCTGCACCACTTGGACCCTAACGAAACACCCAGAGAATAACCTAGATGGGAGTAGCACAAGAATGCTGCGTGCAGTCTTAAACAAATCGTGGAAGCACCACCCACAAGAAAGCAGCTGTACGACCACTTGCCACCAATCACATAAACCATACAAATAAGAGAAACAAAGTATGCTGGACACTGATGGAGAAGCATTGATGAAACTTATAAGTGACAATCTCCGGTGGAAACTTGCACATGGGCACGCCAATGTGGGCTACACAACAAGGACCTACATCGATCAGATTTGTGTGGATTCCGGATGCTGCACAGGGGACTCCCGGGGGCGGTGACAGATAGGGATGGTTGGTGAGAGATTGTCATGGATATCCATGGAGCCAGTACGACTTGGTGCTGGTGCTGGTGCTGCGGATGATGATGATGATGATGATGATAGTGATATCTAATGCTAAATCATCATATGTGTATAAATCCTCAATATTTAAAGCTAAGTTATAATCTGACAGAATATCTAATCCTAACTAATCTGTGGATTTAAAGTTTTACTTAAAAGATAATCAGATATCTGTTCAAATAACGGTTGAGTATTTATAACTTTTGATAAGTTTCTATAAGTTTAAACATATTTCTCGTACAGTTTGCTAAACGATACATACATATTTCTTTTGCTCTTCTTTCTTTCTTTCTTTCTTTCTTTCTATCTTTCTATCTTTCTTTCTTTCTATCTTTCTTTCTTTCTTTCTTTCTTTCTTTCTTTTTTCTCTTTTCTTTCTTTCTATCTTTCTATCTTTCTTTCTTTCTTCTTTCTTTCTTTCATTCTCTTTTCTTTCTTTCTTCTTTCTTTATTCCTTTCTTTCTCTTTTCTTTTCTTTCTTTCCTTCCTTCTAACTTTCTTCTTTTTTTTCTTCTTCACTTTTATTCATTCGTACATGTAAATTACGTTGCAATATAATTTTTCCGTCCACGCGCGCAGACACACACATTATATATATATATATATATATATAATATATTATATATATATATATATATATGTGTGTGTGTGTGTGTGTGTGTGTGTGTGTGTGTGAATGACTTACCGGTAAAAATATTGGGTTGGTCTCAATATTTGGTTGGTATAAGTGTTACTAAGTCAGCATTATAACAAATATAAAGTGCTCAATACGTAAGTAGAGCAGATTTAGTATTATAGTGTGTACAGAAATAACCTACTTGAGTTTCGCCATAATGATCTTTAGGGTTAAATCCACTGAATTAATCAAGATATTGATTAATTTCAGTTAATTGCGGAAGTACATGATGTAATTATGACCGTTGAAAACAGTTTCGCAGTTGTTTTCAACGGTCAAAATTACTACATGAACGCCCGCAATTAACTGTAATTAAAAAGATTTGTGAATACATTTTTACAATATACGGAGTATTATCGATGAATAAATAAAAGGAAATATACCTTTAGAAAATATATTCATTTTGACTTTATCGTCTCATCAATTCTGTTTTTATTAATTTTTGTCTTTAATCTTTCACCGTTGGAATGATTTTCCCGTTTCATTTTTTGATTTTTCTCACGTTTTTTTTTTTTTTCAAATTCCGCGTTTGTTATACATGCCAGTTCATGGACACGCGCTCCCACTGGTACCCAGCAAATAGAGGGGATGAAACCTCTTGTTCAAAGTAGTGCTGGTCAGATTTTGTATACGCACACACACACACACACACACACACACACAAGAGTAGCCTCGACAGTAAAGAGAGCCAGAACGAGTGAGAAAAGACAGCAGCCCCAGAAAGCATAACAGTTTGTGTGCATTCAGTGCACCAAAGACTGTCACTCAGGAATTGGTCTGCAGAGTCACTTTTGCAGATGCAGATAATCTTTTTATTTTTTTATTTTTTACACTACGCCATCGTCCTTAGTGGATGGAAAAGTGCCAACAACAATATATATATATATATACATATATATATATATATATATATATATATATATATATATATATATATATATCGGAAATTCTCCGGATTTCAAGCGATTTCATTTAAACACCAAGGATTTACTCTGACGAAGGCCGTTATTTCTTTGTATACTAAAAAAATATCTGTAGTTTCTCTATTATTGTTATTGTTATTTTATTTTGTATATAAAATAATAAAAGATATTATGTGTACATGGATAAATTCCTGGCCGAAACACGTGTCAGTAAAATAAAATAAAATAAATCCTATTTTATCCATTCAACATTTTTTTCTTTATTTTTCATTTCAACACACACACACACACACACACACACAAACACACGCATATGTATATATATATATATATATATATATATATATATATATATATATATATATTTGGATATGTTTTACTGACAAAAGGTATACATAGAGACATGACCGACATATATATGGCGCGAATGCCCACATTGGTGAATATTGTAACGACTTTCGTTCTTTTTTGCAGTATTAATGTTTTTTGTTTTGTAAACTGATTTGACATTCTTCTCCGACCCAAACAACTACGGAGTGAATGAGCTCTGATGATGATTTTTGTAAAATCGAAATATTGATCAGTATCAGCTATGATTATATTATAAATTGTTTTCTTCTTTAACAGCATTGTGTAATGTTTTCATTCCACCTTTTCATACTCATATATATATATATATATATATATATTAAATGACGGAGATTTACGAACTTTTCTGTGCTTTCACTTCCTTTTTCAATATCATTTTCATGTCTCCAACATTTATTGAGTGCGTTTATCATTAAATATTTTGGGTCACTGAATATAGACAGGTATTTCTTTTTTTTGTGTGTGTGTTGTTAGAAGTGGTACGTCGTAAGAAAGGGAAAAAAGAGAATGAAAAGGTCTTCCTTTAAAGTAATGTTTTTATATTAAAAAAAAGTCCTTACGCGTATTTATGTTGTGTGACGCCACTCCTTATTCTGATCATCTGTAATAGTTGAATTTCCCAACTAACTGACACTGAGGCTCAGAAAACACAAACACTCCATTGATCGCATCGAGTTGACATCACTAGTCTATTTGAACCACTTGCATCAAACTCAATCAAACCCTTTTGTTATTGAATCATTGTACTGATAAAATTATAAAAGACTTAACTACACACACACACATGTATATATACGTGTGTGTATATATACATAGAAAGAGAAAGAGTGTGTTTGTTGTATATATATATATATATAATATATATATATATATATATATATATATATATCTTATTTATAATGGAGATTGTGTGTTTTTCTGTCTATAACCGAAACTATATTACTATACAAATCACAATTCCCCTCGTTATTTACATCACATTCTCCATGATTTTATTTTTTATTTAAACCTCAATTATTAATAAAACTGTTTTACATCATTAAGACTGTTGACCATATCTACATACACATAACATGCAATTGTATTTATATATACAACAAAATAGCGGATTATAGTGTGAATGGGCAGGCTGATTTGCATATTGATCTTAAAAATTGGATTTTAATAAATATATGCTTAGTATTATTGATTTCTAATTGTTTGGTTTTATCTTAATGAATATGAGCAAAAATCTCGGGGATAAATCTTAAAAGAAATCCATTAACAAGAAAAAATAACTAATATTATTCTTTACTTCCTATTTTAACTTAATAGTTAAATTAGGAAAATTTACCAATGAAAGAGGGGTGTAATGGAAAATGATGGAAGAGTTACTTTCAAAGTTGTTCTATTTTTCGATTATACCCCCTCTGTTCCAAACCTTTTTATCTGCATTCTTATTCAGTTTCATTAGCCTTTCTAATTTAATATGATATTTTATATTAAAACTTAAATACTTGCACCCGGAGTATGCGTATATTTGCTAGTATATATAATATTGCTCTGTATTTAATCTAATTTATTGATTAGTATACATTGAGCTCTCTTGAGGGATTTATAAAAATCCTTGTATAAATATATGTTTGCACCTACAGGAGCTTACACTATGGTTATACAGTGAGATTATGAGGATCCCAGGTGGAATCATCCCTTACTACCAGTCATTTGGATACCTTACACACACACACACACACACACACACACACATATATATATATATATATATATATATATATATGGGAGAGTGTTTATATCTACATATATAAACACCTTTTCTTGTATATATATAAATATGTATGTATATAAATATATATATAAAAAATTAGGTAAATTACATATATATATATATACAAGAAATAGTGTTTATATATATACGTATGTGGGGGGCGTTACACTAGAATTTATGTGATCCAGGGTTTCATGCTGTAGCCGCTGCATGGAACCCGGTTATTGATAGCCATATATTATTACCATGTATATATATATATATATATATATATATATATATATATATATATATATATATATATATCGGGTTTCATGCAGCGGCTACAGCATGAAACCCTGGATCACACACACACACACACACACACACACACCACACACACATATATAACATCACATAAGCGAGAAACTAACAATTACTAGGCGCCGTTGACTTCATATATTTTGTATTTTAATTTATATAAGGTCTCTCAATGATATTGAGAACTCTTTTCTTATAAATAGTGCAAACTATACCCCCCCCTCTCTCTCTCTCTCTCTCTCTCTCTCTCTCTCTCTCTCTCTCTCTCTTCTCCACACACACACACACACAGATTAAACATGTTTTGTTATTCTTATAGTGGAAAGTGTCTCTTTGATTATCCTTACTATATTTCCTTTTCCCATTCCGATATATATATATATATAATATATATATATATATATATTATATATATTTATATGGACACGCGTTCATACACCATTGATTTGAACAATCAATGGTGAATATAGCTTTCCTGGACTGAACCTAATACCATAAAAATATCTGATCAAACTACGGCTAATAACTGTATGTCTAGCTAAGAACAAATGTGCTAACCGTTAGGGAACATGGCTTACATCTTTATTTTGATATGTAAAATTCCAACGTTTCGGGTGCTCTATTTTCAGGCCTTCTTCAGGTGTACCCTGTCTAACTGGCCATAGCAATGAGTCAATCAAGGAGATCATCTTGAATAGTTTGGTCAAACAAGACGTCTAAGAACTTTTGGAGATTTTATTCAAATAATGACGTCATTATTTTTGCACGCCTATCATTCCACAAGCGTCACGAGAAGCATTACGATCATTTTTTTAAAATTAATCATTATGCTTCTCTTGAATAAGATCTTTAAAAGTTCTTCGATGTCTTGTTTGATCAACAGCCAAACTATTCAAAACGATTTCCTAGGTTGGGTCATTGTCCAATGCATTTTTATAGTAAAAAAATCATTGTCAATGCATTTTTATAGTAAAAAAATCATTGTCCAATGCATTTTTATAGTACAAAATCATTGTCCAATGCATTTTATAGTAAAAATCATTATCCAATGCATTTTATAGTAAAAATCATTATCTAATGCATTTTTATAGTAAAAATCCTTGTCCAATGCATTTTTTATAGTACAAATCATTGTCCAATGCATTTTTAGAATAACCTATAAATATATACCAAATTTTTATAATTTCTAGTAGAACATTATACAATCAAAACAGATATTAAGTATTATTGTATCACCCATAAATAAGAAACACCTGGCGAAGGTCAGAGGATACAGCTGCAGAAACGTTGTAATTTTACATACCACAATAAAGATAAGGACAACAGCCCGAAAGATCAAAATCTTATTATAAAGAGAGTGTGTTTTCTGTCTGTGACCGAAACTATATTACTACTCAAATCACAATTGCCTTGGTTAATTATGTAAACATTCTACATGATTTCATTTTTTATTTAAATTTAAACTTCAACTATTAATGCAATTGTTTACTTTATTAATACTGTTGGCCATATCTACATGATATTTTCCACGTACCCACGTTACGGTCAGGCACAAAGGCCCTATTTATGTGGGACCACCCACAAGCCGAGACTCATGGGGTGGCAGAGTGAAAAATTGCGTCGATCCCGTCGGCATTCCCCTCAAGGGGCGCCTCAGGCGCTGGGCAATAAACCCAGCCTGCCCCTTTAAATCAAGGGCAGGTGTTGCCTGGGGGGATGGCCCCCTGGATCGACGCCGTTAATTATAGCAATGGTCCAGAGGCCGAAGCCACTGTTGGCCATATCTACATGCTAATAACATGCAATTGTATTTATATATACAACAAAATAGCGGTTTACAGTGTGAAAGGGAAGGCTAATGTGCATATTGATATTAAAAATTTGATTTTAATAAATATGTGCTTAGTATTATTGATTTCTAATTTTTCGGTTTTATCATAATGAATATGAAACAAAAATCTCGGGGATGAATTTAAAAAGAAATCCATTAATAAGAAGAGATAACTGTAATTTTATTCTTTATTCCTATTTTAAATGAAAAGTTAAATTATGAAATTAGCAATGAAAGACGGAGTGATGGAAGAGTAAGTTTCAGTTGTTCTATTTTCGATTATACCCTCTTCTGTTTCAAATCTTTTTATCTGCATTCTTATTTAGTTTATTAGCCTTTCTAATTTAATATAACATTCTATTACATTCTAACGTAAATATATTTGCACCGGAGGGTTCGTATATTTGCTAGTTATAATAATTATGAGTTAGGCGACAAACGTCTTGATTTCTACTACGCGTATATAATACGTTCGCTTTAAAAAATTGTCGGCATCAGTCAAATCCACTCCCACCTTGTCACTATTTCCCCCAACTCCTTTTTTTTAAGTTTTGTTACGGTTCGTTTTTATCTGCGTGAATGTGTTTTATTGTCGATGATCCTCGTATCGTCTTGCCATCTATTTAGCGACTTGAATTACAAGAAATAATAAGTACGTAGCTGAACGTAAGTTGAAAATTACAGGATCATTTTGATAACATGACAAATTAAAAGTCTTCTTTTTTTCCACCCAAAATGTTTCTTTTTTGTATCTACTCTACGTCACTCTCCTGATAAGAAGGAGAGTTTAGTGTAACGGTTAATGGAGTAGGAAATAGACTCGACGAGCTAAGTTCGAATCTTGGATGGGGATGTTTGTGTTACTCGTGGAGCTAATTCCCCTTGAAAGGCATGAATCCTACATTTCCCCACACTCCAGCCCTGGGTGAAAAGAAAAGTAGATTAGGTTCTTTAGTCTGTGTAAAACAGCAGCACTTGAAAATGGAAAAGAAACTTTGAATTCAAACTGAGGAGTATTGTTGGTTGGTTGGTTGGTTGGATTTTTAAGGCATATCAACCCTTGTTGGTTTATTTTATGCCAAAGACGTTTTGTTTTATTCATTGTTAATGGATATTTTCATTTTTTTATTTTTTATCTAAACGTAATTTTTTAAACACAATTTTCAAACTATTTCCCTGAATTTTTGAGATGAGGCTTGATAATCTTTATTATTTGGAGTATACGGACTATTGTCCTCATCTTCATTGTTTTAAGTGACAGTTATCTCTAGACTGCATGTTTAATCCTGGTCAGGGTCAGCAGTAACATAGAATGATAATTAACACTGCTATGGTTAGCGGAATGAGAATAAGATACCCCTGTGGACTGAATAAAGGGTTAGATTCAAAGTTCCGTGATGGCTCCCGATTACCACAAGAAGGTTCCCGAGTTCGAAAAGAAGCCCCCCCCCCCCGCAGGACCAGGATGTAATACAAGGACAATTTACTAAGCGGATTTTAACAGTTTTTAATTTATAGTTTTAATTCTCTTAGACTGGTTGCCTAACCAAGGTTACAAAGTCCAGTCTGCCCTACTATTTACTCATAGCTAGAGGGTGAATAGTTGAATTCATACATTTCGCAAGGATATTAGCACTATTTGAAATGCAAACAACCTCGTCCAGGAATTGAACTCGTCTCGCCGTGTCCATTTCCTACGACGGTAACCATTACACCACGTGTCTCCATACCTATAGCTGGGGGCGAGAAGAGATGGATTCGTGTCTTTATCCAAGAGTTAAGAGTACTTGCTCTTTTGAGTGTATTCTTCGAGTGCTCGGATTGTGGCATCTACGCAGTTCTCAATGCTGGCTAGACGTCTTCCGCCTTCTTTTCTTGTGAAACAACAAACAGTCTGGTACCGGATTTTATTTGTATCACCGGCTACATTTCCTATGACGATAGCCGTTACGCTACTTTACGTTAGAATGCCTGTTTTACCCAACCCCTTCCTCGCGTGCAGGATGCTACACAAAATCAAATTTTAAGCAGAGTACAGCTGATTTGATTTCATAAATTTCTTTCTCCTAGACTGGTTTGGTTTGGTTTGTTTTATGGCATATCAACCTCAGTGGGTCATTTAATGCCGATAAAGATTTAAATTAATTCTTAATGGATAATCAATCTTGTTTATAAACTCATGTTTTTCTATTTAACCCATTGATGGGACCCTAACAGGTACTACCACTCCGGGTCAGAGTGGACCAGGGAGCAATGGTGATGAAGGGGTGCTCCACATTTCCCAAACCTCCAGAACTGGAACCTCACCATCAGATAGAGTTTAACGTCATTCCTAGGACATGTAGACACTCAACCACCACCTTCTAACGCCCCTATGATAAAGAGAGTTGGGGCTTGCCATGAGCACAATAGGGTTGTGGCAATCATGTAGGTACTAGGGCTTGACGTGACCAGCCGATTGATTGGAGGGGGGCACTCCAACCGACCGTCTAGCCTAAGTAAGTTTCTAAGTTGAGTGTTACAGGTCTTGCGCTGTTCATCCACCTAAACCCCGTCCTTAAGCACCACGGGTCGCCACCCACGGCCAACAGGTGGCCCCATTGGGGGAGTTTTACCCCTCTGCAGAGATGCAGTCGGTGCATTCTAACGCCCAACCGACAGGGCGACGTATCGAGATATTGACATAGCGAGATTAAAGAGGTTAAAACAAGGTGTGTAATTTTTTATGGTCGAATTCCCAGACCTTTTTTTTTAACCTCGCACATACTTAATCTATCAGAAATACTGTATCTTGTTTTTTTTCTTCTTAATTAGTGGAAGGTATGAGAGTATGTATATAAAATCCCGTCTGCCACGGACAGGATGCGGCACATGGTCAAATCTAAAGTCTAGGTTTGAATTCAGAGGCTTTCTTTCTAGACAGGTTGCTGAAGGTTAAAGAATCCAGGCTGCCCTATTATTTACCCTAACTAGAGAAGTTATGGACTCATGACTTTCCGACAGCTATCACCGCGAAGTGAAAAGGAAAAGGAAAGACCTTGCTTAAGGATTTGAACTCGGATCGCCGGTTTCATTTCCTACGATGATAACCGTTACTGAATGCTTTCCTGTCAGAAAGGATGTGAGTAAGACACCTGATTTCTCTAAACAAAATTAAGTATAGGATTTCACTGCAAACATGCAAGATTTGTGAAGAAGAAGAAGAAGAAGAAGAAGAAGAAGAAGAAGAAGAAGAAGAAGAAGGAGATGAAGAAGAAACTGGAGATGGAGATGATGAAGAAGAAGAAGGAGATGAAGAAGAAACTGGAGATGGAGATGAAGAAGAAGAAGGAGATGAAGAAGAAACTGGAGATGAAGAAGAAGAAGGAGAAGAAGAAACTGGAGAAGAAGAGGATATGAAAAAGAGCAAAAAAGACAGAAAAATGTAAAAAAAAAGAAAAAGAAAAAAAAGATGTTGAAATGAAGAAAGACATTGCAAGTATTCGATCCATTTCCATCTTTTTGTCAAACTATCAGAATAAATTTATTGGTAAAAAGCTTCAGATTTTTAAAGATATATATGAAGTTTGATCAAACATGCAGTCAACTAAGAGTATTTTTTTTTTGTTTTCCACCGAAATTAGCGCCAACCAAACGAACACATACAACGACTTTAAACTATATGTTGTATAGCCGTCTCTTTACACACACACACACACATACACACACACATAACACACACACACACACATAACACAATTACCAGGTGTGACGTGAGAGAGACTTTGGTTAAGCGAAAAAGCGACAGCAACGGTAGAATTAATTGCACGTGCTCGGCGTGGCAGTTTAAGAATATAATTAAAATGCTTTTTGTTTTTTTAAATATAAAAAAAGAAAATAAGCGTACTGACTTACTGGTCAAGCTGGCCCCCTGGGATTCGGAAAAGTCACAATATGATAAAAACAGCAGACATAAAAGACGTTAATGTAAACTGCTGTCACATCCACCATCGAATTGGATACCCACAGATAAGTAATTCTTTACTAAGAAATATTACAAATATTACTCACACCTCACACAAACAAAAACGAACTTCGCTCTCTATGCTAATTTTGGTTTGTTTTATTCTTTTCCACAATTATTATAGCTCTATTTTTTTAATGAAATATTGAGCACTCTTTGATAAATTACTAATGTCACTACAACAGAAATGCTTAAGCATCACTCGTACACTATATAAATATATATATATATATATAATATATATATATATATATATATATATATATATATATATATATATATATTTTAAATTGAGTATAGTGTACAATAATAATAATAATATAATGTACAAACATTTAAGGTGCAATTGTTACCATTGGTTTCCAAGCAGCATGTTAGCCACACGCTTGTTAAGAAACACAGTGAATGTCAATTCATATATATATGTATATAATTTTTGTTGTTAATGGGCGGAATCTTCTTATTTTCCCGTATATTTTGGTGAATTAGTGCATGTATCTTCACGTTGTTGGGTTCATCAATTTTCGCACGCATCTTTCGTATCCCACCATACCGCCTGTCTCCAGCTTTTTGAATTGACATTCACTGTATTTCTTAACAGGTGCATTGTCTTGAAGAAGGGTGGTAACATACTACTTGGAAACCAATGGTAACAATGGCACCTTAAATGTATAATAAACATTTCTGGTGAAATGTTCCCACCTGTAAAGACATCTCTTCTACAGGAACCTTGGAGTTGTACCCTGGACAACTGAATCTCAGATTCCGGGCGAAATATAAATGTAATTTGTGTCCAAGATTATTGGCCGTGACACAGGTTACCCATCAATTACCGAAGATGAAATCATTAAAATCCCGTGAGCCTTACCTGATCGTTGCAAATCTTGTACATGGTATGATCACCGGGGCAGTCTTCCTGCTTTTGACTCTGGCACATCCTTCTCTTTAAGGAGATACCCTGGCCACAGGTTTTCATACAAGGACCATAGGCACTCCATGGTGTCCAGCTGCTGGTCACTGGATCAATAACCACCTAGAGAGAAAAAAAGGAAATAAGAATTAGTTAGAATCATATGATATTTCAATAGAGATTCGGTGTTTATCTGTAACCGAAACTATGTCTCTGCTTCCGTCAGAGAATCCTCAGGAAATGACTAAGTTTATCAATTCATAGAGAAAATCATTAATACATTGAATAAATCTTATCTATTAACGAGAACGTTAGAAGAAGTATGAAACAAATGGTTTCAGTTTCGTTGGTGGGTTGCATTTTACGGCATGACAACCCTTATTGGGTTAGTTTACGCCGAAGACGTTTTGTTTTATTCATTCTTGATGGGTATTCAGCATTTATTTAAAACTTTTTTTTCAAATTCAATTTTTTAAAAACAATTTGAAAAAAAAAACATTTTTTTCTATTTAACCCATAGATAGGACGCTAACAGAGTGTATATTGGTGTAATGGTGATGAAAGTGTACTCCACATGCCCCAGAGCTCCAGAACTGAATATTTCTCTATCAGGAGAAATATTCAGTTCTGGAGCTCTGGGAACTAAGACCCTCAGCCACCACCTTTTAGCACATATATGATACAATGGGATGAGGCTTGCCATAAAGGCAGTAGGATTGGGACAATCATATAGGTGCTAAGGCTTGACGCGATCAGCCAATTGATCGGACGAGGCCTTTCCAAACGCCCGTTTAGCCTAAGTAAGGGTCTAAATGGAGTGTTCCATGTCATGGATTGCTCAGCCACTAGGGTTCCATCCTTAAGCATCACGGGTCACCACCCACGGCCAACAGGAGACTCCATTGGGGAGAATGGTCTCAGATCTGTCAATTAAGATTGTTAAACGAGGCGCGAAATATCGAATGAAAGGAACCCAGGACCAAAGAGAGACACTCGCTTCAATACAAGAGATAGACAATTACTGACGAAAGAAAACCCGATACTTCCCGACAAAAGATGGAAGACAGTAGAAGAACAGACTAAGGTGATACATGGCCTAGTGGATAAAGGAGTTAGGTTAAGACAGTTCTAAGTGACAGTTATCTCTGGACTGCAAGTTCAATCCTGGTCAAGGGCAGCAGTAACATAGAATAATAATTAACACAGCTTAACGCCTCTACCCCAGCTATTGTTAGCGGAATGAGCATAGTCCGACAAGAAATACCTGAAGAAGGCTGGAGGGCATATCGGCCGAAACGTTGTACAGATAACAATGAAGATCACGCAGATAATATAATAATAAGTTAGATGAAGTATGAAAGAAATTGAACTCGTCTCGTCGTTTCAAATTTCTACGACGAAAACCATTACACCAAGCGCCTCCACACCTATAGCCGGTGGGTGGGTTTTGGGAAGAGATGGGTTCATGGATTCATGGTCGCAGGTCCGCCATTCTAACTTGTTAACCATTACAACATGCTGATAGCACGGATATCCATGACAATCTCTCGCCAACCGTATCTGTCATTCATTGGACTTGTGAAGTCCTTTGCGCAGCATCCAGTATCCGCGCAATTTTTTGTCAATGTAGGTCTTTGCTAGATGGCCCACGCTGACGTGCCCATGTGCTGGTTTCCACAGCAGAACGTCAGTCATGAGCTCGTTGGAAAAGTAGGAAATTTGGAAAGAAGAAAATCTTCCTAAAAGAAATGTTTCCTTTTTAATGCCAAATTCCTGGTCTATCATTAAAGAAAGAAAGATAGAAAAAAAACAATCTTGTACCCAAAGACCAGTCGGTCGTCCCTCGTAACAGTAAAACATTTCATTACGTAGTGTCTTGTGGCAATGACTAAAAAAACTCGAGCTTGGCTTGCCAAAAAAGAAAAAAAAAGAAAGAAAGACGAAAGCATCACTTTTAATTGACAATAGTTATTCAAAGCGCCTAAAGACGATTCCTTTCAAAGCAAAAAAAAAAAAAAAACTTAATTAAACATTTCCAAAAAGAAAGGTTGAACTAATGTATAATTTAGGCGCCAAATTTTCACCGCTAGAGGGCGCTCATTAACACTGCTTGCTATTTGATATCATCATCATCATCATAATCAACATCATCCTGTTGTGCTTACAGCACACTATTCTATGAACCTCTCTTTATCTCACTACCCGTCCCTTATCGGTCATCTACTCAGACAGATCTTCCGCACAACATCCAGAATCCGTACAGAGTTGATTTATTGATTGATGTAGGGTTTTGCTGGTCGACCTAAACAGGTGTGTTCATGTGTAGGTGTCCACCTGAGACGGTCACCTATGAATTGGTCCTTAGTTCTCCAGGATTTGAAACTCGGGCAGCAGAGTCAACTTCCTAGGACTATAATCGTTATGCATCGAGCGCATCTGTTACATCTTTATCTACTCTTGCTTTAATTAACACCCCAACTGCAATTATTCAATCGCCTTGTCGGTTGGGCTTAGAATACACTGACTGGTTCCCCTGTAATTGGGTATGACCCCCCCACACTCTCAAAATACGTGTCCTATGTATAACAGTAAACTCTCATCTGATAGTGAGGTTATATTCTGAAGATCTGGGGCGTGTGGAGTACTCATTCATTGCCATTACTACAAGGTCCACTCTGATCCGGAAAGATTGTACTGTTAGTGTCCCATGTGGATAGAGGAAAGTAACTCAGCGAGAGCGTGACTGCAGGTGGTTCTCAGAGGGGAGATCCGCTTTAGGCAAACTTTTCAACCCTTATCTCCTGACACTCTTGGGGGGTCGGGACATATACAAGTCATGACGTCTGGATGTCCACCTGCGATCCGTTTTACTACGCCTTAGGTAGTTTCTCTGATTTCTAGCACTGTTGTGACGTGTGCTGTGGCCCTGAGAAAGGCTAAGTACACGTTTCCAGCTGGGTAACTGTTACTTAGCTGTGTAACGGGTACTTTGCCCTTCTTCGGTCCACTCTGACTCGGAAAAATTGCACTGTTAATGTCCCATAAGGATACAATAGATCTATTTGAAAAAAATTCATATTCGATATATATATATATATATATATATATATGTATATATATATATATATTATGGACTCTCTCGTCGATTTTCGACACATGAGGGTTCACACACACAATGAACACCCACACAGTGATTTGTTTATAGTGGTGAAGGCTTGTGTTGGACCATCCGCACTTTTTGGCACAGTCGATAGGAAAGGATTGGTGCATCAAGAGTTGCCACAAACCCAATCAACGACTGACCCCAGGAATTTTGAATTCAGAGTCATCCTTCTCCTAGACTGGTTACCTACCCAAGGTTGAAGGGCCCAGTCTGCCCTACTATTTAACCCATAGCTGGAGGGAATTTTGAATTCGGAGTTATCCCTCTCCTAGAATGGTTACCTACCCAAGGCTGAAGGGCACAGTCTGCCCTACTATTTAACCCATAGCTGATATATATATATATATATATATATATATATATATATATATATATATATATACATACAAATATACATTAACCCAACACCTCAAAAAATGGCACATTACAAAGAGTTTTATATATTATATATATATATATATATATATATAATATATATATATATATATTCAACTAAATTTCACATTTGTCTACGATGATCAAACGTGCCATATTTTCAAATTGTGTTCTATGTTTATCTTAGATAATTATCTCCCTTTGGATTGTGAGCGTGGCTCCTAATGTCACACATCCATTGGTCACATGATGATTCATCCCATTACAACTTCCGCTTTGATGTCGATCGTTGGAACAGATAAGATCAATCTCTTTTCAATCCTCACTTGTAGAGCAACAAGGATATGTTTCATTTCTTTTCGTAGAACGGAATAGAGACAATTGTCACAAACTTTCTTACCATTTATTACACCTTGCCATGAAAATCATGGACGACACACTAATTTTTTCTTATCATTTTATGGTACTTTTTCATTACACTTTGTTCGTGGAACAGTATGTACAATTTCCCTGTTTGGAAACATATGTATCATGTTATTTTGTTATTACATATTACATATTGAAGAAATTGGAAGCATTCCACACCAACTGCCTCCAACTGGGTGTAAAGTAGTGGCACAAAATCCTTCACTTAGAAATTTAAAACAGTGCAATTGAGACAATCCTATCAGAACGCTAATTGGTGAACTCGCAGAAGGCATGCGAAGGGCAGGATACCCCCAAAAGCGGTACAAAGACCATATCCATATGAAGACAACTCTAAATAAACGAACCAATATACTTTCAAGCCTGGAAGATCTGGCCTCCAACAGACAGGGTTGGAGAGACACATATGCCCTAGAGGAGCTGAGCGGCTCAATATCGAGATCAATAGGGTGACGACACGTCTTCGTCATCATGCATCACAAAATTCAAATCGAAATCTCCCTTGCAATGTGTGTGACCGCATTTGCAAGTCCAGAATGGAACTAATAACCACCAGTGAGTCCACAATTGATGAACGACATGGGGTGACGTCATCGTCGTCAGCGACAGACTTCTAAAAAGGTGAAAAAGATTATATATATATATATATATATATATATATCTTATTATAATGGAGATTGTGTGTTTGTCTGTCTGTAACCGAAACTCTATCACTACTCAAGTCACAATTCCCTTAGTTATTTACATCACATTCTCCATGATTGTATTTTTATCTAAACCTCAATTATTAATAAAATTGTTTTACATCATTAATACTGTTGGCTTTATTTACATACTGATAACATGCAATTGTATTTATATATACAACAAAATAGCAGTTTACAGTGTGAACGGGAAGGCTAATTTGCATATTGATATTACAAAATTGATTTTAATAAATATGTGCTTGGTATTATTGATTTCTAACTGTTTGGTT
>CM042161.1:24433103-24435603 GCA_023376005.1 Doryteuthis pealeii | reverse complement strand
ATTGAGTATCAAATTAAGAATGAATTTATTTCAAAACTTTGTCTGTATTAAATGACCCACTGAGGTTGATATGCCGTAAAACAAACGAAACCAAACCAAATCTTTCATGTGTTTTTCTTTCACGGAATTCTTTTGACGTGACGAGACAGAAAAAAACAGGTCCCTGTTTAAGAATATTCTGATATATTTTAATATGCACCGAAACTACGTCAAACAAGGAACGAAAAGGAGTGTAAAAGAGAGGAAAGAAGCCGCCACAGAAAAGAGAGACAACAGAATCCCCAGCAAGCACCACCGTTTGTTTGCAATCACTGCACCAGAGATTGCCATTCAAAAATCGGTCTGTTGGGCCACTCACGCAATTGCTGATAAAAAAAGTGGACACTACGCCATCGTATTCAATAGATGGAAGGATGCAAAGGATTTTAATATGCATACGCTTTTTAAAACTATTTTAAAATTTTGTTCATATCACATTATCATTATGATATGCATAGACAAGAATCTGATAAACGAAACGCATAAAATTCTCTGGGACTTTGAGATAAAAACGGATCACTTTATCCCAGCAAGAAGACCATACCTAGTTTTCAATTAACGAAAAAGGAAGAACTTGTCAACTGGTGGATTTTGCAGTACCAGCAGATCACCGGGTGAAGCTGAAGGAAAATGAAAAGATGGACAGATACCTGGACATTGCCAGAGAACTGAAAAAGTTATGGAATATGGAATGTGAAAGTGATACCAATTGTAGTTGGTGCACTTGGGATAGACCCAAAAGGATTGGAAAAGAGTTTGGAAAGTTTGGAAATCAGAGGAAGGATTGAAACCATTCAGAACACTGCACTGCTGCAATCTGCCAGAATACTCAGAAGAGTCCTGGAGACCTGAGGAGACTTGCTGTCACTCAGCAAATCAATTTATGATTATTTATTCATATATTATGGTTTGTTGCGTATGAAATACAACTTCAAATGTATGTCATGACGTTCTTCAAAATTCTATATTATCAAGAGGAAGCAGACTTGCTGAGAGATGCAGAATATTTTGGGTATTTTCATGCGAAAGAAAGTTGAAGTTGTTTCTAATACTAGACATAAATATTTTTTTTAAAACATTTGTCTTTATGTACTAAGCTAACCGAGAAGATGTCCTCAAAAGACTAGAAAAACAGAGCAGAAGAATTTCTTGTCAAAATACCAAGCGAATGTTTATTCTATATTTCCGATTATATATATATATATATATATATATATATATATATATATATATATTATATATATATATATATATATATATATATATATTATTTATTCATATTAGAAGGCAAGTACAATGCATATAAAAAATAAATAAAATAATGTCCAGTGTCTAATCAATTTCGAAGAAACTTCATCTTCAGAGACTGTTTTTGAAATCAAATTTTTTTCATTTCAAAAATTTCTCTGAAGATGAAGTTTCTTCGAAATTGATTAGACACTGGGCATTATTTTTTTATACGCATTGTAATTGATTTCTTAATATAAATAAATAATAATATACTTAACAATGCTTCAAGCAAATGATCAAATACTATTTTATATATATATATATATAATAGTATTTGATAATATATATATATATATATATATATATATATATATATATATGAGCAAGATGGAATGAAAACAACACACACTGCTGTTAAAGAGAAAACGATTTATAAAACATACATAGCTGATACTGATCAGTATTTCGATTTTTAAAAAATCATCACCAGAGCCAGTTACTCCGTGTTGTTGGTGGTCGGAGATAAAAGTTGAATGAAGTTCAAAACAAAAAACCTTGATTTTGCAAGGAAGAGGACGAAAATTGTTACATTATTTCCCAATGTGGGCATTCCCACCACAATGTGTATATCTTTTTTGTCGGTAGCCGCTTTATTGTAGCGGATTTTGAGGGGTTGGCAAAATAGAGGAATTAACTTATTCAAAAAAAGGGGATGGGTGTTAAAACAATATAACGGTTGGCTTTCAAAAAAATTTTAGAAAAGGAATTTATGTTTTTGTGATTAATTATTTTTATATTTTGTTTATCTTATATATAAATTTTAAAAAAACAACCTTACCATAAATTTGTATTTAGATTTGGATTTGAATTAGATTTGAATTAGATTTGAATTTGCAAATGAATGGATTTAAATTTGCATCTATGGAAACTTACATTTGAATTTGATTTGAATTTTGAATTAGATATAACCTTACATGCAGATTTAAGTTTTGATTTATAAATAAGAACCTTTCATAGAATTTGATTTGAATTCGGACTTGAAAATAAGGACCTTGCATTAGATCTAGAATCTTCACATTATCTTAAAATAATAACAAATACTTACATCCATCCATACTAATTTTTTAAAAATTTGTATATAAGATAAACAAAATATAAAAATAATTAATCACAAAATATAAAAATGTAGACTTTGCGGCAATAGAGATGAAACTGTAAACCATATACTCTG
>CM042161.1:24423103-24428103 GCA_023376005.1 Doryteuthis pealeii | reverse complement strand
TGTAGTTAAATTAAACTAACGGTCTTGTGGGAAAATACAGAGAATTAGATTGACAACATTTAACTCTGTATTTGACTTTCTCTCTGATTTTTCCAAGCGAACGTTTGAAAGTTAGTTTAGATAAATCAGATTTGGTTGATTGGTAAAACGTACAATGGTGTCTCTCGTCCAAATAGCTTCTTTCTAACCCAGTCTGATATTAAAATAAAAGGTGTATATGAAAAATAATTCGTTCGTTAATCAAAAACAAAACAACGCACCAAGACACAAAAGACTTCCCAAGATCAAGACAAGTATTTCAACAAGAAACCCAACGCAGAAGAAATCTAGTCAAAGCCAAGACAGAAGAAAAAGAATACAGAACCAACAGCTTAATGCCAGAACCAATTAAGAACAATAAATAAAAGCTAACTATATAAGTATACGTCCACAGGTATACTATACAAGATACGTTTAGATACGTCTAATATAAAATGAGTATGCAACAATAACTCTGAGCAAACAAATTATTATTAGATGGTTGTTACTTGAAACCATACAACTTTGTGCAAATTGTTATTTTTAAATAGGAATACTTGAGACCATATAAATGTATGCAAACAAATTATTATTATATGGTCGTTACTTGAAACCATACAACTCTGTGCAAATTGTTAATTTTAAATAGGAATACTTGAGACCATATAAATATATGCAAACAAATTATTATTATATGGTTGTTACTGGAAACCATACAACTCTATGCAAATTGTTAATTTTAAATAGGAATACTTGAGACCATATAAATGTATGTAAACATTATCATTAGAGTGTTGGTACTTTAAAATAAAACAATTAACGACAAAGTAAATATATATACGGTTAGGGTTAGGGTTAGGGGTTAGGTTTAGGGGTTAGTTTTATAATCAAAAATTTTTTTTAAATAGTCTGTTAAAACAACCGGATATTGACGGTGTAAATGAAAAACATGTCCTTTCTTAATCGAGATCAAAAAGGGGTACCTAAAGGTCATATGGTCCCATTTATTTTGTCTGCTTGTCTTAGAATTCGAATGCTATACTAACACCTAATACCGGTTTTCTGATTGTATCTTTACACAATTACCTTTTTGTTGACCACCCAACAGGTGTCCCAGCCCGGAAGTGTGTTTAATCATGTTTTGTCGTTTGGGTGAGAACAGGTAATTCAAAACTTTTTAGGTGTATAATACTGGATGTCCATCGTATTACTCATGCCCCCAGGTAGATTTTATATCTCGAAAAGTGGGACACCCACAAACATATACTACTTGACATGATGATATTTACTAAGCTTGACTTGATACATATGTCACGGTGGTAACGGCCTTCGAGATAGGCTTGTTAACCACTGCGCCACAGCGAGGCATTTCCTTTCTATATTTACACGAATTAGCTTGTTGCGGCTCAAGGTTAGAGTAGTTAGGATTTGCGGGCATTACTTGCAAATTGGTCGGAAAATTAAAACGGGAACTTTTTTGGTGGTCCCCCATGACAATTTAACTTCAGTGTATGAATGAACTTTTTGCGAATTTGGCTACGGTTTAGGGGTTTGGGGATGAAGGTTGTTTTTAATTACGTATTGCTTAAAAAAAGCAAAAAAAAGCAACAAAACCCCCAAATTATTATACATTAAATGTTGAAAAATATTTTTTAAACCAAGTTTAATTAAAATTATACATTGCAATACTAACACAAACAATTGAGAGTAATGTGTCTACCGTTGGGTTCAATAATTAATTTCAATTGTTAATTAAATGTATAGTAATTTATTTTTTTTGTTGCTGTTTTTTAAAGCAATACGTAATTAAAAACAACCTTCATCCCAAACCCCTAAACCGTAACCCAATTCGCAAAAAGTTCATTCATACACTGTTGTTAAACTGTCATGAGGGACCACCAAAAAAGTTTCCGTTTTAATTTTCCGACCAATTTGCAAGTATTGCCGATTCGCGTTGCTTGCGTGTTTGTATTTAACCAGATCCCCCACAACAGGCAGAGTGAGACACAAGATCAATTTTTAAGATCATCATCATCATCATCATTTCACGCTAGTAGCAAGGATATCCATGACAATCATTTGCCAACCGCCCTCTGCGCAGCATCCAGTATCAGAGCTGGTCGATGTCGGTCTTTTCTGGTGTGCCCACCTGCTGGTTTCTGTGAAATGTTGTATTGTTATAATGTTGGATATAACAAAGGCATTATTATATCTTATTATAATGGAGATTGTGTGTTTTTCTGTCTGTAACCGAAACTATATCACTACTCATGTAACAATTCCCTTATTATTATTAACGTCACATTCTCCATTATTCTACTTTTTATTTAAACATCAATTATTAATAAAATTGTTTAACATCATTGATACTGTTAACCATATCTACATAATATTTTCCACGTACCCCACTTGTACGGGTCGGGCACAAAGGCCCTATTTATGTGGGACCACCCACAAGCCGAGACTCATGGGGTGGCAGGTGAAAATTGCGTCGATCCCGTCGGCATTCCCCCTCAAGGGGGGCGCCTCAGGCACTGGGCAATAAACCCAGCCCTGCCCCTTTAAATCGAGGGGGCAGAGTGTTGCCTGGGGGGATGGCCCCCTGGGATCGACGCCGTTAATTATAGCAATGGTCCAGAGGCCGAAGCCACTGTTGACCATATCTACATGATATTTTCCACGTATCCCACTTGTACGGGTCAGGCACAAGGCCCTATTTATGTGGGACCACCCACAAGCCGAGACTCATGGGGTGGCGGGTGAAAAATTGCGTCGATCCCATCGGCATTCCCCCTCAAGGGGGGCGCCTCAGGCACTGGGCAATAAACCCAGCCCTACCTTTTTAAATCAAGGGGGTAGGTGTTGCCTGGGGGGATAGCCCCCTGGGATCGACGCTATTAACTCGTAAAGATCCAGGGCCGAAGCCACTGGACCCCCAGCGTTGGCCAGATCTACATGATATTTACCGCGTACCCCACTTGTACGGGTCAGGCACAAAGTCCCTATTAACGTGGGACCACCCACAAGCCGAAGCTCATGGGGTGGCAGGTGAAAAAATGCGTCGATCCCGACGGCATTCCCCCTCAAGGGGGGCGCCTCAGGCACTGGGCAATAAACCCAGCCCTGCCCCTTTAAATCGAGGGGGCGGGTGTTGCCTGGGGGGATAGCCCCCTGGGATCGACGCTATTAACTCGTAAAGATCCAGGGCCGAAGCCACTGGACCCCGGCGTGGGCCGGATCTACATACAAATAATATGCAATTGGATTTATATATACAACAAAATAGCGGTTTACAGTGTGAACGGGAAGGCTAATTTGCATATTGATATTAAAAATGTGATTTTAATAAATATGTGCTTAGTATTATTGATTTCTAACTGTTTGGTTTTATTTTAATGAATATAAGCAAAAATCTCTTCAATTAATCTTAAATGAAATCCATTAACAAGAAAAAATAACGGTCATTTTATTCTTTACTTCCTCTTATAACTAAATACATAAATTAGAAAAAATAACAATGAAAGATGGGAGTGATGGAAGAGTAAATTTCAGTTGTTCTATTTTTCTATTATACCTCCCTCTGTTTCAAATCTTTTTAACTGCATTCTTATTTAGTTTCATTAGCCTTTCTAATTTAATATAATATTTTATTACATTAAAACTTAAATACTTGCACCCGGAGGGTGCATATATTTGCTAGTAATATATAATTTTATTTGACGTTTCTATGTTTACAGAGATATGTATTAGCCCGTGCGTCTAAAGTCTAAACGCTCGAAGAGTTCCTGTATAAGCGTTTTTATGACATTACACTTGTATTCATCGAGATGTATAATATATATTATATGCTATAAACACATAGTATGTATATTTATATGATATGTTTTATATTATTATATTATATATATATATATATATATATAATATGTGTGTGTGTGTGTTGGGTGTGTGTGTGTGTGTGTGTATTTATATATATATATATATATATATATATTATATATATAATATATATATATAATATATAATATTGTTAAGGACCAAATTGAATGTTCCCGAGTTCGAAACGTGCGTTTATAACAATAAACAAGATGAGGACATAAACTAAAATTCCAAGTAATACAAATTATCAAGTCTATCTAAAAAATTCAGACAAATAAAAAAAATTAAGGCCATTTAAATTCCTTTCTTCTATATTGTTGCACTGTTTTTTGTTTTCTTGTTGTTGTTGTTGTTGTTGTTGTTGTTTTTCAAATAAAGGCGTCACTTGGTATAATTTGTTCAGTCTGTTGGTGATTTACAACACATTGGCAGATCAGCTTTCTTTCAACAATGAACTTTCATTGTAAGAATTTTCGTCGATATGTCTTTGCTAGTATCTTACTATCATATAACTCATGATTCAAACTTTTTTTCTCAATGTCATTGTGTTTTTCTTTTTTTTTTCTTTTTTTTGGGGGTGTGTTTTTTGTTTGTTTTTTTTTGTAACGATTTTATTTCCTCATGAAATGAATACAACACAAAAGCAAAAAAATGAGCCACCATACTAAAAAAATAAAACTTGATTTTAAGTGTTTTATAGTTTGTTTGAAGCATTATGTGGATACTAGTGGGGCCTGTGGATATACCACAACAGTATGATACTTTAATTATTACGTTTGATATGCTTACTTAATATCAATTGTCAAATTGTACAATATGTAAAAGATTTAAGAATCTTGATTTAACTCTCCCCCTCAGTCTTTTTTTTCTTTCTTCCCTTCTTTTCTTCATCGATTGAAACAGATTAGCGTTATTGTTTTTGCGTTGTCACTACTCTCTATATCTTTCTCCTACTCTCTTTCTTTCTTTCTTTCTTTCTTTCTTTCTTTCTTTCTTATTATGTATGGAATGGTCCATTATTTAGCTGAGGTAACTACATTCATAAGAAATAAGTATATGGCGGATAAGCGACATTTGATAATCAGGATTTACATTTTGGCATT
>CM042161.1:24410603-24418103 GCA_023376005.1 Doryteuthis pealeii | reverse complement strand
AATTGTGTTAGAATTGGTATTGTAAGTGATATGACACTTGGGAGATTTATAGTAATTGTTAAATTGCCGGTAAAAGGCAGGTGTAAATTATTTTTGTAGTTAATGTTTTTATTGGAAGGTGGTTTAGTATTTAAAATTATTTAGAAGATTATTTACTAAGGAGAATTACTAAGGGGTTTAATCTTTTAACTAAAAGTAAATTGGATAATTCTTAAATTGTGGTGAGTCGTATGTAAATTGAATAATTCTTAAAGTAAATTAGATAATCCAAAATTCAATTTACAAATAACGATATACGAATTGGATTAGAGTCGCAATCAGTAATTCAACGAGTAAATTGTTACTCTGTCTACTAGAGACGATGGCAGAGTCCCTCCCCAAAAAGAAAAGTAAAGTGAAACCATGTAGCCTGAGCGGTTTAATATATATTGGAATATCTTTTAATATAGTTATTTACTAAGCTTAGCTTAGATCTGGCATAAGACCAGAAGTATGGGGCACCCAGTAAGAAACGAACTCACTACCAATGGTCTGCTAAGCTAGCTTGCTAACCATTAGGCTACATGAGATGCCTTTTTTTAAATATAGTTATTTACTAAGCTGAGCTTAGATGTGACACAAGGCCAGAAGTATGGGGCACCCAGTGAGAAACGAACTCAATAACAATGGTCTGCTAAGCTAGCTTGCTAACCATTATGCTACATGAGATGCCTTTTTTTAAATATAGTTATTTACTAAGCTGAGCTTAGATGTGGCACAAGGCCAGAAGTATGGGGCTCAAAGTGAGAAACGAACTCAATAACAATGGTCTGCTAAGCTAGCTTGCTAACCATTAGGCTACATGAGATGCCTTTTTCTAATATGATATGTGCTCTAATTCCCCACCTGGATTTATAGACTAGCCAGTCACGTAGTTTATTCCTCCAGCCAATCACTAGCCATACTGCGTGGCTGATACACTACTGAAACCCCCACACTGGCCATAATTCTAATTGCAGTCATTGAGGAGGGACTTACAATACTCCGGGTTACCAGACGATTACCAATACTCAGGACTCTTTACCAAGGATCCACTGGACAAGCGCTCTGGCTTAAGGCCTACAGGATGACCAATCAGATTGTAACAATATAGAGGATGATTTGTCACCCATGCAATAGGTTCCCTCTCTCTACACACAGGTCCCCTCTCTCTACACACAGCATCATACCACCTTAGGGACTCCAGTTGCAGATTTGATTTCATGGTTTACTCTCCCTGGCCTTTCCTTGGAATGAGGTATAGCTGCTAGGCAGCGGAGGTTTTATAACAGACTTTTCTTTGTCTAGTTGGATTGCCATCCAAGGCTAAGGAGCCCCAGCTACCCCATTTGGGGATTTATGTGAGTAGTAAAGTAAGTAAAGTTGTCGGGGCGGCCTAATGTCGGTATCAGCCAATCAGCGAGGGAGTCTATCCCCTTTTCAATAGCGCTAGATCAAGGAGATTATTTTAGCATCTGAGGTGGAGCGCCACAGCCACCATCAGCTCCTCACTTTACCGCACAGATCCCAGTGCTACTCATACGCTGAGTTGGCGAGGGTCGGTATCGAACCAGGAACCTTACGATTCCTAGCCGAACGCTCTACCGACTGAGCTATGTACCCCAATCCTACTACTATGGGTGTGGATGGCCGTTGGCTCGCCTGGAACCCATCCGCCCTTTAACAACTCTTGTTTTTAGTGATGCTGGGTGTCCACACACCACAAGTAAATAACGGTTGATATAAAGAGTAATATAAAATAATTTTGTTTCAGTGTGACTTGATTGAGATTTACTGAAAATATCAAACAACTTTAAGTTTTTTCTTTTTTGATTTTTTTAAGACTGTATGTGTTCAGCGAGGGAATCCTCTACTTGCCTTTGCACGAGATGAACAGAGTATATAGAAATAATCCCTCCACCCCCACACATAACCCCTTGTAAAGTATTAAGACAGGAAGTATGTTCCCTTATCGTCTCATTAACACGACCAACAACTGGTTTAAGTACAAGGAGATTCGTAGCAAACGTATCGGATAATGTTTCCGCCATTTTCGAAAACACGAAGACAGCAAAGATAGCAATTTTGCACAGCGAGAGATTGAAAGCTGTTAGGCTACAAATGCCGAGATAAGCTAATTATTTACAATGTTAAAAATCATTACGAAACCTACACACAGACAAGCTCGGTGCACGTGAAATGATTAACATTGTGATTTTTAGCTTGAAATTTAAGTTCTGGGATAATTTGTACCGTAGCTCGTGATATCCCATGGCCGGCCCACTAGCCGTTTACAGTATATCACCAGATCTATCAACAATTAAGTAATAATTGATCTGCTGGACTAACTCTAAAAAAATCCCCCCTCTACCAAGGTGACGCCGGGTAGCCGCTGCTAGTATAAAATAATTTTGTTTCTGGGTGACTTGATTGAGATTACTGAAAATATCAAACAGCCTTTAATTGTTTTTATTTTTTTAATTTTTTTTATTTTCTAAGACCACATGAGAAACAGCGAGAAATTGAAAGCTGTTAGGCTACAAATGCCGAGATAAGTAAATTATTTGCAATGTTAAAAATCATTACGAAACCTACACACAGACAAGCTCCGTGCACGTGAAATGGTTAACATTGTGATTTTTAGCTTGAAACTTAAGTTCTGTGATAATTTGTACCGTAGCTCGTGATATCCCATGGCCGGCCCACTAGCCGTTCACAGGCTATCACCAGATCTATGTCTTTGTGATTAGTTCCTAAGAGAATACTTGAAAGCCCAAATCTTCAAACTTTTCAACTTCGGAATCTTACTCGCACCTCGGCACTTACAGTCAAGTCACTATGAAAACACCAATTCCCGCTAGATCACCGAAGTTAAGCAGCAATAAACTTGTTCAATTCTTAGAAGGGTGACCATTTAGGCAACAAGTACTGAAAGCAATCTGCAGTCAAAAGATTTGATTCGCTATTAAATGGTCTGAAAAGGGTAGATGTACCATAAAACCAAATATAAAGATAAGCTGTTCGTGATTTTGATTTTTGAAGAGGAGGAGGCCAAAAACAGAAATGTGAAGCAGACATTTAGATATTATCACACATGAAAACACAGCACAGAATAAAACTCGTAACTTCTCTCATTATCAGCAATAATTATTAGCAATTTCAAAAATGATAACAAAATCTACGCACAGACAGGTTTGTAATATTATGAAAAAAATTGAAAAACACATGTTTATTTCGCCTATTCTGCAGTGTTTCGATCTGTTTCAATGGATCTTCATCAGGGCTTTTGTTAGGGAAAAATAAAAGTATCACAGAAAATAAGAAATCTTCGCGACCCGTTTGTTTTGTGGTTGGTTGCCCGTTTTTATCCACAATTTCAAACAGACCAACCGACCACAAAACAAAAGGGTCTCGAAAATTTCTTATTTTCTGCGAAACTTTTATTTTTTCCGTCAAACTAACAAAAGCCCTGATGAAGATCTATTGAAACTGATTGAAACACTACAGCATAGGCGAAATAAACATTACTTATGTTTTTCAATTTTTTCATAATATTACATACTGTCAGATTCACTTCCACTTTTTCCTCACAGGTTTGTACACGCGAATAAAGACATTATACAAGGTTTGGCGTGATATTCCGGATTTCAAATTGTCACGGTGCTGTGGCTAATAGTGATGAGTCCGAGGTATGTTTTTAAGTAACTGCAGACATTCCATTTCAATTGCCATCATGGCATACAATTTGTATCATTTAGATTTTTCGGGCTATTGTCCTCATCTTTATTGCTATATACAATACAACGTTTCGGCCGATGTGCCCTCTGGCTTTCTTCGGGTATTTCTCATCGAACTCGGGGACCTTCCCAAAATCAGGAAGCTTCTTTACGAACTTGGGAACCTTCTTGTCGGACTCGGAAGCCTTTATGTGGTAATTGGGAGCCTTCCTGGAACTTCAAACCAAATTTCGAACGGGGTAGACTGTTCTCATTCCATTAATCAGGACTGAGTACAAGTGTTCACTGCTTTTATCACCCTTAGCCAGGACTGAACCTACTACCGACAGTTGATTGGCAGAAGTATTAGTTAAAATCTCATATCTGTTGTACAATTCGCCCTGACAAAGCCTGTTAACGCCAGTTGTGCTGGTCTTGATCAATGCTTAGATGCGCGAACATTTAGCAACAACAGGTACTGTAAGCAACTTGAAATATAAAACAGAAGCTACATTTATCTTCTATTGTATGAATATCTAAAAGCATCATTATGGTATCAGTAATTATATAAAGACGAGTAGGACCCGTGGATATACCACAGTATGATAATCTAATCATTACAATGATTGATGTTTACTTAATTTTACACCCCCCCTCTCGCATTCCCAAGAAAAAAAATCATTCTCGGTACTTTTTGATCATGCCTCTGATGTTTAACTTGACAGGTTCGAGTGCACTTAGAACGGATATTCAGTGTGTGTCTTGTTCCATCCTATGTCTTTTGCATCGTTCTCACGTTCCAGTAGGCGAGGTTGAAAAGTCGTTTCCGTTGGGTTTGGGGTTTCGTTTGTATCGCCATATCACTTTTTAAAAGGTGCCCATTGGTCGCGGAAAAAGCGGGACATGTGCCCTTTTTTAATAGGCCATGTTTTCTAGGTCTCTCTTTCTATCTCTCTCTCTCTCTCTCTCTCTCTCTTCTCTCTTCTCTTTCACTCTCTCTCTCTCTCATTTCTCTCTCTCTCTTCTCTCTCTCCTTCTCTCTCTCTCTCTCATTCTCTCTCTCTCTCTCTCTCTTTTCTTTTCTCTCTCTCTCTCTCACTCATTCTCTTTCTATCTCTCTCATTCTCTCTCTCATTCTCGTTCTCTCTCATTCTCTTTCTCTTTCTCTCTCTCTCTCTCTCTCTCTCTCTATATATATATATATATATATATCTTGTTCTCTTTCTATCTGTCTCATTCTCTGTCTCATTCTCGCTCTCTCACTCTCTCATTCTCATTCTCTCTCTCTCTCTCTCTCTCTCTCTGTCTCTGTCTCTCTGTCTCTCTCTCTCTTCTCTCTCTCTCTCTCTCTCTCTCTCTCTGTATGTCTCTTTCTCTCTCGGTCTATTGTCTCTATATATCGCTCTCTCTGTCTCACTGTCCATTTCTGCCTCTGTGTCTCTCTGTCTCTCGGTGTCTCTATCTCTGTCTCTCTTTGTCTTTCTGTCCCCTCTCTCTCTATCTCTGTGACTCTGCTTCTGTCTCTGTCTGTCTGTCTATCTGTCTGTCTGTCTGTCTGTCTGTCTCTCTCTCTCTCCCTGCGTGGAACAAGTAGTACAGTCCTTGGATAGGGCTACTTGTTCACCCAATATACTGCTAAGTAATGTACTTGGATCCATTCTACTTCGGCATCAAGTAACCAATTTCCCCCCTGAACCGCCTACATCCTAGTTTGAAAGTGCGTTTACCAATGACATTCTCAGTCTGCCCTTCACGTCCCGCCCTTAACTGCCCTACGACTCGGGGGTGGGAGATAGGTCAATGGAATAGCCCTTAGGCCTGTGCTGGTGGAGTTTTAAATTTTAATCTAGTTTGTGCAGAACCAATATCACTCTTTCAGCCCTATCGGGATGGCGACATAAAATACGTGGTAATTATAAACTTTTGTTTAGTAAATTATGGTGTCCCAGAAAAAACAGAATCCACAAATTTTGTAATAAAACTGTTAATTTTAACTAGGGGGTTTAGGGCTAGGGTTAGGGTTGGGGTTTAGGGTTAGCGTCGGGGTTTAGAGTTTAGGGTTAGTTTAATGGGAAAACAAATAAATAATTTGGGTTGTTTTTTTCTGGGTCACCCTGTACAAGGTGACCCAGTAAAAACCGAACCCTAGCTCTAACCTTAACCCTCACCCCCCCCCCCGCCTAGTTAAAAATTAAGTTTTATTACAAAATTTGTGGGTTCTGTTTTTTCTGAGACACCCTAATTTACTAAACAAAAGTTCATAATTACCAAATACACTGACTGTATCATCTTTCGTAGGGAAATATTTTTCATTTGAGATATAATTAAGAGATCGATTAATTTAAATACATGAAATCCTTTATTTTTTTTTTATTTTTTTTTTTAGTCACTTTGAGGAATGGCATCGTAGATTTGGTGGATTTTTTTCCTTTTTCTTTGTTCTGTGTTAAAATAAAAAAAAGTTATTTTGGTGGTTGGTTCTGAATGCTATCACAATGCAAGTGTAAAGAAAAAAATGAGGTAACTATGATGCTGTTTGTTTACCTTTGATTTATACTTAATATTTCGGGATAAATATCCCTTCGTCAGAAGATTTCTGAAAGCTATGTCTGGAGCTGTTACCTTGTTACTAGGATTTGTTCATTCTGTTGTATACCCTGTGATGTCTTCCAAATTCTCTGTGTGTGTGTATGTGTAAGTCTGTGTGTATGAGTCTTTATATGTTTTAATGTTTTAGTATCATTCCAGGTTTGGCCTACCCCTTTTTTATTTTTATTGTATGTTTAGTATGTTTGGGTGTTATGTGTGTGTGTGGCATAAACAAATTTGCTTGTGTGTGTGTATGTGTGTGTTGGATTTAAAAAGGCTTAGAATGATACTGTTTTGTTTGTTTATTGATTTTAACGACATATCAACCCGTCTGGCGTTATGTCATGCCTAACGGTTTGGAAGTTATACATATCGTGTATTTATATTTATACTTTTTTGGTAATTGGTTCTAAAAATGTGTTAGCATTATTGGGGATTATGTTGTATGGTATTGATTTGTTTCATGTCTATATTCTATGGTATAATTTTATTTCTCTAAAAAAAGAGAGAATATCCTCCATATTGACATTTTCAAACAGATCTTTCATATTGTTTGCTTTAAAATAAGGGTTTCTGATGTGAGCAAGGAACCTGCATTCCATTGAATAAGTGTTTAACTGTCAAGGTGTTTGACATGTTCCACATTGTTGGTTGTTGTTCTTGTTTGAGTATATTGGAGTGCGTTTAGTCTTGTATGACCAATGCGTAATCGAGATACAATGACTTGTTCCTTTCTAGATTTCTTAAGTTGGTCTCCAGTCTTCCATTATGATTATAGCTTCTGTTAAAAATATTAGCTTCTGTTTTAAAAAAGCTACTTTTTATAGTCGTGTGTTAGGGTTAGGGTTAGGGTTGAGGTTGGGGTTAAAATGAAGAGTAATGTCTTGGATTTTTTTCTGGATTTTCCAGTATTGATGAGGATTTTTTAAATAGTTATTTTGGAAACTACTTGGAATTACAAGTTTGGTTTACAAGAACGAACATATCATCTAAATTCCAGAGATATTCCCATCCCCAGGCAACACCTGCCCTAGCCCCCTTGTTTAAAGAGTTAAAGGCTGGCTTTATTGCTTGGCGCCTGAGATGCCCCTAAGGGAGAACACCGACAGGACTGAGTTATTTTTTAAACTCTTTCCACCCGGGAAGCTAGTTTCTTACAGAACCGCTACTTTAAAGA
>CM042161.1:24383103-24405603 GCA_023376005.1 Doryteuthis pealeii | reverse complement strand
TCTACCGCTCTACCCAGGCAACACCGGGTAGCTGGTTATAGTCATATCATAAGGTATTTTTTTTATCTATACATATATAAAGTGCTGTGTGTGTATGTATGTCCGGAGGAAACTAAGAAAATAAAACAAATAATGACAAAGTACAAATATATACATTCACTATCACCAGATCTTTGATTTATATTCGCGAAGATAATTAAGAAATAAAACTTAAATGATAACAACATGGATTTTTTTTGCATTTAGCATTTTAAATAGGAAACATTAATTTTTCTTTTCAGAGTGGCTGGATTAAGGCAATGTCTTTTTTACATAGGGATTTTAATGGGACATCCTGTGAGGATCCAACTTGCAATTCAACAATAATGGATCTGCGAGACTAATTTTTTTACACCAACCTCTACCCAGGTGACGCCGGATAGCTGCTTCTAGTATATCATATTTAACACACATTAGTTGTTGTTTCTATTTTTATATACACTGTTTATCAGATAAAATTTGTTTAGGCGTGAACAAATTTACATACCGAAAATGCGGCCCAGAGAAAGGAAAAGGTTTGAGAAACATTGGCACAAGATTTTAGGACCATATTACCTTTAGGCACCCCTTTCTGATCTCGATTAAGAAAGGACATGTTTTTCATTTACACCGTCAATATCCGGTTTTTTATTAGGGGTTACGTTTAGGAGTTAGGATTAGGGGTTAGGGTTATGGGTTAGTTTTATAATTTTTTTAAATCTAAAAATCGTCAGTTAAAACAACCGGATATTGACGGTGTAAATGAAAAACGTCCTTTCTTAATCGAGATCAAAAATGGTTGCCTAAAGGTCATATGGTCCGATTTTATTGTATACAATTGTTTTGTCTTTTGCTTAATTCCCAATCCTCTTCAATATCTTCAGGGAGAGCCTTCACATGCGACATCTGTGGTCGAGAATGTTTTTCGAACATTGTAAAAGAAGAGGAAGAAAAGGGAAAATGTAAAACCAAAATATTTTCTCCATTCTATTATAAATTTATGTCGACCAGAACTCAATAAATGAGCCAAGTTTCATCAGACAGCCAACAAAGAAAACAAGGTAGAATGAAGAAAGTATTTTCCTTTTCTTTCTTTTCTTTTACAAAACCAGTGAAATCTCAAAAACATCCATATATATATATAATATATATATAATATATATATATATATATATATATGTGTGTGTGTGTGTGTGTGTGTGTGTGTGTTTTGTCTTTTCCTCAATTCCCAATTCTCTTCAATATCTTCAGGGAGAGCATTTACATGCGACATCTGTGGTCGAGAATGTTTTTCCAACATTGGACTTTATACTCACAGGAGGCGCTGTAACTTCAGGGGCACAAAAACTATATTAGTCTTCCGAGACTGAAATACCAATGATCAGCGTAGACAGCATGAAAAGAAACAGGAACTTTGTTTCTCTTTGACTTAAGTTTTTTTGTTTCATTTTTTTCATTGTTTTATTGAATTTTTTTTTTGTCTTTCAGTAATTTATTTATTGTTATGCCATTTCTTTTTCCTCTCACTTTCTTTCTTGCTAAACCCGATGAAATTTGGGGCCAGCTACAGTGGGTAAGTTAAGCGATAACGCTAGACCTTTTGGCCCATACAAGACAAATCACACGCGGACCAGAACCCTAAGGGTTACCAATATTTTTTCTCAATCATTTTAGGTTCTTTTTTTTTCTCTACTTTTTTAAAATTAATTTTCTTTATCTTTTTTTTCTTTTCATTTTTTTTTTTTGAAATTGGGTATCCAGATAAAACACGTGGGTCATAAAACAACGTTGCCATAGCAGCAGAAGCAGCAGCAGCAGAAGGGGGAGGAGGAGGAGGAGGAGGAAATATTTACATGACCAGGATTACCTCCCCTAGAGATTACTACTCCTAGAAGATTGTGCTCCGAGATAATGGAACAAAAGTCTGGTCGAAATGGAAATATTATGAAGGGGCATCAAGCTAAAACGACATCAGTTTAAAAAAAGCAAAACAAAAAAACCGTGGTAAAATTGAAAAGGAATTCTTGTTTTTAGAAAAGCACAGAAAATTTATTTATCCATCTAAGGAGAAGGGAAACACTAGAACTCATTTTACAGACAAAAATAGATTTTTGAAACATATTGCCTGAGGGGTGGGAGTTAAAAATTCAATGTCAGCGAGTTTGTAAACCTAAGTAAGAACATCAAATTCATTAAAGGATTAAGAAATAAAAACAATTTGGAAATGTAAACTTTAAATATGTATTAAAAATAAAACAAACTATATATAGATATATAATACCAGTCATGTATTTATTAAAACTTGTTTTTAAAAAAATGGGACAGTCTAATGTTGCATGTTCAAATTTTGAGTGTATTCATTCTATGTCATGACGATTTTGGGTAATGTGACGTGAGCAATGACGTAGTTTTTGTTACAGACAAAAAACCGGAAGCGAATCTCCGTTATTAATATAAATATATATATAATATATATATATATTATATATATATAATATATAGTAAGATTTGAAAAACGAAGTGTACCAACAATAAGATCAATTTATTTATCGACGTTTAAACGTTTCGGTTTATTAAACCTTCATCAGGTTAGATTATGGGGTGAAGAAACTGAGGGATTTTTTTTTGGTAGATGACAGGAGTTAGAAAATATTTCACAAACTGTTTATAAATATTTTTCTAACTCCTGTCATCTACCAAAAAAATCCCTCAATTTATCTTCACCCATAAATCTAACCTGATGAAGGTTTAAATAAACCGAAAACGTTTAAGCGTCGATAAATAAATTCATCTTATTTTTGGAACACTTCGTTTTTCAATTTCTTAATATTGTCGGATTTAATTCCATATTTATCTCATATATATATATATATATATATATATATATATATATATATATATATAATGTTGAATTGCGATTTAATTTTCCTTAATTTAGTGGGAAATGGACTTGTCGACCCGAGTTCTAATCCTAGGCCAGGCTGTTTGCATTTTACCATAGCGCCTGATTACCATTGGGAAAGGTAGGAATCCATATATTATCCCCTCAGCTATGGGTAAAAATAGTAGGGCAGACTGGGCCTCTTTAACTTGGGTAGGTAAGCAGTCTAGGAGAGGGAAAAACTCTGAATTAAAAAATTCCTGAGAATAGTCGTTGATTTGGGTTCGTGCATTCCTTGTGCACCAATTCTTTCCTATCGACTGTGCAAAAAAAGTGCGGAATGGTCCAACACAAGCCTTCACCACTATAAAACTGTGTTGGTTGTTCACTGAATGACACTCATACGTCGAAAATCGACGAGAGAGTCCATTTTTTAAAATTTATATATATATAATATATATATATATATATATATATATATATATAATATCAGGAGTGATTTGCAATGGTATGGTCATAGTTTAATTACCTACATTTCCAACAATGAAAAGTAATGATGACATATTTAATTTCATTGGACATTCATCGTGCGAATCGAGAAAGTGTTTAGATTTCTTTTTGAATGTAAAAGTGTTGAATTTTAAACGTCACTAGAAACAGGCGTTTATTTTGGGGCTTAAGCGAAGATTTTATTTATTCTAACAATAATATTTAGAAAATAGGATTTGAATAGTAAAGAGAATGGAATGTCATTGGTAGTGTTCGTGGTTAAAATAAAACATTATGTAAAATACTAAAACAATCAATAGAATCTGGGAGATTAACTTTTTATTATTCCTCTCCTCTACCCAGGTAACGCCGAGTAGCCAATTTCTAGTACATAGATAAAACGTATTATTCTGTGTTAATCGGACTATTGTCCTCATCTTCATTGTTTATCTGTACAACGTTTCAGCTGATCTGGCCCTCCGGCCTTCTACAGGTATTTCTTTGTCGGACTCGGGAACCTTTCTTTCGAACTTGGGAACTTTCTTTTCGGACTCGGAGAACCTTCTTGTCGGTAATCGAGAACCTTTGTCGTAATCGGGCCATCACGGAAAACTTTGAAACCTAAACCCTTTATTTAGTCCACGGGGTATCCTGTTTCTCATTCGCTAACCATAGCTGGGGTAGAGGCGTTAAAGTTGTGTTAATTATTATTCTAATTTACTGCGCCCTTGATCAGGATTGAAACCTGCAGTCGAGAAGATAACTCTCACTTAGAACTGTCTTAACCTAGTTCCTTTTCCACTAGGCCATGAAGGTTCCCGAGTCCGACAAGAAATACCTGAGGAACGCCGAGGGCTCATCGGCTGAACGCTGAACCGATAACAATGAAAATGAGGACAATAGTCCGAATAACACAGATAATACTAATCATCAAGCCTCATCTCAAACATTCAGAGAAATAATAGATAAATGTGATTGTGTTTTTTGTAAAAAAAGAAAAAGATGTATATATATTTACCAACCCCTCCGCACGAACAGGATGTGACACAAGGTCAATTTTTTAAGCGGAGTTCAACAGGTTTGAATTCAGAGTTTTCCTTCTCCTAGACCGGTTGCCTAACCAAGGTTAAAGAGCCCAGTCTGCCCTACTACTTATCCATAGCTGGAGGGAGAGTAGAATTCATACCTTTCCCAAGGGTGTTAACAAAAGAAAAAGACGTATATGTCCTGTTCTTTCATCACCAAGATGTAAGTGACAACGTTGTTTTCGTCAACACTTTGTTCCTTCGATATCTTTACTAGAGAACTAACAACGTTAACATTATGCCACAACTAATATCTGTGAACATCAGTAGGCGTGAAACAAGTCTTAATGGTCATAATCGCAACAAGACCTGTAGTGTAATTGCCGCACTGACATCCTTGATTTAGCTCTGTGCTTGATGTATCTAGTCGAGCAAAAACGTAAGAGAGAACATTGTAAAGGGGCCGTCATAAGTATTTATGGGCCTTTAGCGAAATTTGATTCTCTCTGTAACCGCAACAAATGGTGTTGACAATTGAGAATGCTTGAACTTTCACATACCTATTGTAAAAAAAAACATCTAAACTTTTATTGTGTACGCCGTTTTGATGGCACGAGTATATTACCTGTTATAATAATAATAATATAATAATAATAATAATAATACATCCTATCTCAGCCAGGAGACCAGACCTAGTGTTGATTAACAAAAAAAAAAAAAAAAGAAAAAAGAAGAAACATGTCAATTTGTGGATTTTGCGGTTCCAGCAGATCACAGGGTGAACCTGAAGGAAAATGAAAGATGGATAATACCTAAAATTGAGACCATCCAGACTACTGCATTGCTGCAATCAGCTAGAATACACAGAAGATCATGGAAACCTGAAGAGTCTTGTTGTCACTCGGACTCCAGTGAAATACCATCAGCTAACGCCGATGTGAAAAACTCAAAAGGAATAAATAATAATAATAATAATAATAATAATAATAATAATCCAGTGAAAGACCATCAGCTAATACTGATGTGAAAACTCAAAAGGGTAAATAATAATAATCTTATATAATGGAGATTGGTGTGTTTTACTGTCTGTAACCGAAACTATATTTACTAACTCAAGTCACAATTCCCTTAGTTATTTACGTCACCATTCTCCATGATTTCATATTTCCTATTAAACCTCAATTAATAATAAAACCTGTTTGACATTATTAATACTGTTGGCCTTACCTGAATACTAATAAACATGCAATTGTATTTATACATACAACAAAACAAAATACCAGTTTTCAGTGTAAACGTAAAAGCTAATTTGCATATTGATATTAAAAAAAAATGAATTTTAATAAAAAATATGCTTGGTATTATTGATTTCTAATTCTTTGGTTTTATCTTAATGAATATGGAGTAAAAAATCTCATCAATAAAATCCTAAAAAGAAAATTCATTAAAAGAAGAAATAACTGTAATTTTATTCTTTACTTCCTATTTTTAATAAATAGTTTAAATTAGGAAAATTTAGCAATTGAAAAACGGAAGTGATGAAAGAGTAAGTTTCAGGTTGTTTCTATTTTCTGAATTATACCCCCTCCGTTTCAAAATCTTTTTATTTGAATTCTTAATTTGTTTCATTAGCCTGTCTGATTTAAAATACTAATATTATTATTAAACATTAAAACTTAAAATACTTGCACCCAGAGGGTGCATAATATTTGCTAGTAATAAAAATATATTTAGCTAGTATAATTAGGTTCGAACCTGTCAGCTGGTTCCTTATATACATTTCATCTTAATTCCACACAGAATATTTAATACTCTTTCCACAGATTATCTAACATTGCCTTAAAGGAGTTTAGAGATGGGGCATTCACTATTGATGATGGTATTTATTATTCCATGTATTCACAACACTGTTACTTAAAAATAATTTTTGTCTTGCATTTGCTTTAACAAAATTTTTTTTTAAAAAAAGAGTTTTAATTTATGAACCCCTAGGTAATTGATATTTTGAGCAATGTTTAGTAAGATGCAAAGTTCGTTGAATAAAATCCATGGGTATATTTGTAGACTTCAATAATATCCCTTCTTGTTCGCGAGAAATGGTGACATTTTGTAATCTATGTTTGTCTGTAGAATGAGTTATAGAGCTTCCCTATATATAATATATAATATATTTTTAAGCTAGTATATTAGGTCTGAGACCTGTCAGCTGTTCTTTATAAACATTCATCTTAATTCCACGGAATATTTATAATCTTTCCACAAATTATCTAACATTGATTTAAAAAGGAAGTTAGAGATGCGGCATTCACTCCACTTCTATTGATAATGATAGATTTATTCCAATAATATTCACCACTCTGTTACTAAAATAATTTTGGTCTTGCGTTTGCTTTACAAATTTTTTAAGAGTTTAAATTCTAAATTTGACANATCACCATTACACCAATGTACCACTTGTTAGGGTCCGTATTCTAAGGGTTTTTGTTTTTCAAATTGAACTTTTTTTTAAAAATGAATTTTAAAAAAAAGTTTGAAATAGCTGATGTAATCATCAAGATTAAAAAACAAAACGTCTCGGCGTAAACCTTTACCCAATAGTGTCGAGAAAATGCCCCACGACTGAAACTATTTTTTTCATACGTCTATCACGTTCTTCATTTAATAGATAAATATTCTGTACTAATGATTTTCACAATAAATGATAAACTTAAGTCAATCCGTGAGAACTGTGACAAAGCAGTGAACATAGTTTCGATTACAGATAGACCACCGAATCTCTAAAAAACATTCTATGATTCTATCAATATAAATCCTTATTTCCCTTTTTTTCTCTCTAGGTTGGTTATTGATCCAGTGGACCAGCACCTGGACCACAGGAGTGCCTGGCCCTTGTAGGAAAACCTAGTGGCCAGGTATCTCTTAAGAGAATGGCCAGAGGTCAAAGGCAAGGAAGACTTGCCCCGTGAATCATACCATGTTACAAGATTTGCACGATCAGGTAAAGTCCCACGGTAAATGATTTATCTTCGGCAATGATGGGTAACCTGTTTCCACACCAAATCCTTTGGAACCACAAAATTACATTTATTTTTCGCCGGAAATCTGAATTCTTTTTCAGGTAATCAACTCCAAGGTTCCTGTAGAAGAATGTCTTTACAGGTGGGACATTTCAACCAGATGTTTATTATACTTTTAATCGTGCCATTGTACCATTGGTTCCAAGTATATGTTTACCACCCTCTTCATGACAATGCCCCTGTAAGAAACAGTGAAGTCAATAAAAAAGCTGGGGAGGAGCAGGACGGCAGTGGGATACGAAAGATGGCGTGCGAAAATAGATAACCACAACTGAAGATTACATGCCACTAATTCCCAAAAATACGGGAAATAAGAGATTCGCCCATTAACAAGAAAATTAAACTAATATATGAATGACATTCACTGTATTTCTTAACAGGACGTGTGCTAACATGATGCTGACCAATGGTAAACAATTGCGCTAAATGTATGGATACATTATAAATATATATTGTACACTTATAATTATATATATATATATATATATATATATATACTTAAACTTGTGTGAGCCATAATGGCACACAACGGGCATGTACGCAAAAATTTCGAATACTTTTTCTTATAGAAATAAACACTGGACAAGTGTTAATTCCCGGCGAAGGATCGTCGTGTGTAGAAATATCGTACAGGACTGTTCGACTTTAATTTAAGTCTCATCAGCGATATATACTAACGATTTCCGCTCCGACCAGAAATCAAAACTGGAACTCAGCAGCAAGTGAACACTATATCGCCTCGGCCAATACACCCAGCTAACAAATCCCAGCGAATAAGCTTGTAATGATAACTAACCACGCCTCTACATAATAGGTTCAAGGGGGGGGGGGGGGGCGTTGAAGATATAACAACAAAAACAAGCCTCATGCCTTCGGCGAGTGGAATAATTGGATGTTGTTATTTAGAACGTTGCTAAAAAGTATATATTAAATTTTAATGAAGCACTTACCAACGCATGCTGTTGCTTTTTCACTTAAACCCAAAGTCTCTCTCGATGTCGACACCTGGCAATCTGTGTAATATTGTGGTGTGTGTGTGTGTGTGGTGTGTAAAGGAGCTATACAACCATATAGTTAAAGTCGATTGTATTGTGTCGTTTGTTGCGCAATTTCTTGTGGAAAACAAAAAAAACTTCCTAGTTGACTGCATGTTTGATCAACCATATAATCTTTAAAAATCTGAAAGCTTTTACCAATAAATTTATTCTGATAGTTGCAAAAAAAAGATGGAATGACGGAATACTTGCAATGTCTTCTTATCAACATCTTTTTCTTCTTTTTTAACTTTTTCTGTATTTTTGCTCTTTTCATATCCTCTCTCCCAGTTCTTTTCTTCTTGTTCTTCTTCTTCTCTTCTCCAGTCTTCTTCTTCTTCTCTCTTCTTCTTTTCTTCTCCAGTTCTTTCTCCTTCTTCTTCTTCATCTCCATCTCAGTTCTTCTTTCATCTCCTCTTTTCATTCTCCACTCCAGTTTCTTCTTCATCTCTTCTTCTCTTCATATCTATCTCCAGTTTCTTCTTTCATCTCCTTCTCTTATCTCCATTCTCCAGTTTCTTCTTCTTCTGTCTTTTCTTCTTCACAAATCTTGCTGTCGCAGTGAAAATCCTACTAATTTGTTTAGAGAATTACAGGTGTTCTTACTCAATCCTGCTACCAGGAAAAAGCATTCAGTAATACTCGTAGGAAATGAACCGCGATCCCGAGTTCAATCCTTTAAGCAAGGTCTTTCCTTTTCCTTTTCCACTCGCGTTTGATAGCTGCGGAAGTTCAAATTCTCTAGTTAGGAATAATTTTTTAGGCAGCTGATTCTTAACCTTCAGAATGTCTAGAAGAAGCCTCTGAATTCAACCTAGATTTAAGATTTGACCATGTGCCGATCGATCCGTGGCAAGGGACGGGTTAATACATACTCTCAACTTTCCACTAATTAAGAAAAAAAAACAAGACGTATTTCTGATTAGATTAAAGTAGTGCGAGGTTAAAAAAAGGTCTGGGCTCCATATAAAATAATTACACACCCTGTTTAACCTCTTTAATCTCGCTATGTCAATATCTCGATATGTCGCCACTGTCGTGGCGTTAGAATGCAACCGACGCACCTCTGCAGAGGGAGTAAAACTTCCCAATGGGACTGTTTGGGGCCCCCCCCCTCGGGTGGTGGCGACCCCGTGGTGCTTAAGGACGGGTTAGGTGGGCCGATTATACAGCGCAAAAGACCTGTAACACTCAACTTAGAAATTACTTAGGCTAACGGTCGGTTGGAGTGCGCCCCTCAACAATCGGCTGGTCACCAAAGCCCTAGTACCTACATGATTTGCAACCCTATTGTGCTCATGGCAAGCCCCAAACTCTCTTTCATAGGGGTGCTAGAAGGTGGTATTGAGGGTCTACATGTCCGGGAATGACGGTTAACTCTATATGATGTGAGGTTCATTATGGAATTTGGAAATGTGGAAGCACCCTTCATCACAACTGCTTCCTGGTCCACTCTGACCCAGGTGGTATATGTAGGTCCCATCACATGGGTCAATAGAAATTGTTATAAAACAAGATTGATTATCCCATTAAAATTAATTTAAATCTTTTTTCGGCATTAAATTGACCACTGAGGGTGATATGCGCATAAAACAAACCAGACCAAACCAACCAGCTAGGAGAAAGAAATTTATGGAATCAAACCCAGCTGTACTCTGCTAAATTTGATTTTGTTAGCAATCCGCACGACCGAGAGGGTTGGGTAAAACAGGATTCAACGTAAATGTAGGTAACGGCTATAAGTCATAGGAAGTAAGTCGAGTGATACAATAAAATTCCGTAAACAGACTGTTTGTTTTGTTCACAAGAAAAGAAGGCGGAAGACGTCTAGCCACATGAAGACTGCGAGTGCCACAATCCGAGCACTCCGAAGGAATACACTCAAAGAGCATATCTTAACTCTTGGATAAGACCGAATCCGATCTCTTCTCGGCCCCAGCTATAGGTATGGAGACACGTGGGTAATGGTTTACCGTCGTAGAAAATGGCACGGCGAGACGAAGCTTCTTTCCTGGACGAGGGTTGTTTGCATTCCAAATTAGTGCAAATATCCTTGCGAAATGTATTGAATTCATAAAACCTCTAGCTGTGGGGAAAATACAGCAGACTGGGGGACCTTTGTAGCTTGGTTAGGCAACCAGTTAAGAGAGTAAACTATAAATTAAAAACTGTTAAAATCCGCTTAGGGAATTTATCCTTGGTCCATCTTGGTCCTGGCGGAGGGAACACCTTCTTTTTGACTCGGGGAACCTTCTTGTGGTAATCGGGAGCCATCACAAACTTTGAATCAACCCTTTATTCAGCCACGTGGCTATTCATTTCTCATTCCGTAACCATAGCTGAGGAGTAGAGGCGTTAACAGTGTTATTATCATTCTATGTTACTTGCCTGACCCTGGAACCAGATTATATGCAGTCAAATCGATAACTTGTCACCTAGAACAATGAAGATGAGGATCCCAATAGTCCGTATATATCCAAATAATAAGTTATCAGCCGCACTCAAGATCAAGGGAACTAGTTTGAAAATGTTTTAAAAAACTTGGGGCGTTTAGATAAAAAATAAAAAATGAAAGTACCATCAACAATGAATAAACCAAAAATCTTGGCATAAAATAAACCACAAGGGTGATATTGCCTTAAAATCTAACCAAACACACAACTCCTCAGTTTTGAATATCCAAATTTTTTTCCTTTCAATAGCGTTGTTTTACACAGACACAAGACCTAATCTACTCTTTCACCCCAAGGGCTGAAGTGTGGAATTAGGATTTCAGCCTTGTCCAAGGAATTTAGCATCCACGAGTAACACAACATATCCTCATCCAAGTTCGGAACTTAGCTCGTCGAGTCTATTCCTACTCATAACCTTACACTTATTTTCCTTCTTATCAGGGGACTGAGAGATACAAAAAAGAAACATTTGGGGTGGAAAAAAAGAAGACTTTAATTTGCAGTTACAAAATGATCCTGTATTTTCACTTACGTTCGCTTACGTACTATATTTCTTTGTAATTCAAGTCGCTAAATAGATGGTAAGACGATACGAGGGATCATGCGACAATAAAACACATTCACGCAGATAAAACGAACCGACAAAACTTTTAAAAAAAGAAGTTGGGAGAAATAGTACAAGGTGGGAGTGATCTATGGACTGATGCCGACAATTTTTAAACAAACGTATTATATACGCGTAGTAGAAATTCAAGCGTTGTCGCCTAACTCAATTATTTATACTAGCAAATTATATGACACCCTCGGTGGCAATATTAAGTTTAAAATTGTATAAATATAGATAAAATTTAAAAACGGGTAATGAAAGCTAAATAAGAAATAAATAAAAAGTTTGAAAACAGAGAGGGGTAATCAGAAAAATAGAACAACTGAAACTTACTTTCTTATCACTCTCGTCTTTCACTGCTAAATTTTCTAATTTAACTATTATTAAAATAGGAAATAAAGATAAAATTACAAGTTATTCTTCTTTTAATGAATTTCTTTTAGGATTATCCCGATGGATTTTTATCTATTCATTGATAAAACAAAGAATGAAATCAATAATACTAAGTCACTATTTTTAATAATAAATTTAAATTACAATATGCAAATAGGCTTCACTTTTCACAACTGTAAACCCGTATTTTGTTGTATATATAATACAATTGCATTATAGAGTTCAGTATGGCCAACAGTGGCTTCGGCCTCTGACCATCTATAAATTAACGGCCCGATCAGGGGGCATTCCCCCAGGCAACACCTGCCCCCTTGATTTAAAGGGCAGGGTGGTTATTTTGCCCAGCGCCTGAGGCGCCCCCTTGAGGGGGAATGGCCGACGGGATCGGCGCAATTTTTTCACCTGCCACCCCATGGGAGTCCGCTTGGGTGTCCCACAAACTAGGGCCTTCTGTGCCTGACCGTACAGTGGGGTACGTGAAAAATCATGTAATATGGCCAACAGTATAATTTAAAGTAAACCAATTGCATTAATATTGAAAGTTAATTTAAATAAAAATAAACATGTAGAATGTACATAACCAAGGCAACTGTGATTGATGTAAATTGTTTCGGTCTCACAGACAGAAAACACACTCTTTTTATAATGTAAGATTTGATCTTTCGGGCTGTTTCCTACTCTTTATTGTGTATGTATAATTACAACTTCTGCAGAATGTATCTCACCTCGCCAGGTGTTTCTTATTTATGGTATACAATAAACTTAATATTGTTTATTGTTATGTTACTACTAGAAATTATAAAAAATCTGTATATATTATTATATCTCTAAATGCATGGCAATGATTTTACTATAAATGATTGGCCAATGATTTTTTACTATAAAAATGCATTGGACAAGATTTTGTACCTATAAAAATCATTGGAACAGTTTACTATAAAAATGATTAGTTAAGTTTTACTAAAATGCATTGGAATGATTTAACTATAAAAATGGATTGGACAATGATTTTGTACTATAAAAATGCATTGGACAAGATTTTTACTATAAAATGCATGGACAGACCCAACCTAAAGGAAAATCGTTTTTGATGTTGCTTTGATCCAAACAGACATCGAGAGACTTTAAAGATCTTCCAAGAAGAAAGCATTAATGAATTAATTTTTAAAAAAATGATCTAATGCTTCTCGTGGACGTTGTGGAATGATAGGCGTTGCTCAAATTTAATACGTCAATTATTATGAAATAAAGATCTCCCAAAGTTCTTAACGTTTCTTGTTTACCAAACTATCAAGTGGGATCCATCTGAATTGATATTGCTATGGCCAGTTGACAGGGTACCACCTGAAGAGGCCTGAAATAGCCCACCCGAAAACGTGATAATATCAAAAAATAAATATTGTAAAGCCATGTTCCCTACGGTTAGCACATTGTTCTTAGCTAGACATATATAGCTGTAGTTGATCAGATATTTTATGTATTAGGTCAGTCCAGGAAAGCTGTATTCACCATTTGATTGAACGCGTGTCATATATATAATTTATATATATTATTATAATATATATATCGGAATAAAAGAATATATAGCGATTAATCAAAAGAAAACACTAACCACTATAAAAATAACAAAACTGTTCTGTGTGTGTGTGTTGGGTGTGTGTGTGTTTGGTGTGAGAGAGATAGAGAGGATAGTTGGACGTATATAAGAAAGAGTTCCTATTTCATTGAGAGACCTTTATATAAATAAAAACAAAATATATGAAGGTCAACGGCGCCGTATAATTGTAGTTTTCTCGTGTGATGTTAAACCAAACGTATTATAATATATATATATATATTTATATATTATATTATATATATTATATAAATTGTGTGTGCGTGTTTTTATGTGTGATGTGGTATCCAGGTTTTATTGCTGTAGCCGGTCATAACCCGGTTATTTAGCCATATATTTATTACCATTATATATATTTATATATAATATATATATAATCCTATATATATTATATAATTATATATGTATAAATACTGCTATCCAATTAACCGGGTTTCATGCCAGCGGTTACGCATGAACCCTGGATCAATTAAATTTCTAGTGTAACGGCGCCACATTAACGTTATATATAAAACTATTTCTGTAATATTATATATGTTTAATTTACCTATTTTTATAATAATATACATATATATATATACAGTATTATATAATAACAAGAAAGGTGTTTTATATATGTAAGATTAAACACCTCCAAATATATTATTAATAAATATATGTGTGTGTGTAGTGTGTGTTGTTTTACGTGGGTACGTGGTTTGTGAGGATCCAAAATGACTGGTAGTAAGGGATGATTCTACCTGTGATCTCAGTAATCTCCACTGTTAACCAAGCTGATGCTTCCTGTGTGTGCAACGTATATGCATACAAGGATTTTTAAATTCCTAAAAGAGAGGCTGCCAATTGGATTAATTAATCAATAAATTAGATTAAAGTACGGCATTTTATTATTATATTAATATTTATATATAATAATATATAATATCTATATAATAATATATATTACTATATAATATAAAGATTTTTTTAAATATTTTATTAGGAGTAGAAGATTAATTAAATATAATATTTTGAATGGCGAATAAAACAAATTTATGATCTTTTTAGGAAAACATATATTTATAATTTGTTCTTCCCACCACCCTTAATATTTCAGAGCTATGGCCCATTCTTCAGAGAGTTGAAATAAATTTCATTCTACGTATTTGATTAACAAACTGTGATGTTAAATCCCGTGAATGTTTAATGTAAAATGCATACAGTTGGCAAGATTGCTAAAGTCTGTTGCGGCGCAAATCGTAAACTCCGTTAGATCCCGTTGCTGCGTCTGTTTGCGGGATTGTCTTGGAAATTCATTTCATATATATAATAATATATATATTTTAATACTAAAATAATGAGGCCTGCCAGGCGATATTGACATAATGATTTTTTTTAATTATTTTTAGGTGTGTTTAGAAGCATAATTAAAATGTAATAATATATTTTGAGGAGAAATAATGCAATTTATGTTTAAAACACACACACACACATTAACAAACACATTATATATAATATATGAAAATGAATGAAGTGAAGCGACAGGTGTGAAATAAATATTTAGAAAAAACAACACATGATGTTTAAATTGCTGACATTGATGTTTAAATTCCTCTTGAGAGAACCACATTCAATAAAAGGGTCGAAACAGAATTGCTGCAGCGAATTTAACATCATGTGATTTGTTTTCTAAATATTTATTATATATACATATATATATATATAATATATATATATATATATATATTAATGGTAATGTAATTGCTTGAAGCTTGTTGTATAGGGGGGTTTATAACAATGATAAAATTCGAAGACTACAATGCGTAAAATTCTGCAAAAAAATAAACTCTATGATAAAGTTTGCTTGTGAAATCGATTAACCATTAAAACATCTTTGTCTTTTTTTTACGCATTGTATGCCTTCGAATTTTATATTTATATTATATTATATATATATACTATATATTATAATAATAGATAATTATATATATATATACAACAACACACAGTCTCTTCCTCTCATGTTATTTACAACACACACACATATATATTCATGTGTGACGTGGTCATGTATGTGTGTGTTGCGTAACTGTGCGATGTGTGTGTGTGTAGTTAAGACTATTTAATTTTATCAGTGACATGATTCAAAACAAAAGGTTGATTGAGTTTGATGCAGTAGTTCAAATAGGATAGGTGATTTCAACTCGATGAATCAATGGAGTGTTTGTGTTTTTAAAGCCTCAGTGCAGTATTTGGACAATTCAACTATTACAGATGATCAGAATAAGGAGTGCGTCCCCACAACTAAATATCGCGTAAGGGCCTTTTTTATATAAAAAACATTTACTTAAAGAAAACTTATTCATCTCCTTTTTTCCCTTCTTACGACGTACCACTTCTAACAACACCACAACACACACAAAGGAAACCGTGCTATATTCAGTGACCCAAAATAATCTAATTGATAAACGCACTCAAAATGTTGGGAATGAAAAATGATAATTGAAAAAGGAGTGAAAAGCACAGAAAAAGTTCGTAAATTTCCTTCGTATTAAATATATATATTGATAATATAATAATATATATATATATATAATAATACGTGTGTTTGTCTATATTATGTGCGTGTGTGCGCGCGCAAGGTTGCGTGTGTGTGTGTGTTAGTTGAAATGAATGAAATAAAGAAAAAAATGTTGAATGAGATGAAACAGGATTTATTTTATTTTATTTACTGGCACGTGTTTCGGCAGAGTTTATCCATGTAAACATAATATCTTTATATTTTATATACAAAATAAAATAAATACAAAATAGGAAAAACTTAAGAATTTTTTTTGAAGTATTAAAATGATTAATGACGGCTCGTCAGAGGTAAACATCTTGGTGTTTAAATGAAATCACTTGAGAATACGGAGAATTTCGATATATATATATAGTATATTAATAGTTATATATATAATATATTTGTGTTGGCAACCTTTCAACACAATCCCTAAGGACGATGGCAATGATGAAAAAATAAAGAAATAAACAAGATTATCTTGCCTTACTGCAAAAGTGACTTGGCAGACCAATTCTTAGATGACCAGTCTTTGGTGCACTGGGATGTCACAAACTTATGCTTTCTGGGCTGCGTTCTTTTTACTCGTTCTGGCTCTCTTCTGTGTCGAAGGCTACTCTGTGCGCGCGCGCGAACCGCGCGCGGTGTGTGTGTGTGATGTGTGTGCGTATACCAAAATTGACGCAGCACTACTTTGAACCAAGGAGTTTCATCCCTCGATCGTTGGACCCGTCGGTGTGCTGTCCATGAACTTGGATGTTTAAAACGCGAATTTGAAAAAAAAAAACGTGAGAAATCAAAATGAAGAAACGGGAAAATCATTCCAACGGTGAAGATTAGACAAAAAATTAATAAACAGAATTGATGAGAGATAAGTCAAAATGAATATATTTTCTAAAGTATATTTCCTTTTATTATTCATCGATAATACTGTTCCGTATATTGTAAAATGTATTTCACAAATCTTTACAGTACATTTGAGTTCTCCATTTGGTGAATTCTATCAAAGTAACACTTATATCATCACTTTACACAACACATACACCATATATATAATATATATGTGTGTATATGATGATATATATAATATAATAATATATATAAAGTATTACATATTTATTCATTTGATGGACTAGAACGTCAACAACCTTAGTCATGCATGGTTAAATATCGCATGCTATTCAATTGTAACGTTGATCGAATTGATGGTATTACTAACCAGTCCATGATATGCGATGGTTTTAGCATGTAATTGAAAACCTAAGGTTGTTTGACTGGTTCTTACTGCCATCAAATAATAGATATGTAAAACCTTTATATAATTATATTTATTTAATTATTAGTATTAGCTCGATTTTATATCGAGCAAACGTCTCCTAATACTCTTGCAATTTGACGCCAGCCTCCATGGAACTGAAGCGGTGACTATCCCGGCTATAGTATATATATTATATATATATTACTTAGTTGTACAGAAATAACCTACCGAGTTCACCATAATGATCTTCAGGTTAATCCATGAATCAATCAAGATATGATAATTAAATGTAATTTCGGGCGTTACTGTTTGTAATTTTGAAGCGTTTAAAAACTGTGAAACTGGTTTCACGGTCATAAATTTACACATTTACTCGCCGCAGTTAAATTAAATGAAATCAATATCTTGATTAATCCAGTGGTTTAAACCCCTAAAATAAAAAATCATTATGGTGAAACCGGTAGGTTATTCTGTACACACTATTAATAATTAAATCTGCTCTACTTACGTATTGAGCACTTATAATTGTTATAATGCGGACTTATCCGAGTACACTATAGCAACCAAATATGTAGACAACGCCAATAATTTTACCGGTGAATTCATTCAACACACAACACACACACACACAACACACACCATTATATATATAATATATATATATATCTATAATATATTATATTATATAATGTGTATGTTCTGCGGCGGTGGCGCCAAATTAATGCAAGCGTAATTACAGTACGAATGAATAAAAGTGAAGTAAGAAAAGAAGAAAGTAGAAAGAAAGAAAAGAGAAGGAAAGAGAGAAGAAGAAGAAAGAAGTAAAGAACAAGAAAAAAGAAGAAAAAGAAAGATAGAAGAAATAAAGAAAAAGAAAAAAAGAAAGATAGAAAGAAAAGGAAAAGAAAGAAAGAAAGAAAGAAAGAGAAAGAAGGAAGAAATATAAGAAAGAAGAAAGAAAAGAGGAAGATAGATAAAAGAAAAAAAGAAAGAAGAAGAAATAGGAAAGATAGAAGAAAGAAAAGTGAAAAAAAAGAAAGAAGAAAAAGAGAAAAGAGAAAGAAAGAAAGAAAAGATAGAAAGATAAAAAAAGAAGAAAGAAAAGAAGACAAAAGAATATTACTGAGTACGTTATCAAACTGTACGAGAAATATGTTACTTATGGAAACTTATCAAAAAGTTAAATACTCTACGCGTTATTTTGACCAGATTTATTGAAAAATTATCTTTTTTTTTTAAGTTAAAAAACTTTAAAATCCACAATTAGTTAGATTAATATTCTGTCAGATTATAACTTAAAGCTTAAATATTGAGGTTATGCACATAATAGATGATTAGCTTAGATATCGATTCATTCCATCTATCATCATCACCCGCAGCACCAGCCCAATCGTGCTGTCACCATGGATATCATGAAAATCTTCTGCCAACCTCCCTTCTGCACCGCTCCCCGGAGTCCCCTGTGCAGCAACTCCAAATCCACACAAATCTGATTGTGTAGGCCTTGTTGTGTAGCCCAATTGGCGACCCATGTGCAAGTTTCCCAACCGGAGATGTCACTTATGAGTTCATACAAATGCATTCTCCAATAGTGTCCAGCATACTTGTTCTTCTTTTGTATGGTTGTGGATATGATGGAAGTGTCATACAGACTGCTTTTCTTGGTGGTGGTGCTTCACGATTGTAAGACGCACACGCACATGCAAATCCTTTTTTTTCCCCCATTCTTTGCTAATCACTAGGTTATTCTTGGTGGTTCTGTAGGGCTCAAGGTGTCATGCATACAGTAGCACTGAACCAAGTACAATGCTTGAAGAACATTGTCGTTTAACTTCTCAATGGATCAGAATTCATAGTTTCCTCCTTACGTTGCATCTAATTAACCTCGCTTGATTAAAATACTTATGATTAGTTACACTTGCTTCTAAAAAATTGCAATATAAAATTAGGCAAACACTCTATAGTTAGCTAGCGGTGAGCAATACTAGGACGCAAGTTCGGGGTTCGCCTGGGTAGCGATGCAAAAATTCGGATTAACAGAGGTTGGAGCTCCCTCACAAAAAACAATCTCCCTGTCTAAAGCAGTAGCGAAATGGTTATATATTCTGTCGCTGTCCGGCGATAACGGACAAGGAAGAGCACTCCCAAACGACTTTCATTATCTGCCTTATTAATAGAGAAATATGCAAGCAATATATATTTATCTCAACATTCTAATAAAAGCCCCAATTCATACATTCTGTAATTATACGGTGCCAACCTAGGAACTATCATACTAACAGGGCTGTGAAATATACACTACAGTATGAATTTAATTATACGAGTTTGATATTTTTACTTTGAACTATTGCAATTGTTCAATATATAATATAAAGTATAATATCTTGATTTAAAATCTCTCTCTTTCTATATATTGATATCGTTTCCATAAAATGAACGACCCTCTCATTGACTTTTTGGTAAAAAGAACCGTCCATCCGTCCAAATTAAATTGCAAAGATATAAACCCGAATTATTTTGGTGGCTTATTTTCTAAATAAGTGTTGTCATTCTCAAGCTAAAATGATTAGCCATCTCCGTTCTTATATAAAGAAAAAAAGGAAAGGAAAAACATGTACACAGGAAAATTAATGAGAAATGAAAGAAAAGAAAGAAAAGAAAGAAAGAAAAAGGGCAAAACAGTTGGGGGGTGGCAGTGCGGAAGCAATGTGCTAATATTTTTTTCAATCGAACATAAGTAAAGAGAAAAGAAGAAAAAGCGGAGAGAGAGAGAGAGGAGAGAAGAGGAGAGAGAGAGAGGAGAGAGAGAGAAGAGATAATCAAGATATTATACTTTTATATATTGAACATTTGGGCAATTATTCCATAAGTAAACATATCAAAGTCGTATAATTTAATATTCATAACTGTGATATATTTTCACAGGCCTGTGTAGTAATGATGAATCAGGTGGGCACCGTAATATTACCAAATGTATGAATTGAGGCTTAATTACGAATGTGATAAATATATTGCTTGCATAGTCTCTATAATAGGACATAATGATAAGTCTGTTGGTGGGAGTGCTCTTTGTCGTATCAGCCGGACAGCGACCAAGTAATATAACCTATTTCGGCTAGCTCTTAGGAACAGGGAGATTGTTTTTGTTGAGTGGGGCCCCACACCTACTGTTTAGATCCGATTTCTTGCATCTAACCCAGGCGAATCCCGAAACCTTAGCGATTCCCTAAGGTGAATGGCTCACGGCTAAGCTAACTAGTAGAATGTGTTGCATTCATACTTTTAATAAGTTGCATTTTTAATGCCAAAGTGTAGATAATCAGTAGTTTTAATCAGCGGTAATTATGCCCCCCAACCAAAACTATTGGGAAAGACAATATGATTCTGATTCCCATTGAGAATTAAAACGACATTTCTTTCAGCTGTTACTTGTATCGTGCACTGTATGGCTGCACCACTTGGACCCTAACGAACCGAGAATACCCTAGATTGGAGTGCCACAAGAAATGCTTGGCGTGTGCAGCTTAAACAAATCGTGAGCACCACACAAGAAAAGCAGCCTGTATGAACAACTTGCCACATATCACACAACCCATACCAAATAAAGAGAAACAAAGTATAGTGGACCACTGATGGAGAGATTGATGAACTATAAGTGAAATCCTCCGGTGGAACTTGCACATGGGCTCGCCAAATGTGGGCTACACACAGACCTACAATCAAATCAGATTGTGGGATTTGGTGCTGCACAGGACTCCGGGGGCGTGACAGATAGGGATGGTTGGGCGAAGAATTGATGGTCATGGTGCAGCACGACTTTGGTGCTGGTTGCTGCGGATGATGATATTTGATTATGAATCTATGCTAAATCATCATATGTGCATCAATCTCAATATTTAAGCTAAGTTTAATCTGAGAATATCTATCTAACTAATCTGTGGATTTTAAAGTTTCTTAAAAAGTAATCAAGATATTGTTCAACTACGGTATTAGAGTATTTATTAACTTTTAAGTCCATAAGTTCAACCATATTCTCGCTACGTTTTGATAAAACGATACTACATATTTCTTTTGCTCTTCTTTTCTTTCTTTCTTCTTTCTTTCTCTTATCTTTTTTCTCTTTCTCTTTTTTCTTTCTTCTTTTCTTTTTAACTTTTCTTCTTTCTATTCTTTCTATTTCTTTCTTCTCTTGCTTCTTTCTATCTATCTTTCCTTTTTCTTCTCTTTCTATATTTCTTTCTTCTTTCTTCTTTCTTCTTCTTTTTTCTCCTTTTCTTTTCTATCTTCTTTTCTCTTTTTCTTTCTTTCATCTTTCTTTCTTTCTCTTTTTCTTTCTCTTTACCTTCCTTTCCTCTTCTTCTTCCTTCCTTTTCTTTTCTTTCTTCTAAACTTTCTTCTTTTTCTTCTTCATTTTATCATTCGTTACATGTAAATTACCCTTTTCCAATATAATTGGCGCCACGCGCGAGACAACCGATTATATATATATAATTTATATATATAATATATATATTAATATATATATTGTGTGTGTGATGCTGGTGTTTGTGTGAATGAATTACCGGAAACTTAAATTTGTGGTTCTCAATATTGGTGTATAAGTGTTACTCCGAATCAGCATTATAAACAAATAAAGTGCTTCAATACCGTAAGTAGAGCAGATATATTTAGTGTGTACAGAAATTACCTACTCGGAGTTTCCACCATAATGCTTTAGGTTAAACCCACTGAATAATCAAGATATTGATTCATGTTAATTTAAACTGCGGAGTACATGTTGTAATTATGACGTGAAAACGTTCACAGTTGTCACGCTCAAAATTACAACATTTGAACGCCCGAAATACATTAATTATCAAGACTCTTGATTGATTCGTGGATTTAACCTGAGACCATATGGTGAAAACTTCGAGTAGTTATTTCTGTCAAACATATATATTATATTATATTATATAACTATAGCTGCGGATAGTCACCGCTCAGCTTTCACTGGAATGTGCGCAAATTGCGATTAGTAATTAGGAGAGTGCTCCGATATAAAAAGAATTAGAGGCTATTATAAAAATATAATAAATTAAATATATAAAAGGGTTTACATATCTATTTATTTG
>CM042161.1:24368103-24378103 GCA_023376005.1 Doryteuthis pealeii | reverse complement strand
TTACTACTCAAATCACAATTGCCTTGGTTAATTATGTAACATTCTACATGATTTCATTTTTTATTTAAATTTAAACTTCAACTATTAATGCAATTGTTTTACTTTATTAATACTGTTGGCCATATCTACATGATATTTTCCACGTACCCCACGTGTACGGTCAGGCACAAAGGCCCTATTTATGTGGGACCACCCACAAGCCGAGACTCATGGGGTGGCAGGTGAAAAATTGCGTCGATCCCGTCGGCATTCCCCCTCAAGGGGGCGCCTCAGGCGCTGGGCAATAAACCCAGCCCTGCCCCTTTAAATCAAGGGGGCAGGTGTTGCCTGGGGGGATGGCCCCCTGGGATCGGCGCCGTTAATTATAGCAATGGTCCAGAGGCCGAAGCCACTGTTGGCCATATCTACATGCTAATAACATGCAATTGTATTTATATATACAACAAAATAGCGGTTTACAGTGTGAAAGGGAAGGCTAATGTGCATATTGATATTAAAAATTTGATTTTAATAAATATGTGCTTAGTATTATTGATTTCTAATTTTTCGGTTTTATCATAATGAATATGAACAAAAATCTCGGGGATGAATTTAAAAAGAAATCCATTAATAAGAAGAGATAATTGTAATTTTATTCTTTATTTCCTATTTTAAATGAAAAGTTAAATTATGAAAATTAGCAATGAAAGACGGGAGTGATGGAAGAGTAAGTTTCAGTTGTTCTATTTTTCGATTATACCCTCTTCTGTTTCAAATCTTTTTATCTGCATTCTTATTTAGTTTTATTAGCCTTTCTAATTTAATATAACATTCTATTACATTCTAACGTAAATATATTTGCACCCGGAGGGTTCGTATATTTGCTAGTTATAATAATTATGAGTTAGGCGACAAACGTCTTGATTTCTACTACGCGTATATAATACGTTCGCTTTAAAAATTGTCGGCATCAGTCAAATCCACTCCCACCTTGTCACTATTTCTCCCAACTCCTTTTTTTAAAAGTTTTGTTACGGTTCGTTTTTATCTGCGTGAATGTGTTTTATTGTCGATGATCCTCGTATCGTCTTACCATCTATTTAGCGACTTGAATTACAAGAAATAATAAGTACGTAGCTGAACGTAAGTTGAAAATTACAGGATCATTTTGATAACATGACAAATTAAAAGTCTTCTTTTTTTCCACCCAAAATGTTTCTTTTTTGTATCTACTCTACGTCACTCTCCTGATAAGAAGGAAAATTTAGTGTAACGGTTAATGGAGTAGGAAATAGACTCGACGAGCTAAGTTCGAATCTTGGATGAGGATGTTTGTGTTACTCGTGGAGCTAATTCCCCTTGAAAGGCATGAATCCTACATTTCCCCACACTCCAGCCCTGGGTGAAAAGAAAAGTAGATTAGGCTCTTTAGTCTGTGTAAAACAACAGCTATTGAAAATGGAAAAAAAACTTTGAATTCAAACTGAGGAGTGTTGTTTGGTTAGATTTTTAAGGCATATCAACCCTTGTTGGTTTATTTTATGCCAAAGACGTTTTGTTTTATTCATTGTTGATGGATATTTTCATTTTTTTATTTTTTATCTAAACGCAATTTTTTAAACACAATTTTCAAACTATTTCCCTGAATCTTTGAGATGCGGCTTGATAATCTTTATTATTTGGATTATACGGACTATTGTCCTCATCTTCATTGTTCTAAGTGACAGTTATCTTTAGACTGCATATTAAATCCTGGTCAGGGTCAGCAGTAACATAGAATGATAATTAACACTGTTTAACGCCTCTACTCCAGCTATGGTTAGCGGAATGAGAACATGATAGCCACGTGGACTGAATAAAGGGTTAGATTCAAAGTTCTGTGATGGCTCCCGATTACCACAAGAAGGTTCCCGAGTTCAAAAAGAAGGTTCCCCTCCGCAGGACCAAGATGTGACACAAGGATAATTCCCTAAGCGGATTTTAACAGTTTTTAATTTATAGTTTTACTTCTCTTAGACTGGTTGCCTAACCAAGCTTACAAAGTCCAGTCTGCTCTATTTACCCACAGCTAGAGGGTGGATAGTTGAATTCATACATTTCGCAAGGATATTAGCACTATTTGAAATGCAAACAACCTCGTCCAGGAATTGAACTCGTCTCGCCGTGTCCATTTCCTACGACGGTAACCATTACACCACGTGTCTCCATACCTATAGCTGGGGGCGAGAAGAGATGGATTCGTGTCTTTATCCAAGAGTTAAGAGTACTTGCTCTTTTGAGTGTATTCTTCGAGTGCTCGGATTGTGGCATCTACGCAGTTCTCAATGCTGGCTAGACGTCTTCCGCCTTCTTTTCTTGTGAAACAACAAACAGTCTGTTACCGGATTTTATTTGTATCACCGACTACACTTCCTATGACGATAGCCGTTACGCTACTTTACGTTAGAATGCCTGTTTTACCCAACCCCTTCCTCGCGTGCAGGATGCTACACAAAATCAAATTTTAAGCAGAGTACAGCTGGTTTGATTTCATAAATTTCTTTCTCCTAGACTGGTTTGGTTTGGTCTGGTTTGTTTTATGGCATATCAACCTCAGTGGGTCATTTAATGCCGATAAAGATTTAAATTAATTATTAATGGATAATCAATCTTGTTTATAAACTCATGTTTTTCTATTTAACCCATTGATGGGACCCTAACAGGTACTACCACTCTGGGTCAGAGTGGACCAGGAAGCAGTTGTGATGAAGGGGTGCTCCACATTTCCAAAATCTCCATAACTGGAACCTCACCATCAGATAGAGTTTAACGTCATTCCCAGGACATGTAGACCCTCAATCACCACCTTCTAACACCCCTATGATAAAGAGAGTTGGGGCTTGCCATGAGCACAATAGGGTTGTGGCAATCATGTAGGTACTAGGGCTTGACGTGACCAGCCGATTGATTGGAGGGGCGCACTCCAACCGACCGTCTAGCCTAAGTAAGTTTCTAAGTTGAGTGTTACAGGTCTTGCGCTGTTCATCCACCTAAACCCCGTCCTTAAGCACCACGGGTCGCCACCCACGGCCAACAGGTGGCCCCATTGGGGGAGTCTTACCCCTCTGCAGAGGTGCAGTCGGTGCATTCTAACGCCCAACCGACAGGGCGACATATCGAGATATTGACATAGCGAGATTAAAGAGGTTAAAACAGGGTGTGTAATTTTTTATGGTCGAATTCCCAGACCTTTTTTTTTAACCTCGCACATACTTAATCTATCAGAAATACTGTATCTTGTTTTTTTTTTCTTAATTAGTGGAAGGTATGAGAGTATGTATATAAAACCCCGTCTGCCACGGACAGGATGCGGCACATGGTCAAATCTAAAGTCTAGGTTTGAATTCAGAGGCTTTCTTTCTAGACAGGTTGCTGAAGGTTAAAGAATCCAGGCTGCCCTATTATTTACCCTAACTAGAGAAGTTATGACTTTCCGACAGCTATCACCGCGAAGTGAAAAGGAAAAGGAAAGACCTTGCTTAAGGATTTGAACTCGGATCGCCGGTTTCATTTCCTACGATGATAACCGTTACTGAATGCTTTCCTGTCAGAAAGGATGTGAGTAAGACACCTGATTTCTCTAAACAAAATTAAGTATAGGATTTCACTGCGAACATGCAAGATTTGTGAAGAAGAAGAAGAAGAAGAAGAAGAAACTGGAGATGGAGATGAAGAAGAAGGAGATGAAGAAGAAACTGGAGATAGATATGAAGAAGAAGAAGGAGATGAAGAAGAAACTGGAGATGGAGATGAAAAAGAAGGAGATGAAGAAGAAACTGGAGATGGAGATGAAGAAGAAGAAGGAGAAGAAGAAACTGGAGAAGAAGAAGAAGAAGAAGAAGAAGAAGAAGAAGAAACTGGAGAAGAAGAAGAAGAAGAAGAAGAAGAAGAAGAAACTGGAGATGAAGAGGATATGAAAAAGAGCAAAAAATACAGAAAAAAGTTAAAAAAAGAAAAAAAGATGTTGAAGTGAAGAAAGACATTGCAAGTATTCGATCCATTTCCATCTTTTTATCAAACTATCAGAATAAATTTATTGGTAAAAAGCTTCAGATTTTTAAAGATATATATGAAGTTTGATCAAACATGCAGTCAACTAGGAGTATTTTTTTTTGTTTTCCACAGAAATTAGCGCCAACCAAACGAACACATACAACGACTTTAAACTATATGTTGTATAGCCGTCTCTTTACACACACACACACACACACACACACACATATATATAACACAATTGCCAGGTGTGACATGAGAGAGACTTTGGTTAAGTGAAAAAGCAACAGCATGCGTTGTAAGTGCCTTCATGTAAAAATTTAATATATACTTTATTCAGCAACGTTTCTAAAATAAACAAACATCCAAAAATCTTATTCACTTCGCCGAAGGGCATGAGGCCTGTTTGTTGTTATTATTCTCTCAACGCCCCCTTACCTATTATGGTAGAGGCGTGTAGTATCATTTGACAAGCTTAATTTCGCTGGGGATTGTTAGCTGTGTACTGTGGCCGAGGCGATATAGTGTTTCACTATGCCTGCTGAGGTCCCAGTTTCGATTTCTGTCGGAGGGAAATCGTTAGTATATATCGCTGATGAGACTTAATAAAGTCGAAACAGTCTGTACGATATTCTACACACCGAGCGATCCTTCGCCGGGATTACACTTGTCATGTTTATTTTCTATAAGAAAAAGTATCGAATTTTATGCGATACATGCGTTGTAAGTGCCTTCATGTAAAAATTTAATATATATATATATATATATATATATATATTAAATTTATTATAGTGTACAATAATAATAATATTATAATGTACAATACATTTAAGCTGCAATTGTTACCATTGGTTTTCAAGCATCATGTTAGCCACACGCCTGTTAAGAAATACAGTGAATGTCAATTCATATATATATGTATATAATTTTTGTTGTTAATGGGCGGAATCTTCTTATTTTCCCGTATTTTTGGTGAATTAGTGCATGTATCTTCACGTTGTTGGGTTCATCTATTTTCGCACGCATCTTTCGTATCCCACCTTGCCGCCTGTCTCCCAGCTTTTTTAATTGACATTCACTGTATTTCTTAACAGGTGCATTGTCTTGAAGAAGGGTGGTAACATACTACTTGGAAACCAATGGTAACAATGGCACCTTAAATGTATAATAAACATTTCTGGTGAAATGTTCCCACCTGTAAAGACATCTCTTCTACAGGAACCTTGGAGTTGTACCCTGAACAACAGAATCTCAGATTCCGGGCGAAAAATAAATGTAATTTGTGTCCAAGATTATTGGCTGTGAAACAGGTTACCCATCAATTGCCGAAGATAAAATCATTAAAATCCCGTGAGCCTTACCTGATCGTTGCAAATCTTGTACATGGTATGATCACCGGGGCAGTCTTCCTGCTTTTGACTCTGGCACATCCTTCTCTTTAAGGAGATACCCTGGCCACAGGTTTTCATACAAGGGCCATAGGCACTCCATGGTGTCCAGCTGCTGGTCACTGGATCAATAACCACCTAGAGAGAAAAAAAAGGAAATAAGAATTAATATTGATAGAATCATATGATGTTTTATAGAGATTCGGTGTCTATCTGTAATCGAAACTATGTCACTGCTTATGTCACAGTATCCTCAGGAATTGACTAAGTTTATCAATTTATTGTGAAAATCATTAGTACAGAAAATAAATCTTATCTATTAATGAGAACGTGATAAGAAGTATGAAACAAATAGTTTCAGTTTCGTTGGTGGCATTTTACCTCATGACAACCCTTATTGGGTAGTTTACGCCGAAGACGTTTTGTTTTATTAATTCTTGATGATTACATTCAGCATTTATTTCAAACTTTTTTTAAAATTCATTTTTTAAAAAAAGTTCAATTTGAAAAAAAACAAAAAACCCATAGATAGGACCCTAACAGAGTGTACATTGGTGTAATGGTGATGAATGTGTACTACACATGCCCCAGAGCTCCAGAATCGAACATTTCTCTAGGTAGAGTTTATCGTCATACCCAGGACACTAAGACCCATAGCCACCGCCTTCTAGCACATATATGATACAAAGGGATGAGGCTTGCCATAAAGGCAGTAGGATTGGGACAATCATATAGGTGCTAAGGCTTGACGTGATCAGCCAATTGATCGGACGAGGCCTTTCCAACAGCCCGTTTAGCCTAAGTAAGGGTCTAAATGGAGTGTTCCATGTCATGGATTGCTCAGCCACTAGGGTTCCATCCTTAAGCATCACGGGTCACCACCCACGGCCAACAGGAGACTCCATTGGGGAGAATGGTCTCAGTTCTGTCAATTAAGATTGTTAAACAAGGCGCGAAATATTGAATGAAAGGAACCCATGACCAGAGAGAGACACTCGCTTTGATACAAGAGATAGACAATTACTGACGAAAGAAAACCCGATACTGCCCGACAAAAGATGGAAGACAGTAGAAGAATAGAATAAGGTGATACATGGCCTAGTGGATAAAGGAGTTAGGTTAAGACAGTTCTAAGTGACAGTTATCTCTGGACTGCTAGTTCAATCCTGGTCAAGGGCAGCAGTAACATAGAATAATAATTAACACAGCTTAACGCCTCTACCCCAGCTATTGTTAGCGGAATGAGCATAGTCCGACAAGAAATACCTGAAGAAGGCTGGAGGGCATATCGGCCGAAACGTTGTACAGATAACAATGAAGATCACGCAGATAATATAATAATAAGTTAGATGAAGTATGAAAGAAATTGAACTCGTCTCGTCGTTTCAAATTTCTACGACGAAAACCATTACACCAAGCGCCTCCACACCTATAGCCGGTGGGTGGGTTTTGGGAAGAGATGGATTCATGGATTCATGGTCGCAGGTCCGCCATTCTAACCATTACAACATGTTGATAGCACGGATATCCATGACAATCTCTCGCCAACCGTATCTGTCATTCATTGGACTTGTGAAGTCCTTTGCGCGGCATCCAGTATCCGCGCATTTTTTTGTCAATGTAGGCCTTTGCTAGATGGCCCACACTGACGTGCCCATGTGCTGGTTTCCACAGCAGAACGTCACTCATGAGTTCGTTGGAAAAGTAGAACATTTGGAGAGAGAAAAATCTTCCCAAAAGAAACGTTTCCTTTTTAATGCCAAATTTTTGGTCTATCATTAAAGAAAGAAAGATAGAAAAAAACAATCTTGTACCCAAAGACCAATCGGTCGTCCCTCATAACTGTAAAACATTTCATTACGTAGTGTCTTGTGGCAATGACTAAAAAAACTCGAGCTTGGCTTGCCAGAAAAAGAAAAAAAAAAGAAAGAAAGACGAAAGCATCACTTTTAATTGACAATAGTTATTCAAAGCGCCTAAAGACGATTCCTTTCAAAGCAAAAAAAAAAAATTAACTTAATTAAACATTTCCAAAAAGAAAGGTTGAACTAATGTATATTTTAGGCGCCAAATTTTCACCGCTAGAGGGCGCTTATTAACACTGCTTGCTATTTGATATCATCATCATCATCATAATCAACATCATCCTGTTGTGCTTACAGCACACTATTCTATGAACCTCTCTTTATCTCACTACCCGTCCCTTATCGGTCATCTACTCAGACAGATCTTCCGCACAACATCCAGAATCCTCACAGAGTTGATTTATTGATTGATGTAGGGTTTTGCTGGTCGGCCTAAACAGGTGTGTCCATGTGTAGGTGTCAACCAGAGACGGTCACCTATGAATTGGTCCTTAGTTCTCCAGGATTTGAAACTCGGGCAGCAGAGTCAACTTCCTTGGACTATAATCGTTATGCATCGAGCGCATCTGCTACATCTTTATCTACTCTTGCTTTAATTAACACCCCAACTGCAATTATTCAATCGCCTTGTCGGTTGGGCTTAGAATACACTGACTGGTTCCCCTGTAATTCGGTATGGCTTCTCCCGTTCCCAAAATGCATGTCCTATGTATAACACTAAACTCTCATCTGATAGTGGGGTTATGTTCTGGAGATCTGGTGCGTGTCGAGTACTCATTCGTTGCCATTACTACCAGGTCCACTCTGACCCGGAAAGATTGTACTGTTAGTGTCCCATGTGGATAGAGGAAAGAAACTCAGCGAGAGCGTGACTGCAGGTGGTTCTCAGAGGGGAGATCCGCTTTAGGCAAACTTTTCAACCCTTATCTCCTGACACTCTTAGGCGTCGAGACACATCCAAGTCATGACGCTTGGATGTTCACCTGCAGTCCGTTTTAGTACGCCTTGGTCTCTCTGATTTCTAGCACTGTTGTGACGTGTGCTGTATCCCTGAGAAGGGCAAATACACATTTCCAGCTGGGTAACGGCTACTTAGCAGAGTAACGGGTACTTAGCCCTTCTCAGCTCCACTCTGACTCGGAAAGATTGTACTGTTAATGTCCCATATGGGCACAATAAATCTATTTGAAAATTAGTCATATTCGATATATATAGTATAAACTTTGTAACAAAATTACTAGATCTTACTGGCCAAGAAGCCACGCACGCACACACACCACACGCACACACACACACACACACTCACACCACGCACATCACACACACACACACACACACAACACCAATATATATATATATATGTGTGTGTGTGTGTGTGTGTGTTTTATGTTTAAATTTTGTAACAAAATTACTAGATCTTACTGGCCAAGAAGCACGCACATACACACACACACACTCACACACACGCGCGCGCACACACACACACACATATATATATATATATATATATGTATATATGTGTGTGTGTGCGTGTGCGTGTGCGTGGTTTCTTGGCCAGTAAGATCTAGTAATTTTGTTACAATGTTTATACATAACACACACACGCACACACACACATATATATATATATATATATATATATATATATATATATATATATATGTGCGTGTGTGTATGTGCGTGTGTGTGCGTGTGCGTGTGCGTGGCTTCTCAGATCTAGTAATTTTGTTATTTCTCTTTACTTATATACTAATTTCTAATACTTTCTTGTGGCCGTTTTTAACAATAAAATGTATTTTGCGCCAACAGAATTATCCTGATGATCCGTTAGATGATCGATAAATAGTTTCTTACTCTTTAGACTTTACTATTATTGTATATATCTATATATAATATATAATGTATACATAATAAGAATATATAATAAGTATATATAAGAGACAATTCGGTTGAAACTGTGTGGTGTAATGGTTAGAGTCGTAGAGAAATTGCCTCGTCATCCCGATTTCAAAGCCTGGACGAAGCCGTTTGCATTTCACATAGCGCTAATACCCTTGGGAAAAGTATGCATCCAAATGCTATACCTCCAGCTATGTGTAAATAGTAGGGCAGACTGGAATCTTTAACCTTGGCTGCGTAACCAGTCTAGGAGAAGGAAAAATCTCAGTTCAAACCTGTAAAACTCCGCTTAAGAAATTGACCTTGTGTCACATCATGCTCGTGTAGAGGGGTTGGTAAATATATATAGGAAGCAACTGTACAAAGATTGTAAATGTAAACATGCAATGAACCCGTGTGTACTTTTAGCTTAAAGTAACCCTAGATGGTTGACAGGCCGTTAAGTGTCATTTAATCAATTAATTAACAATTATTCAACTTACTAAATTTTTATGCAGATCAGCAGAAATTTGTTTTTATTAATTGCTACTCATCCCGCAAAGAACGGAATGAAATGCAAAATAAAAATGTCAAAAAAATGATGAGAAAGAAGAGAAGGAAATAAATAGAATTCCATCTGTTAGGTTTGACGGAATTTAAAGTCTTCGTCGTCTGCACGGGAGGTGATTTGGTTGAACAAAACTATTTACTTAACATTGAAAATGCAACAAGTAGGTGTTGAATTTAGTCTCATCGCCTGGGAACAAAAAGATCAAGTGCTAAATTTGCCGACATACATTGAGAGACACAATAAACTTAAATTTCTTAGAGAGGCATATCACCAGCGAAAACGGATAA
>CM042161.1:24348103-24363103 GCA_023376005.1 Doryteuthis pealeii | reverse complement strand
ACCATAAATTTGTATTTAGATTTGGATTTGAATTAGATTTGAATTTGCAAATGAATGGATTTAAATTTGCATCTATGGAAACTTACATTTGAATTTGATTTGAATTTTGAATTAGATATAACCTTACATGCAGATTTAAGTTTTGATTTATAAATAAGAACCTTTCATAGAATTTGATTTGAATTCGGACTTGAAAATAAGGACCTTGCATTAGATCTAGAATCTTCACATTATCTTAAAATAATAACAAATACCTTACATCCGTCCATACTTTTTTTAAAATTTATATATATAAGATAAACAAAATATAAAAATAATTAATCACAAAATATAAATATATATGTATATATATATATGTATACGTTTTACATAATTAATTACTGTCGTTGGATTTCCAATATATATATATATATATATTATATATATTATATATATATATATATGTGTGTGTGTGTGTGTGTGTGTTTTGAAGTCCCAGGCCAATCTACTGGTAAGTACGGTCCAAAACGTGGCGAAATAATCAATGATGTGAATTAATCCAGAGGGGAAATCCATCAAACAGTCAAGAGGCGTGGTACCACCACACCCAAGTATCGGATGACCGACAGAGAAAGAAATCACTCATCAGGCTGTTGACCAATCATAGCTAAGAAAAAAAAACCCTTAGAACTCACAAAGTTAATAGAAACTAAACTGACTTGCTTTTGATAAACATTTTACCTGAAGAAAATCTTGATAACTGAAACACACCGTTTAAAAATGATAGAATCATATATGAATATCATAACGGTTATTTTCTATAAACAAAGGGGAACCACTCTTGACTGATAAATTATTTATTCATTTTCCCACTAAACTAACCCTAACCCTAACCCTAACCCTAAACCCTAACCCTAAACCCTAACCCTAAACCTAACCCCGTCTTTTTGCATCCCCTCTACACAGGCGACGCCGGGTAGCCGCTTCTAGATATCAATAAAATTATTTTACATTATTAATACTATTGGCATTATGTATATACGACATGCAATTGTATTTACATGTACAAAACATTGCGGTTTACAGTCTTAACAGGAAGGCTAATTTGCATATTGATATTAAAAAATTAACTTTTATAAATATGTGCTTAGTATTATTGATTTCTAATTGTTTGGTTTTATCTTAATGGATATGAGCAAACATCTCAGAGATAAATCTTAAAAGAAATCCATTAAAAGAGAAATAACTGTAATTGTATTCTTTACTTCCTAATTTAACCAAATATTTGAATTAGGAGAATTTAGCAATGAAAGACAGGAATGATGGAAAATGATGGAAGGGGTTGTTTCAAAGTTGTTTTATTTTTCGATTATACCCCCACCCTGTTTCGAATCATTTAATCTGCATTCTTATTTAGTTTCATTAGTCTTTCTAACTTGATATATTTCATTACATTAAAACTGCACTAAAACGGCACTAAAAAGGTATTTGTTACGCGGCGGTCGTCATTGTCGATAAAAAGGTATAACACTTGAGATATATCGTCATGAGGGCTTAGCATTTATTTTCGGGCTCGTGTCGTGGGTTGTTTCGGAGAGAATGAAATACTGAGAGAAAGAGAGTGAGGACACTGTTAAATTACTGTAATCCCACACTAGGGACCAAAGGCCCGTCCGAACTCTACGCCGCCGGAAAGTAAAAAGAGACCGATCTTGTTGTTCGTCATTCCTCGTCACCACGTGACTTCCGGTTCCAGTCAACACCCGAAACTTCCGGTTGGCTTCCAATTCTCCATCCGAGGGTCATACCTCGGTCAAATTCCCGGCATCCGTTGTGTGTCCATGGATCATGGCAAGGTCTATTTTACATAGGGATTTTAATGGAGCCTCCCGCGAGGATCCAACTCATGATTTAATAATAATGGATCTGCAAGAATAACCTTTTTACCCCTCTCCTCTGCCTAGGTGACACCGGGTAGCCGGTTCAAGTTCTTCCATAAAAATCACATTCAAATCCTCGATATTCTTTGGTGTTCTTAGATGAATCATTGTTTTCAAAGTTCTCTCTAAATTCTCGGTTGAATTCAAATCTGGAGACTGACTTGATCATGATAGAACATTGACATGGTTTTCTGCTAACCACATCCGAGTGATATTTGCTAAATGTTTTCGGATTTCATAATATAATAATTGTAATATAATATTCATATTATAATATAATAGAGCAATATAATATTACTAATAATGATAATGATAATAATAATAATAATAATAATAATAATAATAATAATAATGGTGATAAATATAATATGGTAATAAATATAATATGGTAATAATATTAATCTATGATAAAAACTAATCCCTTATATGGTATAATAATAAATATAATATGGTAATAAATATAATACGGTAATAAATATATGTGATAAATATAATAATAATAATAATAATAATAATAATAATATATAATAATAATACTAATACTAATACTAATACTACTAATACTAATACTAATACTACTACTAATAATAATAATAATATAGAACAATATAATAATTGTAATAAATGTTGAATAAGCAGAAATTCCGTATTCGTCTAAAAACATACCAATACCGGATTAACATCTATATAAATCACATTTATTAAAAAAGACCGAGAGTTTAAGAGTTTTCCTTCTATTATATTGGTTGCCCTACCTTAGTTAAATAAATCGAGTGTACCTTACAATTTATCGATAACTGCAGAGAGATTAGGGAGATCCATACCTCTCTCAGGGCATTAGCACAAATTTGAACGCAAATACTGTTGTCCAGTATTTGAAGTGCACCCCCTCTCTCTCTCTCTCTCTCTCTCTCTCTCTCTCTCTCTCTATATATATATATATATATATATATATATATATATAATATATATGTCGAAATTTATTAAGTCTTTTGCTTGTCTAGATTATTTCCTTTGAATGTTTATTGTTATGATATCCAAGGCTTCGTATTTTCCTTTCATTATGTCCAGGTTTCTTTCATGACTTAATCACATGTGTAAGCCCCCCCTCAATATATATATATATATATATATATATATATATATAATATATATAACCGTGTTTTGTTTCTTATGGGTGAGATGTTATTGCATATCATGTTGCAAAATATGATATATTTTATACCGCAGTATGTACACACACACACACACACACACACACACACACACACACACACACACATATATATATATATTATATATATATATATATATATATATATATATATATTCATTTATTTATATTTATTTGGTTGGTTGGTTTGGTTTCTATTTCGGCATATCAACCCCAGTGGGTCATTTAATGCCGATAAAATTTTGAAATAAATTAATTCTTAATGGATAATCAATTTTATTTATAACCACATGTTTTCTATTTAAACCCATAGATGGGACCCTAACAGGTACTACCACTCTGGGTCAAAGTTGACCAGAGAGCAATGGCGATGATGTGGTGCTCAACATTCCCCAAACCTCCAAAACTGGAACCTCACCATCAGATAGAGTTTAACGTCATTCCCAGGACATGTAGACCCTCAGCTACGACCTTCTAACACCCATATGATAAAAAGGCGTGGGGCTTGCCATAAAGACAATAGGACAATCATATAGGTGATAGGGCTTGACGTGACCAGCCGATTGATCGGAGGGGGCCTCTCCGACCGCCCGTCTAATCCAAGTAAGGACCAAAGTGGAATATTGCATGGCATGGACGGCTCAAACACCTGAGTTCTATCCTTAAGCCTCATGGGTCGCCACCCACGGCCAACAGGAGGCCCCATTGGGGGAGTCTTACCTCTCTATAGAGGTGCAGTCGGTACATTCTAATGCCCCAGACGACAAAGTGGTATATATATATATATATACATATATATATGTGTGTGTGTGTGTTTGTGAGTGTGTATGTTTGTGTGTGTGTGTGTGTGTGTGTGTGTGTGTATGTTTGTGTGTGCGCGCGTGTGTCTGTCTGTCTGTGTAAATATGTATATATACATATATATGGATATATTATATATGTATATGTGTATATATTATATATATGTATATATCTATATTCATATGTATATATACATATATATTATGTGTGTGTGTATATATATCAGATATATATATATATATATATATAAGATATATGTATATATATATATCATATATATCATATATATATCATAAATATTATGTATATATATATATATATATATATATATATATATAATATCATAAGTTTATTATATATGTATATATATATATCATTTAATGTATATATATATCATAGATATGTATATGGCACACACACATTCACACACAAACACTCACACACACACACACACACCACACACACACATATATATATATATATATATTATATATATAATATATATATATATATATATATATATATATATATATATATATGTGAGGACAAAGATAGAGGACAATGGAGACAAGGAAAGGGGTACATGTATTCTTTTTCTCGTTCGTAAGTCTTGCTGATTTAGACATCTATTTCCTTTTCAAGCAGTGAAGCGGGTGATACAAAAAAGCGAAATGTTGACAGCGGAAGGAATCGACTAAATAAATAAAGAAAAGGCCAGAACGTACTGACATTATTACAGTCGAGAAATTTTTACTCGTTTTTTCCCATTAAAACAGAAGGTAATGAAAGGAAAATGACACCACGCGGAAAACTAAGTTCGCTTTTTTTTATTTCGACACAAAACGAAAAATCTCTTACAGACGTGTTTTTTTTTTGTAGGCAATCTGGATATAATATTGAATCTTTCCCGTTTTCAGGCATTGCATTTTTGCCCTTAGTTAATATTGTTTGCCAAAATGCATATACATAGGTATGTGCAAAACACGCTGTTTTAATACGCACGCTCTTTTTAATACGCACATTGTTAAAAAATATTTTAAAACGTCAATAAAAAATTGAAAATTAACTTTTTAATGTTTTCTTTTACGTTTAATATAAAGAACAATTCCAAGTTTATGTGTTATAAAAAAGAAAAAACAAATTTCTCTTACATGAAACCTAAATTTTTGCATTTTAAAGTAAATTCCCGTAAATTCCCATAAAGTCTTAATCTTTGTTGACATAGTTATCACATCTTGACGTGTGCACTATTTTCAACTCAGTGCAAATTGTTAATTTTAAATAGGAATACTTGAGACCATATAAATGTATGTAAAAATTATTATTAGAGAGTTTGTACTTGAAACCATACAACTCTGTGCAAATTGTTAATTTTAAATAGGAATATTTGAGACTATATAGCTGTGTACAAAAAATATTATTAGACAGTATCGAACCAGGAACATTGTGGTTCATAGTCGGACGCTCTAACGACCGAGCTAAACCAACACCATTTAAAAGTAATCATATATATTATTTAATGTTCCATTGATCTTTGTCTATAGTCTTGAATCCATACAACTACGTACAAATTATTAATTTCATGTTGGAATACTTGAGACTATTCAACAGTGTACAAAAAATATTAGACAGTAGTTACTTGAATCCATACGACTATGTGCAACTGTATTAGACACGAATACTTTATATATAATTGTGCAAACAAATGAGTATAAACAAAGTGCAATGGAACATTAATAATATATATGATTACTATTAATTGGGGTCGGTTTAGCTCAGTCGGTAGAGCGACCGACTAGGAACCACAATGTCCCTGGTTCGATACCGGCCTTCACCAACTCCGCGTATGAGTAGCACAGGGATCTGTGTGGTAAAGTAAGCATCTGGTGCAAAAACAATCTCCTTAGTCTTACACTAGTCAAAAGAGGATAGACTCGCTCACTGTCTGGCTAATACCGACTTAAGGCCAATCCGACGAGTTTACTTTTTACTATCAAATGAATCAAATTTTGGCATTAAATAACCCATTAGGAATTGATGTGCAATTAAAAAATAAGCCAAACCTAACCAAATTTTACTCGACACATCAATTAACGTATAATGTATCCCATACAATTTCGTAGGAATCGAAAAACAAGTGTATCATTATTAAGATATCATCAATTTTGTCACATTAAATATTCTCGAGTAAGATCATCATTGAACAATGAAAGAATGGGACTGAGACAGACAGAGACAGACAGACAGACAGAGACAGACAGACAGAGAGGGTTAAATCAAAATTATCATACATTTTACATATTGAACTATTTAGCACTAGCTCTTAAATAAACATATCAAACGTTGTAATAATTGAATTATCTTACTGTGGTATATCCACGTGTCCTGGTAGTTACATCTAAAGTTTTTGTTATTGTTTCTCACAGAAAGCCGGTGTTGTGTCAGTAAAATATGTTTATTCCTGTGTATGGGGTTAAGTGAGAGAGAGAGTCTTTCTGTGATTGGATTTACCAATCACGTGATGAGCCCAAAAGTTTTGGCGCAATATATCAAAATCACCATATAGATTTCGGGCCAGTTCCCGGCTGCACGACCAGAAATTCCCCCGAAAAAATCACTAAATCAGAAGATACCAGATATCCACTCCATCACACCGGTAAGTCTCTCACACTTGAGTCTATACACAGGAAGGTCTTTATATTGTTATTCATTGTCTTGTTTTTTAATAAATTGTTGAATTGAACTAAGTTTTAATACATTTATTGGACCATATTACCTTTAGGCACCCCTTTTTGATCTCGATTAAGAAAGGATATGTTTTTCATTTATACCGTCAATATCCGGTTGTTTGTTAGGGGTTAGGGCTATAGTTTCTTACAATTACTGTGCAAATATATTTGGTTATTTGAGACCATCCAACCAACCGACCAACATCCTATTAAAATAAGCCCTAGTTAAGAGCGGCAGAATTTTGAAATCTTATGACTTGCAGAGGATAATGATATGATTATTTTTTAATGTATTGTTGTTAATGAGTTTTTGAATAAAAAAAACAACATATTAATCTAAACATATAAAGGGCAGTTGTGTGAATCTGTATGTCCGGAGGAAACTTCGAAAATAAAACAATTAACGACAAAGTAAATATATATATACGGTTAGGGTTAGGGGTTAGGGGTTAGTTTTATAATTTTTTTAAAATCTAAAAATCGTCTGTTAAAACAACCGGGTATTGACGGTGTAAATGAAAAACATGTCCTTTCTTAATCGAGATCAAAAAGGGGTACCTAAAGGTCATATGGTCCCATTTATTTTGTCAGCTTGTCTTAGAATTCAAATGCTATACTAACACCCACGGCCTACTAATATTATACGGCCCGACATGTTACATTAAGAGGCAAAAATTAACAGGCCTATTGGCCTGATAGTCAATCTGTAGGTTTAGGCTGGAAAATGTTAAAAGTATACAAAAATACCCAATTTTTTTTTTTTCAGAAATGTAATATGAAAAGATTGTACATAAAGATAATAAAAATCGTTATTAAAAAATTATGCAGTAATACAAAACAAATAATCGTAAAAAGAAACTTACCAACAATCTCTTCATAAATCAATTTTCTTTTGACCTTTGTCTTTTTTTAAAGTGATTTACTGCTTGTTTTCGAATTTCGTCAGATGCAAGCCTTTGTTTGTTGTTGTAAAATATATTTACAACAATTTTTGAAGCAAATTTAATTCCTTTTTCACTGTGTTGTTCACACGTAAAAATATATTTTGGAGAATAAGTTTCCAAAATTATTTCAGCAGACTCTCTTATTGTAGATTCCTTATGTTTTGCAATAAATTTATCTGCATAATCAAGTATAGCAAAACAAGTACTAACAAATTCTGCCATTTGGTTAGATGGTATCGTAAGTCCTCCTCGAGAAAGTAAATCGAAATATTGCTTCTCTATAGCGTTATCCCTATCACTGCCTACCATGACCAGGGAACACATTTCACATTGAAAACGTTTAATCAATTTTTTGGAGATATAACCTGAAATTGTGTAAGCCACTTCTTTACTGTCTGGTGACAAAGAGTTCTTGTATTTCTGATTCGTGCTGGGCCAAAATATCAAGAAGTACTGAGTGATCGTTTTTTAGAACTGGCTTCAGGCCTTCCTCCCAAAAGTTAATGTTTTCTTTTAAAAGAGATCGACAGGTCAATATTCTTTCAGAGTTCAATACTTCCCGCAGACTCACCAAAAACCTACCACCACTCATCTGTCGATATTGGGAAAATCTATTTTCAAGTGGATCACTTTGAAATCTGCGGGTGAAAATATATTCATATCCTTCCCCTAAAAGTTCTTGCATAAGCATAGCCTGACCTCTCAAAGTTACAATAAAAGCTTTAGAAGTTTGCTTTGTTAAACAAAAATCTGAAATCTGTGCCCAAGACTCAACCCAATCAGATAATTTTTTGAAGAAATCAATTTTCCCATCGTGTCCATTTACTGCATTATTCAAAAAATTAGGTGTGTATTTTTGGTTTGAATTTGCTATCGTCCACCAGCATGATATTAATTTCAGAAAGTTTGACATGTCAGTTCGATCGGGAAAGTAACTTTCACAAGCTGCAATAGTGGTCTCATGAAAAATAGCAATAGCTAAATTCACATTTTGTTTATTATCACTAGGGTACAGTGCTTTAAACGTTAGCTTTGAGGCCTTACGTAACTTAGCATCTAGAATAATATCCTTGTCATATATTTTGTGTATATCAGACCAAGCTATATACCCATTCTCAGAAGAAATATGAATATTTGATATTTCAAATCTAAAACAAGGAAATACAAACTTCTTTCTGTTCAGTAAACTATTCCGAATATTTTTAATAAATGTACAGAGTCAAAAAACAGAAATATATTTTTAGGAGAATTAGGAATAGTGATGTAGTACTTTTTGTCCCCCTCAAACTTATCGAGCAAAATATTAAATGCGTTCACATTGGATGAATGATTATCAGCAACAACTGCCCTAATAAAAAATCCAGCATTTAAAACTTGAGAAATACATTTCAATATTTCATGAGAAAGCCACTCACCATTTACTTTTACTTCAGGGCAAGCTTTGACGACAAATGGTATTGTTTTTTTAAGTCCGGTAATCATGAAAACAATTATACCTTTATAAAATTCATCATTCTCATTTGCACCAATGTACTCCCCACTATGAAATTGAGTTCCTTTTTGAATGTACATTTCATCAACCATTAAAATACAGTCTTGAGAAAGATGACCTTTTTCACGGAGTGATTTTGCAGCTGAAATGGATTCAACACCACCACTTTGAATTTTCTTTAATAAAGAAAAGAAGGTAATGGAAACTTCTCCAAAAGTAATTTGTAAGCTTGTTTAGAGGTATAACGAAGTAGCAAGGCAAAACGAATTATCTCCGGAGAAAATGAGGGACGACCTCTTCGTTTGAAATGTTGTCTTTTTTGCAATTCTTTTAATATTGTGTATGGATGTTCTTCCACCACATTTTTAATATAATTTGGAAAATTTTCTAACATGCTAAATCTGGTAAGTTTAGCATTGTGTCCATGAATAAACCACTGGGGTAACGGTATAGGGTTTCCATCATATTGGAGTTTCACGTGAAGATTTTTATCAATGCGAATGCATTCTTTTATAGATGGAAAATATGTTTCGTTGTCAAAAACTATTCTATAAATTAGAATATAATCTTCCGTTTTTTTAAATTCAAACCCTTTAAGACAAAACTTTTCTTCTTCCAATTGACTAAAATCCTTTATTGTATCAGTTGAAAGAAATCTTGTAATTCATCTGGTTTGTAGGTCCGTCGAATTTTTGGTGGCTTCCTCAATTCTGTTGTTGTCGGCAAAAGAGACGGTTTTCTTATTTTTTGAATGGATTGTAGGAATTGGATGTAAATCCCACTTAAGTGTGTTTCGCTTTCCTTTCAAAATAAATTTTTCTTCAAAATGTTTTATACAAAGAACTGAATTCTTCGTAGGTATCCAGTCATGACGGTTAACAAATTTGATCCATTTCTCGAGAATTTCGGGTTTTCCAAGAGGAAAAGAAAACGTTGATAATTTTTCACTATCAGTATGATATCCACTGTTGCAGCCAAATGCAACACATTTGTTAACCATTTTTGTAAACAAATTATCGCGAAAAACTTTAAAAAATTAATATTTAAATGCAAAAACATGCGTTAGTAAGTTTACCAAAATAGCGTCTATAAGGCAAAACAGACCGTATACGTGATTGAAAAGCATAAAAACAAGGTAAATCACAGCCGTTTATAATTCATAGATTAGTGAAAGACAAAGTATAAATAACGTATTTTAATTTTGAAAAGAATTAAAATTAAATTAAAATAATGACTAATAAATTTTAACGGTATTATTTTATTATTTTCTGTAAATTTTTTAAAGTTACCTCCCTTTCTGCATCAAGTTTATAAGCGGACCAGAATGGGTTAAAATATAAGTCGGCCTGATAATTTCGGAGTTCTCCATGTAACATGACCGGCCGTATAATATTAGTAGGCCGTGTAACACCTAATACCGGTTTTCTGATTCTATCTTTACACAATTACCTTTTTGTTGACCACCCAACAGGTGTCCCAGCCCGGAAGTGTGTTTAATCATGTTTTGTCGTTTGGGTGAGAACAGGTAATTCAAAACTTTTTAGGTGTATAATACTGGATGTCCATCGTATTACTCATGCCCCCAGGTAGATTTTATATCTCGAAAAGTGGGACACCCACAAACATATACTACTTGACATGATGATATTTACTAAGCTTGACTTGATACATATGTCACGGTGGTAACGGCCTTTGAGATAGGCTTGTTAACCACTGCGCCACAGCGAGGCATTTCCTTTTTATATTTACACGAATTAGCTTGTTGCGGCTCAAGGTTAGAGTAGTTAGGATTTGCGGGCATTACTTGCAAATTGGTCGGAAAATTAAAACGGAAACTTTTTTGGTGGTCCCCCATGACAATTTAACTTCAGTGTATGAATGAACTTTTTGCGAATTTTGCTACGGTTTAGGGGTTTGGGGATGAAGGTTGTTTTTAATTACGTATTGCTTAAAAAAGCGAAAAAAAGCAACAAAACCCAAATTATTATACATTAAATGTTGAAAAATATTTTTAAACCAAGTTTAATTAAAATTATACATTGCAATACTAACACAAACAATTGAGACTAATGTGTCTACCGTTGGGTTCAATAATTAATTTCAATTGTTAATTAAATGTATAGTAATTTATTTTTTTTGTTGCTGTTTTTTAAAGCAATACGTAATTAAAAATAACCTTCATCCCAAACCCCTAAACCGTAACCCAATTCGCAAAAAGTTCATTCATATACTGTTGTTAAACTGTCATGAGGGACCACCAAAAAAGTTTCCGTTTTAATTTTCCGACCAATTTGCAAGTTTTGCCGATTCGCGTTTCTTGCGTGTTTGTATTTAACCAGATCCCCCACAACAGGCAGAGTGAGACACAAGATCAATTTTTAAGATCATCATCATCATCATCATTTCACGCTAGTAGCAAGGATATCCATGACAATCATTTGCCAACCGCCCTCTGCGCAGCATCCAGTATCAGAGCTGGTCGATGTCGGTCTTTTCTGGTGTGCCCACCTGCTGGTTTCTGTGAAATGTTGTATTGTTATAATGTTGGATATAACAAAGGCATTATTATATCTTATTATAATGGAGATTGTGTGTTTTTCTGTCTGTAACCGAAACTATATCACTACTCATGTAACAATTCCCTTATTATTATTAACGTCACATTCTCCATTATTCTACTTTTTATTTAAACATCAATTATTAATAAAATTGTTTAACATCATTGATACTGTTAACCATATCTACATAATATTTTCCACGTACCCCACTTGTACGGGTCAGGCACAAAGGCCCTATTTATGTGGGACCACCCACAAGCCGAAGCTCATGGGGTGGCAGGTGAAAAATTGCGTCGATCCCGTCGGCATTCCCCTCAAGGGGGCGCCTCAGGCACTGGGCAATAAACCCAGCCCTGCCCTTTAAATCGAGGGGCGGGTGTTGCCTGGGGGGATGGCCCCCTGGGATCGACGCTATTAACTCGTAAAGATCCAGTACCGAAGCACTGGACCCCCGGCGTGGGCCGGATCTACATGATATTTACCGCGTACCCCACTTGTACGGGTCAGGCACAAAGTCCCTATTAACGTGGGACCACCCACAAACCGAAGCTCATGGAGTGGCAGGTGAAAAATTGCGTCGATCCCGTCGGCATTCCCTTCAAGGGGGGCGCCTCAGGCACTGGGCAATAAACCCAGCCCTGCCCCTTTAAATCAAGGGGGCAGGTGTTGCCTGGGGGGATGGCCCCCTGGGATCGACGCTATTAACTCGTAAAGATCCAGGGCCGAAGCCACTGGACCCCCGGCGTTGGCCGGAGCTACATACAAATAATATGCAATTGGATTTATATATACAACAAAATAGCGGTTTACAGTGTGAACGGGAAGGCTAATTTGCATATTGATATTAAAAATGTGATTTTATTAAATATGTGCTTAGTATTATTGATTTCTAACTGTTTGGTTTTATTTTAATGAATATAAGCAAAAATCTCTTCAATTAATCTTAAATGAAATCCATTAACAAGAAAAAATAACGGTCATTTTATTCTTTACTTCCTCTTATAACTAAATACATAAATTAGAAAAAATAACAATGAAAGATGGGAGTGATGGAAGAGTAAGTTTCAGTTGTTCTATTTTTCTATTATACCTCCCTCTGTTTCAAATCTTTTTAACTGCATTCTTATTTAGTTTCATTAGCCTTTTTAATTTAATATAATATTTTATTACATTAAAACTTAAATACTTGCACCCGAAGGGTGCATATATTTGCTAGTAATATATAATTTTATTTGACGTTTCTATGTTTACAGAGATATGTATTAGCCCGTGCGTCTAAAGTCTAAACGCTCGAAGAGTTCCTGTATAAGCGTTTTTATGACATTACACTTGTATTCATCGAGATGTATAATATATATTATATGCTATAAACAACATAGTATGTATATTTTATATGATATTGTTTTATATATATATATATATATATATATATATATATATATATATATATATATATATAATATATGTGTGTGTGTGTGTGTTATATATATATATATATATATATATATATATATATATATATATATAATATATATATATAAATATTGTTAAGGACCAATTTGAATGTTCCCGAGTTCAAAACGTGCGTTTATAACAATAAAACAATAAAGATGAGGACAGTAGTCCAAAAATCCAAGTAATGCAAATTATCAAGTCTTATCTAAAAAATTCAGGCAAATAAAAAAAATTAAGGCCATTTAAATTCCTTTCTTCTATATTGTTGCACTGTTTTTTGTTTTCTTGTTGTTGTTGTTGTTTTTTTTCAAATAAAGGCGTCACTTGGTATAATTTGTTCAGTCTGTTGGTGATTTACAACACATTGGCAGATCAGCTTTCTTTCAACGCTGAACTTTCATTGTAAGAATTTTCGTCGATATGTCTTTGCTAGTATCTTACTATCATATAACTCATGATTCAAACTTTTTTTCTCAATGTCATTGTGTTTTTTTTTCTTTTTTTTTTCTTTTTTTCGGGTGTGTTTTTTGGGGGGCTTTTTTTTTTTTGCAACGATTTTATTTCCTCATGAAATGATACAACACAAAAGCAAAAAAATGAGCCACCATACTAAAAAAATAAAACTTGATTTTAAGAGTTTTATAGTTTTGTTTGAAGAATTATGTGGATACTAGTGGGGCCTGTGGATATACCACAACAGTATAATACTTTAATTAGTACGTTTGATATGCTTACTTAATATCAATTGTCAAATAGTACAATATATAAAAGATTTAAGAATCTTGATTTCACTCTCCCCCTAACTCTTTTTCTTCTTTCTTCCCTTCTTTTCATCATCGATTGAAACAGATTAGCGTTATTGTTTTCGCGTTGTCACTACTCTCGAAATCTTTCTCCTACTCTCTTTCTTTCTTTCTTTCTTTCTTTCTTTCTTATTATGTATGGAATGGTCCATTATTTAGCTGAGGTAACTACATTCATAAGAAATAAGTATTCGGCGGATAAGCGACATTTGATAATCAGGATATACATTTTTGCATTTGATCTTGGACAATTTTATTATAGATTTGATTTTTTTTATAGTTTGGGTTGTAGATTGATTTTGAAGTGTTATAATGCAAAGGAAGAAAAGGTAACGAGTATGTTGTTCATTTACCTGTATTCTTCTTTTTCTATGTTTCCTTAATATTTCGGGATTAAAATCCCATCTTCAAAAGACCTCGGAGCTCATTAAGGAATTTTCACGGCTGTCTGTATTAATCCATATTAGTGTGGAGATAGTAACTTGTGTGTTTCTATGTTTGTTTTTAATGTTTGAATGTATTGATATTTTAATATTAATATTACTAGCAAAAACCCCTCCAGGCGGTGTAAAAATTATTTTTGAAAGATAGCCTGAGTAAGGCGTATTCAAAATTTCAAAATGTCAGTTTTTTTATCATAAGTAAATAAAATCATCAAATTTATTAAAGGATAAAAAAGAATAAAACAATTTGAAATTAAACTTAGTTCTCATATAAAATGTTACGTGCATCTAATAATTATTAATTAGATAAATATTTTTAATATTTTACACATAAACTTTATACAAAATCGTAAATATTTATTTATTTGTAAACTTTTAGTTAACTTCTTGTTTCTGAATTATCAAGAACAGCTTTTATATCTTTCATTAATATTAATTGTTCATTATGCTATGTATTGATGATTTAGCTAATTGTGATGTAAGCAGTGACATAGTTTTAGTAACAGACAAATAGAGATCGAATCTCCATTATTAATAGATTTAATGTCCAAACAATCTTTTTAGAAGAATAGTAGTAGTATTATTTGATCCTTAGTTGGGGGAATGATATAAATAGGATATGTCCGAAAATAAATAACGCGACTCGGATTTGAACTCACTTGGATTTCGCACCTTAGGAAAA
>CM042161.1:24317541-24343003 GCA_023376005.1 Doryteuthis pealeii | reverse complement strand
TCGTAGTTAGAGTTGGTGTAGGTTAGGTCTTATTCTAATCCCCCTCTACCGAGAAAACAAAAACAAACCCAAAATTATTTATATTTTCCCATTAAACTAGTCCCCTAATCCCCCAAAACCCTAATCCTAAGCCCAAACCCTTAACCTAAACCCTCCCTAGTTTTAAAATTAAACAGTTTTATCTACAACATTTGTTGGGTTCTGTTTTTTCTGGCGGCACTCTAATTTAATAAAACAAAACCAAGTTTAACATTACCTGTATTTAATTGTCGCCATCCCGATAGCGTTTGATGGCCGTTAGTTCTAGGCTTGAGTTTAGGGTTAGTATAATAAAAAAAATAAAATAAGTTATGTTCTGTGAGGTTTTTCCCATTTACTGCTTTTTTCTGGGTCCCTCACTGTAACCCGAAAAACAGAACCCAAACCCTAAACCCCAAACCCTAACCCTAAACCCTAAAAACTCTAACCAATAAAAACCGGCCCGTGTTAAAAATAAAGTTTTATTACAAATTTGTGGGTTCTTTTTCTTTCCTGAACACCCCCTTAATTACTAAACAACAAGTTCAAATACCAATACAGGCTGACCTGTAAATTCAAGTCTTCGACAGGGAAAAATATTTTTTCATTTAGATACAATTAAGGAGACTCGATAAACATCGAAATCCTTTTTTTTCTTTTTTTTTTTTCTTTTTTCTTTTTCTTTGAGGAAATGCCATCGTAGATTGGGGCATTTTTCCTTTTTTGTTTGTTTTGTTTTTAAAATAAATAATTAAGTTACTTTGAGTACGTTGTTCTGTAATGCTATCACAATGCAAGCTAAAGACAAAAAATGACGATAACCTATCGAGCTGTTTGTTTACCTTATTTAATACTTAATAAATCTTATTTTCGGATAAATTATCCCTTCGTTCAGAAATTTCTGACGCTGTGTCTTAGAGCTGTTACCTGTTACTTGGATTGTTCATTCTGTTTTAACCCTGTGATATCTTCCAAATTCTTGTGGTGGTTGTGTGGTTATGTTATGTGCTAATCTGTGTGTGTGATTCCCTTTATATGTTTTAATGTTTTAGAAAATCATTCCAAGGTTCTGCACCCCTTTTTTTGTTTTTATGTATGTTCGCGTATGTGTGGGTGTTATGTTTGTGGTGCCTTGTGCAACACAATTTGCTTGTGCGTGTATGTGTGTGCGTAGATTTTTTTATTTTTTAAAGCCTTAGAACCGAAACTGCACTTTAATGCAAATAGCACATTTGTAAAGCCAGGCCACCCTGTCGGCTGGGGCATTAGAATACACCGACTACAACCTCGCAGATGGTTAAAACCCCCCAAATGGGCCCACATGTTGCCATGCGTGGCGACCCGTGATGCTAAATCGGCAGTCTTAGCGCATTATGCATCCATGACTGCAACACTCCACTGTAAACCTTTACTAAGCAAGACGCGGACCGGTCGGAGAGGCTCCCTGACAAAAATCAATCGGCGATTACGTCAAGCCCTAGCTCCTATCTAGGATGCCTCAACCATATTGCCCTTATGCACAAGCCCCAACACTTCTTATTATATGGGCTCTAGAAGCCGGGCCGAGGCTCTTACATGCCTGGGAAAGCGTTTTTGTTCTTAAAAACTCTATCTGATTAGCGGTCCAGTTTTGCGAGGTTTGGGGAATGTGGAGCACCCCTTCATCCCCATTGCTCCCCTGTCCACTCCTGAACCCGAGTGTGCTACCTGTGAGGTCGCATCTATTATTAAATAGAAAAATGTACTATAAATAAAAGATTGTATATCCATTAAAATTGATTTATTTTCAAAACTTTATCGGCACTGAGTTGATATGCCGTACCTAAAAACAAAAGTTCAAACCAAACCATTTCATCAAAATTATCGATTATAGCTTCTGTTAAAAAAATACTTTGTTTTAAAAATGTTTTACCTTTATGTCGTGTTTTAGGTTAGTTTGATGGGGGTTTACAAAATGAACTGCTAGTCTTGTTTTTATCTGGATTTTCCACAAGTATTGAGGGAATTTTTCAAATATTATTACATTTGTGGAAAAACTACTTGGAATTCTTGTTACAAGAACAAACTAGCACAAATTCCAGAGATATCCCCCACCCCCAGGGCAACACCCAACCCTAAGCCCCCTGTTGTTTAAAGAGTTTAAACTGGCTTTATTGCTTGCCCTGAGATACCCCTAAAGGGAGAAATACCGACAGGACTGAGTTATTTTTAAACTCTTTCCACCCGGGAGCTAGTTTCTTACAGCAACCAACTTTAAAGAACCTTATGTCACCCTCCTGAACACCCGTGGGGTTGTGCTTATATATTAACCCTACACCTATAAAAATACGCATACAGATAAATAATTTAGACTTGAACTCAGCATTAATTAAGAAAATTAAATTACAAATAAATTTAATTAGTTAAATTAAAATTCAATAGGTAAAATAAATGGGTAACGGTTGTGGGGTTAGCCTTTAGATATTGGATTTATGAATTAGCTCTCGAAATCTTGTAGCGTTTGGCAAAATTCCAGGGCGAAGATAAAAAGTCGTGGCGACATTCAGTCGATGAGCTGTCTTCAAAATGTCTGCTCGGCCCTAAAAGAATTGATGAAGCTCATAAACATATGGGGGTTTGTGCTGTGGAAAAACATCCAATAAACTAATTTAGCACGCCATTTCTTCAGTAGTGAAGCTCATTACTTGGCTTGTGTTGGTTGGTTGGTTGGTTTGTTGGTTGAGTTTTATGGCATGTCAAACCTTGTTGGGTTATTTTATGCCGAAGAAGTTTTGTTTCATTCATTCTTTATAGGTACTCAATTTTTTTCTTTTTAAACTCAACTTTTTAAAACACATTTTTTAAAACTCAATTTGTTTCTATTTAACCTATAGATAGGACCCTAACAGATACTACCACTCCGGGTCAGTAATGGGGGTAATGGTTGTGAAGGGGTACTCCACATTCCCCAGAGCTCTAGAATTTGAAACTCACAGATAGAGTTTAACGTTTTACCTAGGACATCAAAATAGCTCAGCCACCGGCTAGCACATAGTACATATATGATAAAAAGGGTGAGGAAGTTGCTATAATGGTAATAGGATTGGGACAATCATATAGGTGCCAGGGCTTGACATGACCAGCTGATTGATTGGAGGGGGCCTCTCCGACCGTTCGTCAAGCCTAAGTAAGGGTCAAAGTGGAGTGTTTTATTCATAGACTGCACATAACTCTAATGACAAAATAGAAAGAAAATTAAGCAATAAAAGAAAAAAAGAAAGAAAAGAGACGAATTAAAGAAAGAAAGAAAATGAATTGGCGCACGAAAGGACGAACAAAAGAAAGAAAGAAAAAATACGAAAAAGAAACTAAAAGGTATAAAAGAAAGAAAGAAAGAAAGAAGAAAGAAAGAAAGAAAGAAAGAACGAAAAAGAAAGTAATAAATAGAAAAAAGAAAAGAAAGAAAGAAAGAAAAAGAAAGTAAATAAATAAAAGAAAGAAAGAAAGAAAAAAGAACGAAAAGGAAAGGAAATAAATTAAAGAAAGAAAGAAGGGAAGAAAGACTGAAAGAAAGAAAGAAAGAAAAAGTAAGTAAATAAAAGAAAGAAAGAAAGAAAGAAAGAAAAGGTAAGTAAATAAATAAAAGAAAGAAAGAAAGAAAAATAAAGTAAATTAATAAAAGAAAGAAAGAAAGAATAAAAGAAAGAAAGAAAAAAGTAAATGAATAAAAGAAAGAAAGAAAAAAGAAGAAAAATAAAGAAAGAATGTATATAAATAAAAGAAAGAAAAAGAAAGTAAAAAATAAAAGAAAGAAAAAAAAAAAAAGAAAGAAAAAAAGAAAAAAGAAAGTATATAAATAAAAGAAAGAAAGAAAGAAAGAAAGAAATAAATAAATAAAAGAAAGAAAGAGAGGAAGAAAAAGAAAGTAAATAAAAGAAAGAAAGAAAGAAAGAAATGAAAAATATAGAAAGAAGTATAGAAACGAAAGAAAATTTTTGAAGCAGCAATAAAAATTGTTTCGTAGTGTATTTCGGGTGTGATGTAATTGTTGACCCAAAACCGTTTGCCCTCATATTTTTATCTTGCTTTTCTTTTTTTTTTGTTGTTGCTTTTTGCCAACTGACCTTATTCTTAAGTAAAATAAAATAAAAAAGGAATAAAAACGGACCATCGTGGTCACATTCCACATTTTACGAGAGTTTCACAGGTTGCCATGCCAACTGCAAGGGACTTTCGTTTCTCGGGATGAGGCGATAAGAAAATATACTAAAGATTTCGAGTGATGCAAAACCCTTATCACCCTCAAGTGCTACGCAAACACACTTACACACACACACACACACACACACATACGCACACACACACATACACACTCACGCACACGCACACACACTCACACACACACACACGTATGATTGTAAGTGTATGGCTACATGCATGCAGCTATGTGTGCTTACTCGCAGAAACATGTGTCCCTACCCACGACGTAATGGCAATACAATTCTTGCATTAAATCAGAAATTATATAATTTAAAGAGCTTAGTTTAGTCTGGCACAAGGACAGAAGTATGATGATCTTAATGAGGATTGAACTTGTCTGATTCTTGGTATAAGCCGTGCAACCATACACCACTTAAACTTTATAGACTAAGCGAGGTCATATGGTTTAAACCTCAGCCAATCAACAGCCCGAATGCGTGGCTGGTTGACTACTGATACTGAGAGACGTCTATTTGCAATCATTGACGAAGGACTTGCAATACTGAGGAGCACCAAGGAACAACCAAAGGATTCTTTACCAAGGATTTCCGCTGGACATGCACTCTTGCTTGAAGCCTAAGGGATGACCCATAAAATCGTAACAGAACTTACTAGTTAAGTTAACTTAATAGCTCGATAAACATTGCTTTATTATCAAGGAGTAATTAAGTACATTGCTCTGACAAAATGTGCGATTTTTCTAGTTTATATATATATATATATATATATATATAATATATATATATGTGTGTGTGTTGTGTGTGTGTAGTAAAGATATGTGGAACAAAGGAACAAAACTCAGACAAGTGAATGTTTTTCATTTACACCGTCAATATCCGGTTGTTTATTGGGGTTATGGTTAGGGGTTAGGATTAGGGGTTAGGGTTAGGGGTTAGTTTTATAATCTTTAAAAATCTAAAAATCGTCAGTTAAAACAACCGGATATTGTCGGTGTAAATGAAAAACATGTCCTTTCTTAATCGAGATCAAAAAGGGGTACCTAAAGGTCATATGGTCCGATTTTATTGTATACAATTATTTTGTATTTTCCTTAATTCCCAATTCTCTTCAATATCTTCAGGGAGAGCCTTCACATGCGACATTTGTAGTCGAGAATGTTTTTCGAACGTTGGAATTTATAGTCACAGGGGGCGCTGTAACTTCAGGGGCACAAAAACTATATTATAGTCTTCCGAGTCTAAAATACCAATGATCAACATAGACAGCATGAAAAGAAATAGAATCTTTGTTTCTCTTTGACTTAAGTTTTTTGTTTCGTTATTTTCATTGTTTTATTGAAATTTTTTTGTCTTTCAGTAATTTATTTATTTTTATGCCATTTCTTTTTCCTCTCACTTCCTTTCTTTCTAAACCCGATGAAATTTGGGGCCAGCTACTGTGGGCAAGTTAAGCGATAACGCTAGACCTTTTGGCCCATACAAGACAAATCACACGCGGACCAGAACCCTAAGTGTTACCAAATATTTTTTCTCAACCATTTTAGGTTCTTTTTTTTTCTCTACTTTTTTAAAATTAATTTTCTTTATCTTTTTTTTTTTTCTTTTTTTTTTTGAATTGTTTCCAGATAAACACGTGGTCATAAAACAACGTTGCCATAACAGCAGAAGCAGCAGGAGAGAGGAGGAAAATATTACATAACCAGGATTACCTCCCCTAGAGATTACTACTCCTGGAAGATTGTGCTCCGAGATAATGGAACAAAAGTCTGGTCGAAATGGAAATATTATGAACGGGCATCAAGCTAAAACGACATCAGTTTAAAAAAAGCAAAACAAAAAAAAAACGTGGTAAAATTGAAAAGGAATTCTTGTTTTTAGAAAAGCACAGAAAATCTATTTATCTATCTAAGGAGAAGGGAAACACTAGAACTCATTTTACAGACAAAAATAGATTTTTGAAACATATTGCTTGAGGGGTGGGAGTTAAAAATTCAATGTCAGCGAGTTTGTACCCTAAGTAAGTAAAATCATCAAATTCATTAAAGGATTAAGAAATAAAACAATTTGGAATGTAAACTTTAAATATGTATTAAAATAAAACAAACTATATATAGATATATAATACCAGTCATGTATTTATTAAAACTTGTTTTTAAAAAATGGGGACAGTCTAATGTTGCATGTTCAAATTTTGAGTGTATTCATTCTATGTCATGACGATTTTGGGCAATGTGACGTAAGCAGTGACGTAGTTTTTGTTACAGACAAAAACCGGAAGCGAATCTCCGTTATTGATATATATATATATATATATATATATATATATATATATAGTAAGAAATTTGAAAACGAAGTGTACCAACAATAAGATCAATTTATTTATCGACGTTTAAACGTTTCGGTTTATTTAAACCTTCATCAGGTTAGATTATGGGGTGAAGAAACTGAGGGATTTTTTTGGTAGATGACAGGAGTTAGAAAAATATTTCACAAACTGTTTATAAATATTTTTCTAACTCCTGTCATCTACAAAAAAATCCCTCAATTTCTTCACCCCATAATCTAACCTGATGAAGGTTTAAATAAACCGAAACGTTTAAACGTCGATAAATAAATTCATCTTATTTTTGGAACACTTCGTTTTTCAAATTTCTTAATATTGTCGGATTTAATTCCATATTTACTCATATATATATTATATATATATATATATATATATATATATATTATATATAATGTTGAATTGCCGATTTAATTTTCCTTAATTTAGTGGGAAATGGACTTGTCTAATCCTAGGCCAGGCTGTTTGCATTTTATTGATACCATTGGGAAAGGTAGGAATCCATATATTATCCCCTCAGCTATGGGTAAAATAGTAGGGCAGACTGGGCTCTTTAACTTGGGTAGGTAACCAGTCTAGGAGAGGGAAAACTGAATTAAAAATTCCTGAGATCAGTCGTTGATTGGGTTCGTGGCATTCCTTGTGCACCAATTCTTTCCTATCGACTGTGCCAAAAAGTGCGGAATGGTTCAACACACGCCTTCACCACTATAAAACAAATCACTGTGTTGGTTGTTCACTGAATGAACACTCATACGTCGAAAATCGACGAGAGAGTCCATTTTTTAAATTTATATATATATATATATATATATATATATATATATATATATTTGGCAGGAGTGATTGACAGATGGTAGGTGATAGTTTAATTACCTACAGTTCCAACAGTGAGAAAAGTATGATGACATATTTAATTTCATTGGACATTCACGTGCGAATCGAGAAAGTGTTTAGATTTCCTTTTTGAATGTAAAGTGTTGAATTTTAAACGTCACTAGAAACAGGCGTTTATTTTGGGGCTTAAGCGAAGATTTTATTTATATCTAACAATATATTTAAAAATTAGGATTTGAATAGTAAGAGAATGGAATGTCATTGGTAGTGTTCGTGGTTAAAATAAAACATTATGTAATACTAAAACAATCAATAGATCTGGGAGATTAACTTTTTATTATCCTCTCCTCTACCCAGGTAACGCCGAGTAGCCATTTCTAGTACATGGATAAACGTATTATCTGTGTTAATCGGACTATTGTCCTCATCTTCATTGTTATCTGTACAACGTTTCGGCTGGTCTGCCCTCCGGCCTTCTACAGGTATTTCTTGTCGGACTCGGGAACCTTCTTTTCGAACTTGGGAACTTTCTTTTCGGACTCGGGAACCTTCTTGTCGTAATCGAGAACCTTCTTGTAGTAATCGGGAGCCATCACGGAACTTTGAACCTAACCCACGGGGGTATCCTGTTCTCATTCCGCTAACCATAGCTGGGGTAGAGGCGTTAAGTTGTGTTAATTATTATTCTATGTTACTGCTGCCCTTGACCAGGATTGAACCTGCAGTCGAGAGATAACTCTGACTTAGAACTGTCTTAACCTAGTTCCTTTATCCACTAGGCCATGAAGGTTCCCGAGTCCGACAAGAAATACCTGAGGAACGCCGGAGGGCTCATCGGCTGAAACGCTGAACCGATAACAACGAAAATGAGGACAATAGTCCGAATAACACAGATAACACTAATCATCAAGCCTCATCTCAAACATTCAGAGAAATAATAGATAAACGTGATTGTGTTTTTTGTAAAAAAAGAAAAAGACGCATATATATTTGCCAACCCCTCCGCACGGGCAGGATGTGACACAAGGTCAATTTTTAAAGCGGAGTTCAACAGGTTTGGATTCAGAGTTTTCCTTCTTCTAGACCGGTTGCCTAACCAAGGTTAAAGAGCCCAGTCGGCTCTTCTATTTATCCATAGCTGGAGGGAGAGTAGAATTCATACCTTTTCCAAGGGTATTAGCAAAAGAAAAAGACGTATATGTCTGTTCTTTCATCACCAAGATGTAGTGACAACGCTGTTTTCGTCAACACTTTGTTCCTTCGATATCTTTACTAGAGAACTAACAACGTAACATTATGCCACAACTAATATCTGTGGAACATCAGTAGGCGTGAAACAAGTCTTAATGGTCATATCGCACAAGACCTGTAGTGTAATTGCGCACTGACATCTTGATTTAGCTCTGTGCTTGATTGTATCTAGTCGAGCAACGTAAGAGAGACATTTGTAAAGGGGCCGTCATAAGTATTTATGGGCCTTTAAGCGAAATTTGATTCTCTCTGTAACGCAACAAATGTGTTGACAATTGAGAATGCTTGAACTTTCACATACCTATTGTAAAAAAAAACATTCTAAACTTTTATTGTGTACGCCGTTTTGATGGCACGAGTATATTAGCTGTAGTAGTAATAATAATAATAATAATAATAATAATAATAATAATAATAATAATAATAATAATAATAATAATGATACATCCTATCCCAGCCAGGAGACCAGACCTAGTGTTGATTAACAAAAAAAAAAAAAGAAAAAAAAAAGAAAACATGTCAACTGTGGATTTTTTCCAGCAGATCACAGGGTGAAGCTGAAGGAATATGAAAAGATGGATAAATACCTAATTGAGACCATCCAGACTACTGCATTGCTGCAATCAGCTAGAATACTCAGAAGAGTCATGGAAAACTGAAGAGACTTGTTGTCACTCAGACTCCAGTGAAATACCACCAGCTAACGCTATGAAAAACTCAATAATAATAATAATAATAATAATAATAATAATAATAATAATAATAATATCAGCTAGTATATTAGGTCTGAGACCTGTCAGCTGTTCCTTATAAACATTCATCTTAATTTCATAGAATATTTATACTCTTTACACAGATTATCTAACATTGCCTTAAAAGAGTTTAGAGATGGAGCATTCACTATTGATGATGGTAGTTTATTCCATGTATTCACCACTCTGTTACTAAAATAATTTTGTCTTGCATTTGCTTTACAATTTTTTTTTAGTTTAAATTTAATTTGAACCCTGGTATTGATATTTTGAGCAATGTTTAGTAGATCAAAGTTTGTTGAATAAAATCCATGGGTATTAATATAAATTTCTCTGAGACATTAAGATACAAATGGACTAACCAATCCCGACAAGAAGAACCTAATCTGGCTAAACTTGTAAATCGGTCGGAAAATAAGGGTGAACCAGAAAAAACAGAACCCACAAATTTTGTAATAAAACTGTTAATTTTAACTGGGGGGGGGGGTAGGATTAGGGTTTAGGGTTGGGGTTAAGGTTGAGGTTTAGGGTTAGTTTAATGGGAAAATAAATACTTTGGTTCTGTTTTTTCTGGGTCACACTGTATACAGGTTGACCCAGAAAAAACTGAACCCACACATTTTGTAATAAAACTGTTAATTTTAACTAGGGTGGTTAGGGTTAGGGTTGGGGTTTAGGGTTAGTTTAATGGGAAAATAAATAAATAAATAATTTGGGTTCTGTTTTTTCTGGGTCATCCTGCAATATGTTTTAATTTTCCGACCGATTTTCAAGTTTAGCCCCTAATCCTAATTAACAAGAAATTGTCTAGTGGATTTTACCGTTCCAGCGAATCAAAGAGTAAAAATAGAAGAAATCTAAAAACTGTACAAGTGAGACAGGAGAATATCCGTGAAAACACTGACACCGTCTAGACCACAGCATTGTTAAGATTGGTTAGAATATTAAGAATCCTGGAGATCTAAGAACACTTGCTGTCACTCGGTCTCCAGTGAAGACCTTAGCTCGTAGTGTTAAATGTTACAAAGAGTAAAATAATAACAACTATCAGGACCTGTGAATATCCCACAGTATGATAATTTCATTATTACAACGTTTGATCAGTTTACTTAAGATCTATTGCCATATAGTTTAATAAGTAAAAAATATAATAATGTTTGTTTAACTCTTTCTCATTTTTTCTTTCTTTCCTTCTTTTCATCTTTTCATTATATTCGATTAAAACAGATTAGCTTTATCGCTTCCTCGCGCCCACCCCTTCTCATAAACTTTCCCATACACTCTTTCTTTCTTATTATATTTTTCTGTGTAACATGTCCTTTTTCTTCCCTTTCTATCTTAATAATAAAAACGAAATAGTCGACTATATAGCCGAAATGACGACACTCATAAAGAAAGAATTCAGTGGATAAGCAAAACCAGATAATTAGGATTTACATTTTTGCATTTCATCTTGGACGATTTGGACGGTTTCATTTTTAACCAGAGGGTGTTGCAATATGACAACGGTCGTACAATTAAGGAACACATGTATTTATATATAGATTAGGCAATCTTGAAGGCAACCTAACGATCACGTGACTCAAACCAGTAGCTTATATTGCTTATATAAAAAAAATTGACCTTGTGTCGTATCCTGCTCGTGCAGAGGGTTGGTAAATATATATATTGCTTATATCTCTCTGCAAAAAAAAAGGACTGACAAATAAAACTGATTGTTTATGTGAACAGGAAATGAAAATGATAACAGATAGATAAACTTGACCCCCCCCCCCGAAAGAAAATTCCAGGGTAAATGGCAGTTTAAATAGTTATCGCTTCCTTTCAGTTTGTAGTGTTAGAATTTTGACAGCATTTTATCGCCTATTAATTTTATTGACATATAACAATTATCTCACGTACAAAACGTAAAGGTCTAAATGTCAATGCGTTATCTCTCTTATTTCAAGAGATAATATTCCCAAATTCTTATCTGTTAAGGTGAATTAAAAATTGTTATTTTTAAAAATTTTATACAGGGTGGTCCATAATGATGGGACACATTTTAAATGTTATTTTCTCATATTATAAAAACGACACAGTGTACTAAATATATTTATTACATAACTGATACAGAGGTTTTTTATATGTTATCTAAGATTTGAATATTACATTAAGTTTTTATTACTTTCAGGTATTGATTTTGGTGATCCTCAGAGTCCAAAAAAATTGCATATGTAGTCGAAAATATCCATTGGCCATCCAGATCACCTGATCTAACCCCAGTGGACTATTTTCTGTGGGGTTACCTGAAAGATCGGGGTCCCACACGACAGCGGAACTGAAAGAATGAATCCGTAGATATATAACAGTTATTCCAGCTGATATGCGGCAGCGTCAATCGAGAGCTCCCCAGAAACGACTACCATGGCAAGATTGAGAGAGGCGGCGAGGCGCGTGCAGGGTCAGGCACAGGCGCCAAAAACACAACAGTATTGCCAATAGTCCCACAAACAGTTATTCGCCCTGTTGGCTGCAGCTGTAGAATACACCGATTGCATCTCTGCAGAGGTGTAAAATCCTTCAATGGGGCCACCTGTTGGTCGTTGTTGGTGACCCGTGATTCTTAAGGACGAAATGTCCATGATATGCAACACTTCCCTTTTGCCCTTACTTAGGCTAGACGGGCAGTCAGAAAACCCTCCTCCAATGAATTGGCACGTCAAGCCCTAGCACCTATATGATTGTCCCGATAGTATTGCCTTTATGGCAAACCCCCAATCCTTTTTATCATGAAGGCGGTTTTCTGAGGGTTTTAGTGTCCTGTGTATGACGTTAAACTGCATCTAATGGCGAAGTTTTAATTTTGGAGCTCTAGGGAGAGGGAATACCCATTCATTTTAATTACTCCCAGGTCCACTCTAATCCGCAGGGTCCCATCTATGAGTTAAATAGAAGAAAATGATTTTTTTAAAATCAGTAACCATCAAGAATGAATGAAAAAATGTCTTTGGTACAAAATAACCCAACAAGGGTTAAAATGCCGTAAATCTATTAATAATGGAGATTCGCTTCCGGTTTTTGTCTGTAATAAAAATTACGTCGCTGCTTACGCCACATTACCCAAAATCGTCATAACAGAATAAATACACTCAAAATTTGAACATGCAGCATTAGACAGTCCTCATTGCTTTTGAAAACAAGTTTTAATAAATACATGACTGGTATTATATATCTATATATAGTTTGTTTTATTTTAACACATATTTAAATGTTTACATTTCAAATTGTTTTATTTTTTAATGAATTTGATGATTTTACTTACTTAGGGTACAAACTCGCTGACATTGAATTTTTTACTCCCACTCCTCAGGCAATATTCAAAAATCTATTTTTACATCGCCCGGGGGGTGTTTTTTTAATTTTGTACTAGTCTAACTAATTAACAAACAAACATGATGTAATGAATATGCATATACCTGGTTCTCCCCTCACAGTAATATGATTGGCTGGTGACAGGTATAAATACTGACAATGTAGAGGTACAATTGCCTACTACTATTACTACGCCTACTACTTTGACGCCTACTCATACGACGCACCAGTATTACTATTTAGCTGTTCGACTGTACCATACTACTACTCTACTAATATATCCCTTACCCGGATATAAATTAAAGTTGTCGGGGTGGCCTATAGTCGGTATCGGCCAAACAGCGAAGGAGCCTATCCTCTTTTCAATAGCGCTAGACCGAGGACATTGTTTTTTACATCAGAGGTGGAGTGCCACACCTACCATCAGCTCCTTACTTTACCGCACAGATCCCCGTGCTACTCATAACGCTGAGTTGTCGAGCAGGTATCGAACTAGGAACCTTGTGGTTTCTAGCCGAACGCTCTACCGACTGAGTTAACCCGGTCCTTAAACAAAAAACTGTTACTCTGCACCTCCAGCATTTTGAAGACTATACTTTTGGGATTATCCTTGTAATTAAAAGTTTCAACTAAAAATAAATTGTTCGATAAGTTTTTATTAGATTGCCCAATTTTCACATTGTCGCTATTTGGAATCGGAGAAAAGAAAGAATAAATAAAGAGAAACAAAAAAGGAAATTTAAAACTTTGTGTAAAACTAACAATTTTCAGAGCAATTAAAAAAAAGGGGAATTAAAAGAAATATTCTTTTCAAAATGACAGATTTTATTTAAATTTCAAAAGTTATGACAAAATTAAGATCTTTGCTTTTTACAAATAGCTGACTCAGTAATAATAAGGTCATCGTGCTATCAAATGTCTCATTAATTATATATATATATATATATATATATATATATATGTGTGTGTGTGTGTGTGTGTGTGTGTGTGTGTGTGTGTATGTGTGTGGTACAACACTTTCTAGACACATATGGGACCTAACAAAAATTTAATCTTTGCAATAAAAATAGCCATAGTCACCTTCCCAGAACACACTAATTGACTATAGATAAATAAATAGATAAATAAATAGGTAATAATAATAATAATAATAATAATAATAATAATAATAATAATAATAATAATAATAATGTTTTGCCGTCCTGGTTGACCACCGAGTGAAAATGAAAGAAAGCAAAAAGATAGACAAATACTTGGACCTTGCTAGAGAACTGAGAAAACTGTGGAGCATGTAGGTGAAAGTCGTACAAATCGTAATTGGTACCCTTGGAACGGTCCCCAAAGCTCAGTGGGTCGTTTAATGCTGACAAAGTTTGAAAATAAATTAATTCTTAATTGATACTCAATTTTTTTTATAAACACACTTTTCTATTTAACCCATATATGTGACCCTAACAGGTACTACCACTCCGGGTCAGAGTGGACCTGGGAGCAATGGTGATGAAGAGGTGCTCCACGTTCCCCAGACCTCCAGAACGAACATCACCATCAGATAGAGTTTAACGTCATTTCAATGACATGAAGACCCTCAGCCACCGCCTTCTAGGACAATTATGATAAAACGTGTTGGAGGTTGACATAAGGGCAATAGTGTTGGGGCAATCATATATATATTTACCAACACCCTCCGCACGAGCAGGATGCGACACAAGGTCAATTTCTTAAGCGGAGTTTAACAGGTTTGAATTCAGAGTTTTCCTTCTCCTAGACCGGTTGCCTAAACAAGGTTAAAGAGCCCAGTCTGCCCTACTATTTACCCATAGCGGGAGGGAGTGTAGTATTCATACCTTTCCCAAGGGTATTAGCGCTAAGTGAAATGCAATTGCCACGTCCAGGATTTGAACTCGGGGCGACGTGTCCATTTCCCATGACTTTAACCATTACACCACGCGCTTGGGGCAATCATATAGGTGCTAGGGCTTGACATGACCAGACGATTGATTGGAAGAGACCACCAGTCTAGTAAGGGCACAAAGTAGTGTGTTGCATGTCCTCAACCATGTGTTCCGTCCTCAACCATCACGGGTTGCCACTCACGGCCAACAGGTGGCCACGTTGCGGGTGTCTTACCCTTCGGCAGAGGCGCAGTCAGTGTATTCTAAAGCCCCAAACGACAGGACTTAAAAAAGGTTTGCTTTATTGACATCAATATATAAACTGTAGATATGGTCAAAATTTCCTTACGAAAGCATATGCCCCATTATTTCAACTCTTATAAAATAAAAGATTAAAAGTGTAAATTGTCATTTATTTAAATATTTTTCTTAAGAACAGAGACGAAACGTACTCGTAAAAATTCTATGAACTTCCTAATTATTACAATGAAATAAATCACCATAAAATGAGCACATCATCAAGAGAAAAAAAAAACGTGAAAAATGCACCATTTTAATAGACAGATTTTAATTTTTAAATTCTCCCGTTTTAAAGACAATAAAAGAAATAATTATTACATTCATTTTTTTTATCCTTCCTCTTCATTGCACAGCAAAATAATTTTGTTTCATTTACTTTTAAGAGAAAGAAGGAAATAGAAAGAAAGAAAAGGGGAACTACTGGAAAAAAAGAAATAAAGAAAGAAGAAAAGAAAGGGAGGAAGAAAAACGTATTCATGGAAAAAAGAATCACAGGGGAAAAAAAAAGAAAGAATGAAAGAAAGAAAGAAAAGAAAAGGAAAGAAAAGGACGAGTTCCCGAAAAAAGAAAAAAGGAAGGAAAAGAAAGAAAAGTTGGGATCCCCGGAAAAAGAAAGAAAGAAAGAATGAAAGGAGGAAAGAATATAAAAAGTATTTAAAAGAAAGAAAGAATTGAAGAGAAAGAAAGAAAAGAAAGAAAGAAAGAAAGAAAGAAAGAAAAGGTAAAAAAATAAAAATAAAAATAAAAATGCAAATTAAAAAAAAATCCTTAATGAAATGAAATCTAAGATGGCGACGTCGAACATGTGTGTGTGCATGTGATCACATTTTGAAAATTGTTAAATATCGTCTGCATGCATGTGTGGATATTTCCAATGTCTGTGCCGCACACTTGTAGTCGTAATCTGCAAAGTTGCACTTTTCAGACCCCCATTATCCGGTTTTGAGTGACCTATTTGTGCCTCACCGTGTAATGCGACCCAATCCTTCAATGGACTCTCTGGTATAATGACGTAGTCCCAGCTTTTTGCATTTAGTGATTACAAGTGGGATTCTTACATTTCAAAACATCTTTCTGGCTCCATGGTCAGACGATAAACTGCAAAACAGGAATATACAAAACAAGTCTTTGGAGACGCCACACTTGCAGGTACAACCCAGTTGTTAGAACAGGAATCCATAGTGCAAGAGGTCTGATGGCATAGTTTTTATTGCTTTATTTACTCAGCTGAACGTAGTTTGAGACAAAACCAGAAGTAGTTGACACCCAATGAGGATCGAACTCTCTAACAATGGTCTGATAATCTAGCTCGCTAACCGTTAAACCACATGGGGTGCCCCCGAAATCCTAGAAAACTAAACAAATCTTAGATTTGGCACAAGGGTGTAAGTATGGAACGCCTAGTGAGAATCAAATTCACTATTAAAATGAAACTGCGAAATTAGATTACTAACCATTATACAACGATGGGGGTGCCCATTTTGGGTTCTAGATTGTTTAATATAGAAAATCATACCTTCCCTCAAGTAAATAAAGTTGAATTTGATGGTCAGGTGAAAAAAAACACAGATATGAGATTATATATATATATATATATATATATATATATATATATATGAGTAAAGAAATAACAAAAGACTTAGAGATTTAGCATTATAGTCTATTTCTATGAAATACATTTGAAAGAAAGGAAAACCCCAATAAACCGTCATTCTGTAATAAATCTATTTTGACCAAAACTTAAAAGGCTTTTAGAAATTTAAAGAAATTTCCAAAACTCTCCAGTTCAGTCTTATCAGACAGTCACATATAGAATGAATAACCCAACGTAATCTCACCAGAAAATCCATCAAATGTAGGTCAGACAACAAATATGAATTCACAATTTCAAGCTAAAGAAAGCGTTGCAAAAGTATCCTTAAATTTACTGTTTAAATAGATATATTCAAAAAATGTATATGAATGATTTTAATATTTAAAAATAGAATAAAAATGGTCTAGACTACATTTATAAAAAAGCTTTTAATGATTAAGAAGGGGTGTTATCAACTTCAACTTAGTCTAAGTAGAATTCAAATATATAAATCCAAATTTAGATAATTTTGAACAAGAAAAACAAACAAATGATAAAACAATAGAAAATAAAAATCTAACAATATATAATTTGATATATATATATATATATATATATATATATCTTATTATAATGGAGATTGTGTGTTTTTCTGTCTGTAACCGAAACTATATTCCTACTCAAGTCACAATTCTCTTAGTTATTAACATCACATTCTCCATGATTTTATTTTTATTTAACCTCAATTATTAATAAAATTATCTTACATTATTAATACTGTTAACTATGTCTACATACTGACAACATGCACTTATATTTATATATACAACAAAATAGCGGTTTACAGTGTAAACGGGAAGGCTAATTTGCATATTAATATTAAAAAATCGAATTTAATAAATATGTGCTTAGTATTATTGATTTCTAACAGTTTGGTTTTATTTTAATGAATATAAGCAAAAGTCTCTTCAATGAATCTTAAATGAAATCCATTAACAAGATAAAATAACTGTCATTTTATTCTTTACTTCCTCTTATAACTAAATACTTAAATTAGAAAAAATAACAATGAAAGACGGGAGTGATGGAAGAGTAAGTTTCAGTTGTTCCATTTTTTATTATACTCCCGCTGTTTCAAATCTTTTATTATACTCCCTCTGTTTCAAATCTTTTTATCTGTATTTTTATTTAGTTTCATTAGCCTTTCTAATTTAATACAATATTTTATTACATTAAAACTTAAATACTTGCACCCGGAGGGTGCATATATTTGCTAGTATATATATATATATATATATATATTATATATATATATATATATATATATTATGAGATTGCTTCTCTTGCCAATTCTGCATTAGCTATATATAAATCAAAAGGTGGTCGACACCAGCATGTCAGTGGTTGTTGGGGCTGAAGCTGTTTTTAGCCCTGATCATGTGTCGCGGAAATACGGCTACATAAAGGGAAGAGATTTTAATTGGTTTAAAATCAAAGAATATATTTTGAGTGGTTTGATTGCAATCGCATATATCTAATTATCAATTAAAAACCTAACTTTGCCTAAAAGCGTTTCATTTGTTTTAAGGAAGATATTTTATGGAGTCCGCACTCACCGAGGACCAATATCAGCATTATTATATCCGTTATATACCAACATTGAACGAAACGGAAGGAAAGATAAGCTAAGCTATTTTACACATGCAAAAACATACACACACACACACACACACATATATATATATATATATATAATATATATATATATATATATATATATATATATACGCATTAAATAAAGTAAATATGTAAATTAAGCTAAAATGGCAAGGATCTCTTATAAACCGGATGTGAGCTCTTTAACGGCTGTAACATATATAATTATATATGTATTTAAGAGTTAAAATATATCCCTTCCTTGCAAGTGGCTTATGGCCAAGTGGTTAAGACGCCGGACTGAGAAAATCGGGCGGTTTTCTATCCGCCCAGAGGTAGCTTGCAAAACCTAGCCACCCTGAGGAAATGTGATACATCGAAACTATATACTATATATATATATATATATATATATATATATACAATGAATAGAGAAGACCCTCCGATCAATCGGCTGGTCACGTCAAGCCCTAGCACCTATATGATTTTCCCAATCCTATTTTTCTTATGGCAAGCCCAACCCCTTTTTATCATATGGGTGCTAGAAGGCGGTGACTGAGGGTCTACATGTCCTGGAAATGACGTTAAACTCTATCTGATGGTGAGGTTCCAGTTTTGGAGGTTTGGGGAATGTGGAGCACCCCTTCATCCCCATTGCTCCCTGGTCCACTCTGACCCGGAGTGGTAGTGCCTGTTAGGGTCCTATCTATGGGTTAAATAGAAAAATGTATTTATAAAAAAATTGTATCATCCATTAAGAATTGATTTATTTCAAAACTTTATCGGCATTAAATGACCCACTGAGGTTGATATGCCGTAAAACCAAACCAAACCAAACCAAATCTATTCGAGTTTTTCACATCTGTCATAGCCGGTGGTTCACTGGAGAATGAGTGATAGCAAGTCTCCAGGTCTCCAGGACTTTTTTGATTATTCTAGGTGAGCAGCAGTACAATAATCTGGATGGTCTCAATTCTTCCTCTGATTTCCAGTTCCTCGAATCTTTTTTTCCAAGTTTATTTGGACCGTTCCAAGTGCACCAACTACAATTGATATCACTTTCACTCTCATATTCCACAGCTTTTTCAATTCTCTGGCAAGGTCCAGGTATTTATCCATCTTTTCATTTTCCTACAGCTTCACTGCAAAGTCCATCAGTTGACACTTTCTCTCTCTTTTTTTTTTTTGTTAATCAACACTAGGTCCTGTCTCCTGGCTGGGATAGTGTGATCCGTCTTTATCTCGAAGTCCCAGAGAATTTTAAGCGTTTCATTCTCAACAACGGATTCTGACTCATGCTTATACCATTTTGTTGTATGGCCAAAGTTTAATTTTTTGCATAATTCCCAGTGGACCACCTTACCAACCCAGTCGTGCCTAGCTTTGTATTCCCGTTGAGCTAGTTTGCTACATTCACTTCATACGTGGTTTACAGTCTCATCTCTGACACCGCACAGTCTACATTTACTGTTTAGTTGCGTCTTATCAATTTTTGCTTTGATATAATTTGTTCTTAAGGCATTATTTTGTGCAGCAATTATTAGTGATTCAGTTTCTCTCTTGGGGTATTCTTTTAGGTCACTCATCTCTTCGCTTTATACTTTTCTTTCTCTCATTTTTTTCTAACTTTTTGTACTTTTACTCTTTCAATTTCCTATTGTATTTAACTTCATACCACAGATTCTATTTCGCTGTATTTGAGTTTGTTTATTCTTACTTTTATTTTTTCTTATTTTCCCGTTCAAATTTTTTCTCCCTTTTTTAATTATTTTGTCTCCTATTTTCAACACCCCTGATTTTATTCTGTTTTCTCTTCACTCCTTTTTCTTCTTATACTTCCTGTTTTTTTTTCTTTCAATTTTTGTTTGTTGTCTTTCGTTTTCGTATTTGAGACGAAACAGAGAACAATTCAAACAGACAGATTCCCACGAGACACATCTCTTCTTTTGACTAAGCATCATCAAACTCTTTAAATTTGGTAAATCGATTCCACTCCAAGGGATCAGATTTCCGATTTCAAGTGAATTTGAGGGACCACCCGATTTTGAATCAACTCCCACGTGTTTAAAACAAACCAGAAACGCCCTGTCGGCTGTGACAGAAGAATACACCGACTGCACTTTAGAAGAAGGGTAAAATCCTCCTGATTAGGGTTAGGGTTAGGGTTTGGTTTCTGTTTTTTCTGGGTCATCCTGTACAGGGTGACCCCCCCCCCCAAAAAAAAACAGACCCCAAATTATTTATTTATTTTCCCATTAAACTAACCCTAAACCCTAGACCCAAACCCGAACCCGAACACTAAACCCGAACCCGAACCCTAAACCCGAACCCGAACCCGAACCCGAACCCTAAACCCCCCTAGTTAAAATTAACAGTTTTATTACGAAATTTGTGGGTTCTGTTTTTTCTGGGACACCCTAATTTACTAAACAAAAGTTCATAATTACCGCCCAAACAACATTTAATTCTTATGATTTATCAAATATTCCATTTACAGTAGATCTTCTATATTTTGTAAAATAATTAATCTTGAAACTCTAAATAAATATTCGTGTCATCTAGTGAGACTAAGAAAAATGTCGGTAATTTTCAATTAATTTATTTTGGGTGAATGGAAATTAAATATGGGGTGCGTCAAATAAGAAATTTGAAGCCCTGTTCGAGAATGTGCGACAGGTCGTGACGAAACAACTGAATACACTTGTTACATAACTAATAGGTAGTCTATTAATTATGTGTAGTAAATGTAGCTTAGATTCAAAACTAACGGTTTAGTGGAAATCACAGTAAAAATAATAGACACTTTTTAACGTTGTATTGAATTCCTCTTCCGGCTCGACAGAGCGAACGTTAGAAAGTGTTTAGTAAAGTCAGATTTTTGTTGGGCGCTGAAAAGAACTTCGCAATGGCGATCTGTCAATTGAAACTAAATTCTCACACACGTGTTTGATTTGATCTGGATCTTATCGATACATAGAGGAAGCGCATGGTGTAATGGTTAAAGTAATGGGAAATGGACTTGTCGCCCCTAGTTCAAATCGTGGATGTGATAATTGCATTTCACTTTGCACTAATACCCTTGGGAAAGGTATGAATCCTACCCTCCCTCCAGCTATGGGTAAATAGTAGAACAGACTGGGCTCTTTAACTTTGGTTAGGCAACGTGTCTAAGAGAAGGAAAACTCTGAATTCAAACCTGTTAAACTCCGCTTAAGAAATTTACCTTGTGTCACATCCTTCACGTGCGGAGGGGTTGGTAAATTTATATACATAATAATGCAGTTATGTGAATCTGTATGTAAGGAAACTTCGAAAATAAAACAATCAAAAGCAAATTAAATATATATACACATTAAATATCACCAGGGCTTGGTTTTTGAGCAAAGGTAATAGAGCTTTGATTTATATTCGTGAAGATAATTAAAAAGTGAAATTTAAATGATAACAGCAGGTGTTTATTTTTTCATTTAATATTTTAGATAGTAGACATTAACATTTCTTTTCAGAGTAGCTGGATCAATACAAGGTCTATTTATTTTTACATAGGGATTTAAATGAGGCATCCCATGAGGATTCAACTCATGATTCAGTAATAATGGATCTGCGGGACTAACTTAAAAAATCCCCCCTACCCAGGCGATGCCGGGTAGCCGCTGCTAGTACATATAATAAAGAGCTCTAAGGAAAAGAAAACCTTGTGTTAAAATCTACGCAACAACGTAACATGTCCCAGTATCAAGTACAGAAGATCCAGCCCAGAGCATCTACCAGCCCAGAGCAGCACAGATAGCAAGACAGAAGATAACAGATCGACGGAGTAATCCACTCAGAACTATGGAAGAATATACCCAAAATAAGTATAAAAATGTATATCTGTATATAAGTACGGGTATGCAGCTATACTCTACTATAAAATACTACTAAAATATAAGAAGATATAAGTATGGTAAAACAGCACTGTGTTAATTGAAAACTTCCCCATAGTTTTCAGGAGCTGGAACAACGTCTTTAACAACGTGGCTTTATAAAATAACTATTTTGAAGGAGATAAACTTAATTCGTAATTAATTTGATGAAAGAATAGTTTAACCTCAATACTTAATATACCAACCATGTATATTAACCCATATAGAGACACATGGTGTTATGGTTAGATTCATTGGAAATGAAATCGTCGACCCGAGTTCAAATTCTTGACGAGGCTGTTTGCATTTCACATATCGCTAATACTCTTGGGAAAGGTATGAATCCAACTGCTCTCCCTCAAGCAATGGATAAATAGTAGGACAGACTGGGCTATTTAACCTTGGCTAGGTAACCAGTCTATGAGAATGAAATCTCTGAATTCAAACCTGTTAAAAACACTTAAGAAATTGACATTATATCTCATCCTGCTCATGCAGAGAGGGGGTTGGTAAAATATATCTAGTAACCTATATACGTACCCTGACCTGTCGGTAGGGGCTGTAGAGCATACCGATTGCATATTCGAACACGGATAAGACCCCCTTATTGTGACTACTTGGTGGCCGTAGTAGCTTCAGATGGCTTCAGAAGGAAATCCTGGTGTCTGAACAGTACATGACATGAAAAACTACACTTCATTGGGCTATAAAAGTAAAGTTGTCGGGGGGGGGCTAAAGTCGGTATCAGCCAGTCAACGAGGGAGTCTATCCCCTTTTCAATAGCACTAGACCAAGGAGATTTTTTGGCATCTGAGGTGGAGCGCCACACCTACCATCAGCCCCTTACTTTACCGCACAGATCCCTGTGCTACTCATACGCTGAGTTGGCGAGGACTGGTATCGAACTAGGAACCTTGTGGTTTCTAGCCGAACGCTCTACCGACTGAGCTAACCCAAAGATGCCCGCTTTCATTAATCGGCTGGCCAGGTCAATCCCTAGTATCTATATGATTGCTCGGCCAACTCCCAACCCTTTTTCTCATATATATATTTACCAACCCCTCCGCACGAGCTGGATGTGACACAAGGTCAATTCCTTAAGCGGAATTCAACAGGTTTGAATTCAGAGTTTTCCTTCTCCTAGACCGGTTGCTTAACCAAGGTTAAACTGGTTTAGGAGAAGGAAAACTTTGAATTCAAACCTGTTGAACTCCGCTTAAGAAATTAACGTTGTCACATCCTGCTCGTGCGGAGTGGGAGGTAAATATATATAAAGATACGAATACGCGAGGTTATTCGTAGTCAAGTCACTATTAATCGAGTTGCTAGTCATACTGTTGGAGAACTGCGTGTTGACTCTATTTATATTCCTGTCCAAAAGTTAAGCCTTTTCGGGATTTTCAAAGTTGTTAATTGATTAATTCACTCACAACAGTCAGCTTGAAGAAGTACCAATAAACTTAAAAAGTACTTTTTAAATATAGATCTATGCCGAGATCCCGACGCAGATCTATCGTCTGGCGGGACTGGCGTATGCCATAAATAAATAAATAAAGAAAGAAATAGATAAAGAAATAAAGAAATAAAAACTAAGTGTGTGCACGTAGCTTATCGTTAAAGATTAACTTAATAAGTTAGTTATATCCTTGAACTTTTGCTGCTCAACAAACCAAATGACTGATGTCCCTTTAGCTCTCTTATCAAATAAGAAAATACAAAATAAATAAATGAATTACACCACACTAAAGAGCGGGTCTGCAAAGATAGACTTATTCCTTCAAGCATAAATATATCTCTGTAAATCTAGGGGTCGATCGGTACAACGTGCTTAAATTCGCTGATACATGATATTGGTGAAAATAAAGGTTTTGGGTAGGGGGGAAAGGTAGAACTAATAGAAATTATTGGTGTTAATTTGTATATTGTGAGGGGGGAGGGCTATCCGAAAGTAATGGCTGCTGTTTATATCCACGCAAACTACAGGGAACACAAAACATAGTTGGATAGAGCAAGTTTTCAGCTACAAAATACTATTTTTCCATAGAGTCATCATTATTGACGATACATAGGTGAGATGCTCCAAAAGTAATGCCTCCTATTTATGTCCGTGTAAATTACAATAAACACAGGAAGGATAATAACACTGTTGGATAGAGCAAGTTTTCAGCTACAAAACACTATTTTTCCCTAGAGTCATCATTATTGATGATACATATGTGAGATGCTCCAAAAGTAATGCCTCCTATTTATGTCCACATAAACTACAATAGACACAGGAAGGACAATAACACTGTTGAATAGAGCAAGTTTTCAGCTACAAAACACTATTTTTCCATATAGTCATAATTATGATGATCCATTTGTGAGATGCTCCAAAAGTAATGCCTCCTATTTATGTCCACATAAACTACAATAGATACAGGAAGGACAATAACACTGTTGGATAGAGCAAGTTTTCAGCTACAAAACACTATTTTTCCATATAGTCATCATTATTGATGATCCATATGTGAGATGCTCCAAAAGTAATGCCTCCTATTTATGTCCATATAAACTACAATAGATACAGGAAGGACAAATAACACTGTTGGATAGAGCAAGTTTTCAGCTACAAAACACTATTTTTCCAGAGTCATCATTATTGATGATACATATGTGAGATGCTCCAAAAGTAATGCCTCCTATTTATGTCCACATAAACTACAATAGATACAGGAAGGACAATAACACTGTTGGATAGAGCAAGTTTTCAGCTACAAAACACTATTTTTCCATAGAGTCATCATTATTGATGATACATATGTGAGATGCTCCAAAAGTAATGCCTCCTATTTATGTCACAATAAACTACAATAGATACAGGAAGGACAATAACACTGTTGGATAGAGCAAGTTTTCAGCTACAAAACGGAGGGGCTTACAAATTTATTTGAAACAAATTGTAGCAATAGGAAAGCTAAACTGGTCCTTGAATATAGATTTTAGTTTTATATAAAAAATAAATAAATAAAAACTTCTCATGAAATAAAGAAAATGGCATTACTTTTTGACTCACCCTCGTATATTTGTAAATAAAAAATCACTGGTTTTGTTTGTTTATTATCAAGGTCACGTTTTACATACCCCAAGTGTTAGATGCCGGAATCCCATTATAAAACCCGTCGGTCTTACAATGTCTGCTTGTAGGGTAACAGGAAATTGTATATTCAGCTTCCTTAGACATTTTTATCTCCCTACATATTTTAGTTCTTGTGCCACATTCTACCCACCTCATAGCAAATCGGCAATGGCCTTTTGTCAATAAACTTGATGACTTGTCATTTAATTAGAGTCGCATTCCATAGAGTGACAAAAGAAAGAAAGAAAGAAAGAAAGAAAGAA
>CM042161.1:24310041-24312541 GCA_023376005.1 Doryteuthis pealeii | reverse complement strand
CATTTCAATGGGATTGTTATTATCATTGGGAATCTTGCATCAACTAACCATTGTGACCAGTTTCACGGGTAAATCATATATATATATATATATATATTATATTATATATATATATATATATATATTATAAAAAAGAAAAAAAAATTTAATTATTTTATCTTACATTTGCGGACCTTTTTTTATAAAATATTGAATTTTCTCCCGTTGGAACCAGAACAACTTATATTATTATTATATAATATATATATATATATATATATATATATATATATATACATGTGTGTGTGGTGTGTGTGTGAGTTTTGTTAAACTCTACTCACAATTCTTGTTGGACGAGTTTTTGTTTCGATCCTTTCTAACTGTGGCCATCTTTTAATATCCGGGCGGAATGTTTCCGTTGTTTCACAAGCAGTGCAGTAGGAATTAGTACTAGGAGGGGCTCACACGTTCCGTTTAAACGAATAGTGGGTGTAGACATTTGTAGGAGATGGAGCTCACAAGTTTGTAAGAATTTGAGGGAAATGGTGGAAGGAGGATTGGCGAGAAAGTATAGGCATTTGGGACATGTTGACTCGTTGCAAAGTTTATCTTGGTTTAAGGTGGGTTTGTTTTGTTTGATATATAAAGCTTCGAGTATTCGAAGTTTTTGTTTGTTTTTTCTTTGTGCAGTACAATTTCACTCGGCAAGACAAGAATTATCCATAGAGTTTAGCAAAAGGTTTAAAAGAAAAAATGCCGACATACTCATATATATATATATATATATATATATATATATACTAGCAAAAGTACCCGGTCCATGACCGGACGAAAACATTTTTAGGAACACCAGGGGATGTTCCTAAAAATAAAATTTAAAAAAGAATCACCGAAAGTTTATGTATTACAGTGTTTATTTCAGTGATTTTTTAAAAACATTGAATTAATTATATCCCTTAATTAGAAAAAATCAATGACCAAATTTGGCGTGTTTCTTAGTTAGAAGGATATCAAGGTGTATGCAAACTTTCGAATCTGAGTGACCTTCCGCTTTGGAGTTATACCTCGACACGTACATACCAAATTTCCTTTTATATATATATATATATATATGTGTGTGTGTGTGTGTGTGTATGTGTGTGTTTGTGTGTGTGTGTGTGTGTGTGTGTGTGTGCACGCGCGAAGAAAACTTGCAGGTTTACTATAGCGGGTTTTAATAGGACACCAAACTTAATATTACTTAACAAGAAGAAAACTTGCCATCTCCAGGATTGTGTCGTCCTGACGGATCAGCTAGTGAAAGGGCGAGAAAGCGAAACAATAGACAAATCCTTGGACCTTGTCAGATAACTAAGAAAACTGTGAAACATGAAGATAATGATCGTATAAATTATAATTGGTGCCCTTGGAACGGTCCTCGGGGTTCTGAAAAAGTGTCTGGGTGAACAGAGAAAGAATTGTGGCCATCTAAACTAGAGCATTGTTAAAATCGGATAGAATACTGAGAAGAGTCCTGGTGACCTGAGAAAATTTGATATCTCTCAGCCTCTAGTGAACCATCGGTTGAAGCAGGTGTGAAAAACTCTGAGACGAAATGATAATAATAATAATCTAATTATAAAGGATACTATGTGTTTGTAACCGAAACTACGTCACCACACACTTCCCAATTCCCTTTGTTATTTAATTTTTTTATTCTCAATCTTTTAATCATAATTATCAGCTTATTATCAACTATGTCTTTGTTAAAGTCTCGCTGGGTTAGATTTGTATAAAAAAAATGCCGAGTAGACTCCCATGGGCTATTATTATTTTTCTTATTAATAATAATGATAATAATAATAATAATAATAATAATAATAATATTCTGGGACTTTGAGATAAAGACGGATCCCCCAATCCCAGCCAGGAGTCCAGACCTAGTGTTGATTATTAAAAATTTAAAAAAAAAACGTGCCAACTGGTGGACTTTGTGGTTCCAGCAGATCACAGAGTGAAGCTGTAGTAAAATGAAAAAATGGATAAATACCTGAACCTTGCCAGAGAATTGAAAAAGCTGTGGAATATGAGAGTGAAAGTGATACCAATTGTAGTTGGTGCACTTGGAACGGTACCAATAAACTTGGAAAAAAGATTCGAGGATTGGAAATCAGAGGAAGAATTAAGATCACCCAGACTACTGCACTGCTGCAATCGGCTAGAATACTCAGAAGTGTCCTGGAGACCTGAGGAGACTTGTTGTCACTCAGACTCCAGTGAAATACCATCAGCTAACGCTAATGGGAAAAACTCAAAAGGACTGAAAATGATATAGCCCTATTAAAATTGGCTAGAATACTAGAAAAGTTCAGAAAACTCGAGGAGACTTGGTATCACCCAGACTCCAGTGAAAATCAGTTAAAACTGATGTGAAAAACTCACAAGAAGTAAAATAATAATTAGTGTTAATGAAAGCCAAAAACCTTGACCGGAATTTGAATTCTTCTTGCCGATTCAATTTTTGGTGTCAATATCCGCTTAG
>CM042161.1:24282541-24307541 GCA_023376005.1 Doryteuthis pealeii | reverse complement strand
GAATGGATAATACTAAATATTTATAGAATACTCAGAAGAATCCTGGAGACCTGAGGAGACATATGTCACTCTGACTCCAGTGAAATACCAGCAGCTAACACTGATGTGAAAAACTCAAAAGGAGTGAAAATAATAATAATAATAAAACGAAAAGGTGGACAAATACCTGGATCTTGCCAGAGAATTGAAAAAGCTATGGAATATACAGGTCAAAATTATACCAATTATAGTTGGAGCACTTGGAATGGTCCCAAGAAGCTTGGAAAAAAGACTGGAGAATATGGAAATCAGACGAAGAATTGAGACCATCCATAATACCGTATTGCTGCAATCTGTTAGGATACTCAGAAGAGTCATGGGACCTCAGAAGACTTGTTGTCATTCAGACTTCAGTGAAATACCATCAGCTAACGCTGGTGTAATAAACTGTATAATAATAATAATAATAATAATAATAATAATAATAATAATAATAATAATAAGAAGAAGAAGAAGAAGAAGAAGACCAGACATCTTGTTAATTAACAATAAAAAAAAGAACTTGTCATCTAGTGGCTTTTGCTGCTCCGGTGGAGCACAGTGTAAAAGTTAAAGAAAGCCAAAAGGTATACAAATACTTGCACTTTGTAAACTGTAATATATATATATATATATATATATATATATATATATATATATATATATATCACGAAGCGATACCAATTATATTGGAACGGTCTCAAAAAGTTTTGAAAAAATACTGGAGGAATTGGAAATTAGATGAAGAATCTAGATCCTCCAGAAAACAGCATTGAATTATGGCTAGAATACTCAGGAGAGTCCTGCAGACATGATGAAACTTGATGTTACTCAGACTCCCCTGAAAGACCACTAGCTACCGCTGGTGTAAAAATTTGCATCGACTGAGTGGATACAGTCAGCTTATTCTAAGCCTCACCGACCGTGCAGTTAGTATATTGTATTTGTTGTATCTACTAATCATCAAATGACGTCATAGAAGTTTATAAAAAACTTAAGCAATGTTATTTGGTGTAATTGATACTCTAGTCGTGTTTCCATCCTTCCTCCATATAAATCCACCGACACCTATAATTTACCTTAAACAGCAGAAAAATGAACTATGCTGATATTGTCAGACGTACCGCCGAAGATATCCTAATAACAGATTATGACTCATGATAATAAATCTTCATCGTAATGTGCATTACTATTATTAAAGATGACTTAGGAATATGTAAATTTAGTGCGAGATTCTTTACCCCCCCCCCAATTATTCTGACGCATGACAAGCGAATTGTTATGAAGATGTTAAAGCGTCAGCGACCGATGAAGTTTTGTTTTGTTTTTTTGTTTTGTTATTTTTTTGTTTTCTTGGGACGGAGCGCAACGTGTTATTGTGAAGTGACATTATGATAGGTTTTTAGGAATTTCTCTGATGCAAAGTAAATTAGACGTGAACAAGCAGCATGGCGCCAATATATATATATATATATATATATATATATATATATATATATATATATATATATAATTTGAAAAGAAAAATGTGCTTATTCACTTATGTCAGGTGCATTCAATTGGCAGGAATAAGTAAATAAATAAAAAAACAAAAGATAAAAAAATTCTATGTGCAATATAAAGAAACGCAATAATGAAGATTAAGCTGAGGCTCTCATATATATATATATATAATATATATATATATATAATATATATTGTGTGTGTGTGTGTGTGTGTGTGTTTTATTTATCCTTATAGTGTACAATACATTTAAGGTGCAATTGTTACCATTGGTTTCCAAGATGCATGTTACCCACTTTTCATCAAGACAACACACCTGTTAAGAAATGCACGGAATATCAATTCATTTAATCATGTGTGTATTTGTTTGAGCCGAATCTTTGTATTTCACCACTTTATGGTGAAAGTATTATATATATATATATATATATATATATATATATATATATGTGTGTGTGTGGTGTGTCTGTGTGTGTCTGTGTGTGTGTGTGTGTGCGTGTGTTTTTGGTGTAATGTTTGCATCGTAGGAAATATACTCGCCGAGATAATTTCAAATCTTGGACGAGTTAAGTTTCGTTTAAATACGTCAGCATATAATATATATATATATATATATATATATATATATATATATATATATATATATATATTATAATATATTAATGATTTGAAGACAATTACAATGCGTATGAAAAAAACTTTTTATACGCATTGTAATTGCCTTCAAGTCATTAATATATTATAACATACTTAACAATGCTTTAAGCAAATTACCAATTACTTATATATATATATATATATATATATAATATATATATATATATATATATATATTATATAAACGGATTGAGCTCTCTCAGGCAGTATGCGTTTATCAGTAAAATTTCTTTCCGCTCGTGGCTGAAAGTTAGATGGTTAAACTGATGAAAAGTCTGTCGAGTTTTGATCCCGGTTGAACGCAGCCTTCTAATTCTAGCCGCACTGAAGAGACGTGATACGTCTAAACATGACTGTATGTGGATACGGGAATTTGTTTGTGAAATGTAACTGAAAAATTGAAACCAAGTTTTTTCAATTTATTACATGATTTATAACTGATCATACAGATTTAATTAAATGTATTTAATTGAATAATAATGTCAACAAATTTGCGTTTAATTTTAAATACAATTTCGTTGTATTTAATGAAGGTGTATTGGCGGAACATGTCATATCAATAAGATGTTAATTTCAATAAATCATTTTTTATTTCCATTTAAATTTATGTACACACACACACACACACACACAAAATATATATATATATACATATATATATATGTGTGTGTGTGTGTGTGTGTGGTATTTGTGGAAAAGGTGACTTACCGGTGAAAATGGTCACAATGGTTAGTTGATTCAAGTTTCACAATGATAAGGCAGGGACATAACAAATATAAAGTGCTCAATACGTTAGTAGAGAAAATTTATTAACATAAAGGTACACGGTAATAACCTACTCGAGTTTCACCATAAGGATCTTCAGGGTTAAATCCACTGGATTTTTTTTTATGGGTTACCCTGTATACAGGGGACCCAGAAAAAACAACCCACAAATTTTGTAATAAAACTGTTATTTTTACTAATGGGATTTAGGGTTTAGGGTTAGGGTTAGGGTTGGGGTTTAGGATTAGTTTAATGGGAAAATAAGTAAATAATTTGTGTTCTGTTTTTTTCTTGGTCACTCTGTAATATGTTTTAATTTTCTGACCGATTTGCAAGTTTAGCCCAAATGAGAATGTGAAAATTTACATGGGAATCAGGTTAATTTTCAAAATTTCATTATCCAGTATATAAAAGCAAAGTTTGAATGAATAATGACCATTTTATATAATCTTACAACATAAGCAATTAAGGAATTACATAATATCCAGGAATAAAATAATGTTACTGTTATGTATGTATACCCCCCCCCCCATAATATATATATATATATGAAAGTCTCCGTGGCAGGGTGGCTACAAGCTGGACTCTGATATTGTAGTAAGCGAGTTCAAACAGTAGTCACACTATCATGTTCAATTTCGGGCTAATACTCTAGGAAAACTATGAACCCCTCATGCCCCAAGCTATAGATTAAATAGTTCCACTAGTGTTCTTCTACAAGGATGGCATTAAATAACCCACGATGGCTGATATGCCATTAAACCAAGAAACCAAACCACACACACAATATCCAGGAATAAAATTGATGCAACATAGTGTTATGTATTGTACACACACATACATGCACACATATACGCACAAATAGCGCGTGGACTAATGGTTATAGACGTAGAAAATGGACTCGTCAACGCGAGTTCAATTCCTGGTCGAAGCTATTGGCATTTCACATGTCGCTAATACCCTTGGGAACGGTATGAATCCAATTCTCCCTCCAGCTATGGGTAAGTAGTAGGGCAGACTGGGCTCTTTAACCTTGGCTAGGTAACCAGTCTAGGAGAAGGAAAACTCTAAATTTAAACCTGTTAAACTCCGATTAGGAAATTGACCTTGTGTCACATCCTGCTCGTGTGAAGGGGTTTGGTAAATATATATATACGCAGAAATGGTGCGTGGTGTAATGATTAGCGTCGTAGGAAATGGACTCGTCAACTCGAGTTCAAATCCTGGACGATGCAGTTTACATTTCACATAACACTTGAAGAAAGATAGGACTATCATCTATTCGGTCCCATGAAATAGGGTTTAAGAGGCAAACAGTATTCCAGTGACGAGGAAGTGAATACTGTAGTGAAGAAGTGGCTCAAAGAACAGTCAACATAATTTTGCGGAGCAGGGATACAGGCTCTCATTCGAAGGTGTGACATTGCTATTGAGAAAAACGGTGACTATGTGGATAAGTAGGGATGTGATCTACAGGGGACCAACTTAATTTTTATGTATGTTCCTTTGTTGGTAATTATACCTGTCCTAAACAAAATGGCAATACTTTTTGGATCAGCCTCGTACACTGGTGATGATCTAAAGACGAAACAAGCTGGGAACAATCAGAAAAATAGCACAAGATGAATATTCTTATTTATCTTATCAGTTTTGTTCATCTTTATATATATATATATATATATATATATATATATATATATATATATATATATATAGTGCTGTTGACACCAGAACTGAAGACATAACAAAATTAGTTTGAAATGACTATACAGTAAACTTCTTTGTTATTCTTTTAACTTTTTTTTAAATATTTCCATACCCCACATTTTCAAGGCTCTGTTTTTACATTGTCAGTACCCTCCTTCATTTCCTATTGGTAACATCATCTTTTATGTAGGTGGCACTGGTGACCAATTCTTCCTACTTTTTTAAGAGATTGTTGAGGCTTACTTTTTCTAATAAACTTTCTTTCTGCATTTGCATATTAGACCTCCCTCACACCCACCCACCTGCCTTGTCATGATAGTAAATTCAGGGATTTAATATAAGTAGTTACAGGTTACAGAGCATGAATCTATTTAACTGCGTGGGCGGAGTCATAAAATCTCTCCCTGAAGTGGATCCGACTACAAAGAACTTATTTTGATCGTAAAGTTTAGCATTCGACAAAAAGTAACTCCACAAGAAAAAGTAACACAAATCTAAGTCCTTAGAATTGATCTCTCTCTCTCTCTCTCTCTCTCTCTCTCTCTCTCTCCCTGTCCTTCCCCATCTCTCTCTCTCTCTCCTTTCCATCTCTCTCTGTTCCTCTCTCTCTCTCTCTCTCTCTCTCTCTCTCTCTCTCTTCCCTCTCTCTCTCTCCTTTCCCATCTCTCTCTGTTTCTCTCTCTCTCTCTCTTCTCTGTCCTTCCCATATCTTCTCTCTCTCTTTCCATCTCTCTCTGTTTCTCTCTCTCTCTCTCTCTCTTTCTCTGTCCTTCCCCATATCTCTCTCTCTCCTTTCCCATCTCTCTCTCTTTCTCTCTTCTGTCTGTCTCTCTCTCTCTCTCTCTTTCTCTGTCTTCCCCATCTATCTCTCTCCTTCCCTATCTCTCTCTGTTTCTCTCTCTCTCTCTTTCTCCTTTTCTCGCTCGCTCGTCTCTCTCCACGTCTCTCCCCCTCTCCCCCTCTCTCTCAAACACACACACACACACACACACACACATACACACATAGTGTCTGGGTCCCTTTTATAGCGAGCACATGTTAAAACCGGCCCACATTTGGTAGAGTGTTCGTCTAGGAAACACAAGGTCCTTGGTTCGATACCGACCCCCGCCAAGTCAGCCTATGAGTAACACAGGGATCTGTGCGGTAAAGTGAGGAGCTGATGGTAGATGTGGCGCTGCACCTTAGATACTAAAATAATCTCCTTGGTTTAGCGCTAGTGAAAAGGGGTGTCTAGCTGATACCGACATTAGGCCACCCTGACGACTTTTTTTACATGTTAAAAAAAGAAAGCGAAAAAGAAAGAGTAAAAAAATGCGATTCCTGTCTTCTTGTTAAGTAACTTTAGAAAATGTTTGAAGGAAGGCATGAACTCAAATTTTTTCTAATTTTCCACTTTCTTGATATTTTTCTTACATTTTTGTGATCCAGCATGTAGTTTAAATTTAGCTTCAATTGTTGAGAAACATATATGATAAAAAGAGATTGGGGTTGCCATAAGGGTAATAGGTTTAAGACAATCATATTGAAGCTATATGAAGCTTGATGTGACCATCCGATTGTTCGTAGGGGGCTTCTCCAACATCCCGTCTAGCCTAAGTAAGGACCAAAGTGGAGTGTTGCATATCATAGACTGCTCAGCCACCAGGGTTTCATTCTGAAGCATCACTGGTCACCACCCACGACCAACAGGCGGTCTTCTCTAAAATCCGGCTTTATCATCGGACCATATGACCTTTAGGCACCTCTTTTTGATCTCGATTCTGAAGGACATGTTTTTCATTTACACCGTCAATATCCAGTTGTTTGTTAGGGGTTAGGGTTAGGGGTTAGTTTTATAATTTTAAAAAATCTCAAAATCGTCTGTTAACAAAAACAACCTGATGTTGACGGTGTAAATGAAAAAATCTCCTTATGAAACGAGATCGCAAAAGGGGTGCCTAAAGGTCATATGGTCCTTATCATCGAGGAAGTTTGAACGTGAAGCCAGTGAGTGATCATCAAAATGACAAAATGATATTTTCATGGACTCGCTCCAGGAATTATTGACAATTGAGATTATCTTGCAATGATAATTATACAAATAGTGATAGACGAAAACTGTTGAAATCCACTTAGGAAATTGTCCTTATGACACATCCTGGTCCTGCGGAGGGGGTTGATATATATATATATATATATATATATATATATATATATATATATATATATATATATATTAAATGTCTGACTGACACTGAATCGATCGGATTTCAATCCTGGCTGTAGGTAGCTTACAAATGTCTAGCCACACTGAAGAGACTTGATAAGTCGAAACACAACACGTGTCTGTGGATGACTATATATATATATATATATATATACGAGGGTGAGTCAAAAAGTAATACCATTTTCTTTATTTCATGTGAAGATTTTTTTATTATATAACCTAAGGCCTACATTGAAATCCTAACGAGGCTCATAACAAGAATCCGACAAGTAAGGCGCAACTTGCTAATCGACAATGCTAGACCACACGCAAGCATCAGGACAAGGGGAAAAATCACCTCATTCAGGTGGACAACTTTACCACATCCTCCATACTCACCAGATTTAGCGCCTTCAGACTATCATATCTTCGGAAACATGAAAGAGGGTTTAAGAGGCAAACATAATTCCAGTGACGAGGAAATGAAATCTGTAGTGAAGAAGTGGCTCAAAGAACAGTCAAAAGAATTTTACGGGGCATTTTACAGGGTTTCATTTGAAGGTGGAACATTGCTATTGAGAGAATCGGTGACTATGTGGAGGAGTAGAAATGTGATCCACAAAGGACCAGCTTCACTTGGATGTAGGATACATGTTCTTGTCTTGGTAATTATACTTGTCCTAAATAAAATGGCATTACTTTTTGAAGCTGGGATATTACCGGGGAGGGGATGGCTCCCTTGGATCAACGCCGTTAATTATAGTAATCCCCACCTGAGGGGCGGGTTTGCATCTCAAACTTCGAAGATGGAACATTGCTATTGAAAGAAACGGTGGAGAAGTAGGGATGTGACACACAGGGGATCAGCTTCATTTTGATGTATAATACATGATCCTGTGTTGGTAATTATACCTATCCTAAACAAAATGGCATTACTTTTTGACTCACCTATGTGAAGAAGTAGGGATGTGATCCATAGAGGGCCAGCTTCATTTTTATGTATAACACATGATCCTGTGTTGGTAATTACATCTGTCCTAAACAACATGGCATTAATTTTTGATAAACCTATGTGGAGAAGTAGGGATGTGATTCACAAAGAACCAGCTTCATTTTGATGTAGGGTACATGTTCCTGTGTTGGTAATTATACCTGTCTTAAACAAATGGCATTACTTTTTGACTGAACCTCGTATAAATAAATGTTTGAATCTGTATCATCAACATAGATTTTGCTTGTCTGCCCTTACTAGAAAAGTAAAAACTTTCAATTATTTGTCATCATCGGAAAAAGGCCCACTAAAAATTTGGATTAAAAATAACCTTAAGAATTGATCCCTACCAAAAAAGAGTACATATTCATCTGTATCCATGCCTATTCATGTGTATTACGAAAATCTACAAAACTTGTGAACCTGTTCGATTTTAAGAATAAGAGCTGTTCGTGTCAAACTTGCAACCCGCGGGCCGCATGTGGCCCTCAGCAGACACAAGTGTGGCCCGCACACAGACTCTGCTCTCATACGGTGCTTTTACACAACCCCAGTACCCCATATCTGTACATCTAAAATAATTTTCTGGTATGTGCGCCTCGACTTATAACTCCGAAAAGGGATGTCATTCTGATTTGAAATCTCGCAGACACATTGATATGTTTCTAATTAAGAAAACACATAATTTTTTTTGATTTTTACTAATTAAGTGATATAATTTAATAATTAAACAAAATTCAACTAATTTCTAGAACTCTTCACAGTAAGGAAAAATAAAGTAAGGAAAAATTGGGTAAAATAGGAAATTAATTAGACTAATACATTTCACTTTAACTCTACAAGCTAGGTACTCTCTCTTTCACCCAGTCTGTTCGTCTCTCTGTCTCTGTCTCTGTCTCTGTCTCTGTCTCTCTGTCTCTGTCTCTGTCTCTGTCTCCTGTGTTCGTTGCTCTCAAATGAAATTATGTTGTAAAACAAGTTTAGGATTACATTTTTTAAATGTAAACAAAAAAAGCATTTCCTAAAGAAACAAAAAAACATTGTAATATACGAATTCTGGGCGATTTTTAAAATTTAATAAAATATTTTTCTCTTATTCTCTCTCAATCCTGTTTTCTCCCTTTCTCACTGGTGTTACTAAAAAAATTTTTAGTCCGGTCATGGACCGGGTACATTTGCTAGTAATATATATATATATATATATATATATATATATATATATATATGTGTGTGTGTGTGTGTGTGTGTGTGTGTGTGTATTTGGGCAGCATTTTTTCATTTATGCATGTTGAATTAAACAAAAGACACATCTCCTGTTTAACAATTTTATTTGTGATTTTTTCAAGTTTTTCTGGCCAACTTTTTAATATTTGGGTTGAATTCCTGGATTAGTCCACCGAAGTTCATGTCCCCAGTAATCCATTAATATAATTTGAAAAACTGGAACACATCACCCCTGATGATGCCACTTCGAAGTGCCGAAAGTACTCGGGACATGAACTTTGGTGGACTAATCCACGAATTCCACCCAAATATTAAAAAGTTGACCAGAAAACTAAAAAAAAACACAAAAATATTGTTAATCAGGAGATGTGTCTTTTGTTTAATTAACACACACACACACACACACACTCACACACACACACACAAATATATATATATATATACATATATATATATATATATATACTGTACATAGCAACGCTTTTTTTAGGTCACCATAGTATTGCATTGTTAAGTAATGAACAAATTGCGTAATGCCAAAAAGGTCGTTGTTATCGTTACACAAGTCACTTGAAGCGAGCAAGCGTCGTTCTACCGTCACAACAAAAATGTCGGCTATTAAAAAAAAAACTCCCATATCTAAATATTTTATTTAGATTCTGTTTTTTTTTTAATTTTATTTTTTTAATTACCTCACGGAAATTCAAACATATCTGTAACTTTTTCATGTGTAATAAGCAATATTGATAAAAATCTTCTTGCTCCTTTCTGCGTTCCAGTGTTACGCTTTCAGCACTAATATAAAGGAGAGTAACTTAATTGACATACCTATGACGTCAGCCTCGTACGTCGTCACGTGGTATGTCCGTATTCGGTCATACCACGTGACTCAATATGCTGTCGTATTCACTTTTTTTTCAACAAATAATTACTTTCATTATTATTGAATAATTAATTTCATTATTCATCGATGAAAATAAAAACAGAGTTTTATTTCAATGAGAAAATCACAAAGACAATTTTTTTCTAAAATGCTTACAACACATTTTATTTGGTTTGGTTGGTTCGTTGGTTGGTTGGTTGGTTGGATTTTACGGCATGTCAACCCCTGTTGGGTCATCTTATGCCGAAGGCGTTTTGTTTTATTCATTCTTGATCGGTACTCAATATTTTTAGAACTCAGTTTCTGGTAATTTCCTAGTTGAGTAACATGATATTACAGAGTGACACAGAAAAAACAGAACTCAAATTATTTATTTATTTTCCCATTAAACTAACCCTAACCCCCCTAACCCTAAACCCTAGCCCTAACCCCACCTAGTTGAGTAACATGATATTACAGGGGACCCAGAAAAAACAGAACCCCCAATTTTTTAAATAAAACTGTTAATTTTAACTAGGGGGTTAGAGTTTAGGGTTAGGGTTAGGGTTTAGGGTTAGTTTAATGGGAAAATAAATAAATAATTTGGGTTCTTTTTTTTCTGGGTCACCCTGTAATATCATGTTACTCAACTAGGAAATAACCTAATTTCTTTTGGATTATTTGAATTATTCGGATTATTGTCCTCATCTTTATTGTTATCTGTACAACGTTTCGGCCGATGTGCTCTCCGGTCTTTTTCAGATATTTTTGTTGGACTCGGGAACCTTCTCAAACTTGGGAACCTTCTTTTCGAACAAGGGAACCTTTTTTTCGAACTCGGGAACCTTCTTGTCGTAATCGGGAGCCTTCACAGAACTTTAAACCCAACCCTTTATTCAATTCACGGAGGTATACCGTTCTCATTCCGCTAACCATGACTGGGTACAAGTGTTAAGCTGTGTTAATTATTATTCTATGTTACGGTCGCCTTGACTAGGATTGAACCTGCCAACGGAAATAACTGTCACTTAGAAATATATCAATTCAACGCCTATATCTTTTACGCCATACGTCAAATTGGACACATAGCGTAGTGGATGAAAGTGTTTCTTATTAAACACATTTTAGAACGCATTTTGTTGTATTTAACTCCTATGTGTGACCATAACAGGTACTACCACTCCAGGTCAGAGTGATCCTAGCAGTAATGGTGATAGAGGGGTACTCCATATTCCCCGAGATCCAGAACTGGAACTTCACCATCACAGTTTAACTTTATGCCCAGAACAAAAAGACCACCAGCCACCGCCTTCTAGCACATATGATAAAAAGGGTTGGGGCTTGCCATAAGGGCAATAGGGTTGGGGCAATCATAAAGGTGCTAGGGCTTGACGCAACCAGCCGGTTGATCGTAGGGGACATCTCCGACCGCCCGTCTAGTTTAAGTAATGGAAAAAATAGAGTTGCATACCCCAGGATTCCGTCCTTAAACATCACGGGTCACCACCTACGTACGTACAGGTGCAGTTGGTATATTCTAAAGCCCCACCGACAGGGCTCAATCTTTCTGGGTTATTTAATGCCAAAGCCATCCTTGTAGAACAATAGAAGTGGTACTATTTAACCCATATGTGGGGGATGAGGGAGCTCATACCTTTCCCAAGCGTATTAGTCTGAAAGAGACTGTAATAGCACGACTGAAGTACGAACTCGTTTACAGCGATGTCCCAATTCAACACGTTATCAACTTCGCCACAGATTCCTCCAAACACATTTTGTTATCATACTATTTTTCCCTTTCTTATCAAATAATATATTAATTTATTAATTGATTCTAACGGCATGTCAGCGCCTCTAGGGATATTTTATGCCTAGAAGTTAGGGAATCGTTTTCATTGGGCTTTTATATTTATACTAGTTATTTAATTGTCTCTTTTGAGTTTTTTTTTTGCACACATTTATTCATTTCAGGTTTTCCTATAAATATAATAGTTTTCAAAAAAATATAATATTATGGTTACAATTGTTCCAATTTAATCTTATTATAATTGAGATTGTGTGCATGTCTGTCTATAACCGAAACTATACCACTACCCAAATCAAAATTCCCTTTGTTACTTACGTCACATTCTCTATGATTTTATTTTTATTTAAACATCAATTATTACTAAAATTGTTTTACGTTATTAATGTTGGCCTTATGCATAATAGTATTTACCACGTGTGCTGGGTAGGCTCAAGGCCCTATTAATGTGGAACCACCCACAAGCCGTGACTCTTGGTGGCGGTGCAAAGAATGTGTTGATTCCATTGGTATTCCCCCTTAAGGGGCATCTCAGACACTGGGCAATAAACCCAACCCTTCCCCTTTAAACATAAGGGGCAGGTGTTGCTTGGGGGTAGACTCATTGGATCAACGATGTTAGCGTGTAAGATCCAGGAGCGAAGCCATTGGACCCTCGGCTGGGCCGGATTTGCATACTAATAATATGCAATTGTATTTATATATACAACAAAATAGCGGTTTACCGTGTGAACGGGAAAGCTAATTTGCATATTGATATTAAAAATGTTATTTTACTAAATATGTGTTTTGGTATTATTGATTTCTAATTGTGTGGTTTTATCTTAATGAATATGAGCAAAAATCTCGGGGATAAATCTTAAAAGAAATCGATTAACAAGAAGAAATAACTGTAATTTCATTCCTTACTTCTTATTCTAACTAAATAGTTAAATTAGGAAAATTTAGCAATGAAATACGGGAGTGATGGAAAGGTAAGTTTTAGTTGTTCTATTTTATCCGCATTCTTATTTAGTTTCATTAGCCTTTCTAATTTAATATAATATTTTATTACATTAAAATATGGAGGGTACATATATTTGCTAGTAATTATAATTTATACACAATTATATGGTTTCAAGTAAGTATTTTTATCATTAGTTTGCCGACAGTTATTTTGTTTCAAGTATTAATATGTATTACTAATAATTCATACACAATTATATGGTCTCAAGTAGATATTTCTATTTAATAATAATTTGTTTGCATATAATTATACAGTAATTATAATAATAATCCATTGTAAACATCTATAGCCTCAAGTAACCATTTCTAATTCATATAATTTACAATTATATGGTATTAATTATTCCTATCTAATAAAAATAACCGACCTGTCGTCTGAGGTTGTATAATACACCGACTGCTCATTTAAAAAATCGAGTTTGAAAAAGAAATTGAATACCCAACAAGAATTAATAAAAGAATGTCTTTGGCATAAGATAACCGACGAGGGTTGAAATGCCGTAAATTTATTTCAACCTAGACCCATAGATTGGACCTTACCTTATGCCTGGAGTCCAGTGAGCTTCGGCCGCTGGATCGGTAAAGTAATTAATAGCGTTGGTCCCAGGGGGCTATCCCCCCAGGCAACACCTGCCCCCTCGATTTAAAGGGGCAGGGCTGGGTTTATTGCCCAGTGCCTGAGGCACCACCCTTGAGGAGGAATGCCGACGGGATCAACGCAATTTTTCCACCCGCCACCCATGAGTCTCGGCCAACAGAGTGAAAATGATGTTCTAAGAAACTATCAGTTACGATTTTTTTTTCAATTACATGCACTTTTTCTTTTTTACATTTTTTCGTCGTTTTATTCCCTTTTTATACCATCTCATTATAATGTAGATTCGGCGTCTGTTTATAGCCGAAACTACGCCACTGCTTATCTCACAATACCCTTCGAATTGCGTAAGTTTATCAATGAGTATTTAATTTAAAGTAAATCATTAAGTATTAGTATGAAAGACTTGAATGAATGTGTTAGGTGGACCTAAGAAAATAGAGTTGCTCCCTTTGATCAATAAGGACTTACGGGAACCCGGATATGGGAATTCCGCCATGTGACTTTGGACTGGGGTTTTGGACTGTACAGGCGTGCGTTAGCACGCTTGAACTAGTGACCAAGGCCTCAAGACATTTGGGCTAGTTAAGTCATTTTTAGGGTAGAATCATTTTCTACCCGTGTTAAATAAAGACTAACAAGCAGAGAGTCAGCAGACAAGGACTGGCCTCATGTGTGAACACAGACATGACAACACAAAGGACGGCCCATGTGACGAACACGCACATGATACACACACTGTTGAATTCTATCCAAACCATCCCACTGTATTCCCTGTCAGTGAGAATAAATAAAACAAATATTGCTATATGTTAAACATATTTCACTGTTTTTATTATCATTTTATATTTCCTACATCTCGGGATATAACAGAATGATATTTTATTGGTCAAGGAAAGGGGCGGGAAAGGACTATAAGAAAGGGAAATACCATTAACAGCAAGATTTAATTTAAATATTTTTAAAAATATTCATCAGAGAAACGCAAATGAATGAGATATAAATAATCAGGCATTTTCTACGGGCAACAACTACTACTACTACTACTAATAATACTAATAATAATAATAATAATAATAATAATAATGAGGAGGAGGAGGTGCGCTTAGCCTAACGGTTATCTTCGAAAAAATGGAATCGGTCACCCAAATTAAAATTCGAATTCTTCTTTCTTATGAGTATCTAAATAATGTACCATTCCGTTTACATTATAAAGAAAGAAGAGGAAGAAAAGGACATGCTTCACAGAAAATATGATAAGGAAAAAAAAGAAAGAGAGGAAGAAGGGGAGAGAGAGAGAGAGAGAGGGGGGATGAACCACGGAAGCGATAACGTTACAATCAAATGAAATGAAAAAGTGAAAAGAAGGAAAGAAAAAAAGAGTGAGAGAGAGTTAAATCAATAGTATCATACTTTTTACATATTGAATTATTTAGAAATGGCTCTTAACTAATAATTAATTATCATACTGTGGCTATATTCACAGGTCCCGCTATATATTATATATATATATATATATATATATATATATATATATATATATGATTTTATATGAAAAAGCTGACTTATCGGTGAAATTGGTCACAATGGTTAGTTGATGCAAATTTCACAATGATAAAACAGCGATATAACAAATATAAAGTGCTCAATACGTGAGTAGAGCAAATCTATTATTATAATGGTATACACAGGAATAACCTACTCGAGTTTCATCATAAGGATCTTCAGGGTTAAATCCACTGAATTAATCAAGATATTGATTAGTTACAGCCGATTGTAAGCGTATATTTTGTGGCAAAATACACGCGTGCAATCGGCTGTAATTAATCAATATCTTGATTAATTCAGTGGATTTAACCCTGAAGATCCTATGATGAACCTCGAGTAGGTTATTCCTGTATTATACCATATATATATATATATATATATATATATATATATATATATATATGTTTTTTTCTATTTTTGTATATAATTTTCTCAGTGGTATTGCGAGATTTTCTGGACAAGTACCGGATTTTCCTACCCACGTCATTCTTTTTTAATTAATTTTTTGTGTGAATTGCATTGTATATATATATATATATATATATATATATATATATATTAAATTCTTGCATAAAGGTATTTTAAATATTTTCCTCCCCTCACCCTGTGGATTTTAGCTTAAAATTATACAGTGGGTCATATCGTATAGCATGAAATAAGATAATTCATTTGACTTATGAAAAAGATTAAAATATTTCTATTTTATATTAAAAACGTTCATTATTTCTTTCTATTATTTTCTCCTTTTTATTATTGCTTTTTTATTATAACTTTCTATATTGAATCCGAGGCGATTATTAAAATAGTAAGCGTAACTAGAAATAACACGGCATTAGTTAAAAACCCGTCGCATCTAAAACTAGTAATACAGAACTATGTTTTTGTTTCTTTGTTTGTTTTATTTTAGTAAAGTCGTCAGGGTGGCCCAAGGTCGGTATCAGCCAATCAACGAGGGAGTATATCCCCTTTTCACTATCGCTAGACCAAGGAGATTGTTTTCTGCATCAGAGGTGGAGCGCCACACCTACCATCAGCTTCTTACTTTACCGTACAGATCCCTGTGCTACTCATACACTGAGTTGGCGAGAGCCGGTATCGAACTAGGAACGCTCTACCGACTGAGCTAACCCGGCCCTTACGACATATCAACCTTGGGGGATCATTTAATGCCGACAAAGTTTGGAAATAAATTCATTCTTAATGGATACTCATTTTTTCTATTTAGCCCATAGATGGGACACTAACAGGTACTACCACTCCGGGTCAGAGTGGACCAGGGAGCAATGGTGATGAAGAGGTGTTTCACATTCCCCTGACCTTCAGAAATTGAACCTCAGCATCAGATAGAGTTTAACGTCATTCCGAGGACATGAAGACCTTCAGCTACCGTCCTCAAGCGCCCATATGATAAAAAGAATAGGGGCTTGTCATAAGGGCAATAGGCTTGGGACAATCATATAGGTTGTAGGGCTTGACGTGATCAGACGATTGATCGGAGGGGGGCCTCCCATCTAGCCTAAGTAAGGGCCAAAGTGGAACGTTGCATGTCATGGACTGCTCAGCCACCAAGGGTTCCATCCTTAAGCACGGGTCACACACACGACTAACAGGTTGCTCTTTGCGGGGGGTACCCCTCTGCAGAGGTGCAGTCGGTGTATTCTAAAGTTTACTATGTTTTTGTGTGGACATGTTAGTTGATAAACCTCAACGATAGATTAACGTTTATATCTCCTTTGGTCGTCTTTGCTCATCTATTTATAATGAAGAATCGGTGTCTGACTTTAAACAAAACTACGTCTCTGTTTACGTCACAAGAACTTCAAAATTGCGTAAGTTTATTAATGAGTATTTTATTAATAGTCAAAATCATTAATACATAGAATAAATCTTATTCATTAACGATGTCTTTATATGAAAATCTAAGTTAGATTTGCCTCAAAACAGCTCATGTAAAGTAAGTGCGTTTAAAATCCTGCAATGTGTCTTATATATCACTAAGAAATAAAGGTTTACACAATATATGGTGTGGTTAATATGCATACTGGTTTTAACAAAACCGAGTTTGATAAATAATTACTTGGTGTTATTGAACTCTAATATTATTTTTATTCCAATGTACTAAAATCAATCCTATGAATGATTTTTTTATACAAACCAATTAGAATATAATAAAATAAGTGTAAACCTTTTATATACGTTCTTATTTAATTCTGTTTGTTTTCTAATTTAATATATTTCATTACATTAAAACTTAAATACTTACGCCCGGAGGGGTGCATATGCGTATATATGTCCGGAGGAAAATACAAAATATAAAACAATTAATGATATATATACAAATTCACTATCACCGGTTCTTGCTTTTTGTGCAAAAATTATGAAGATTTGGTTAGGATTTGAATAGTAAGAGAAGGGAAAGTCATTGGTTGCATTCGTGATTAAAACAGAAATCAAATATGTAAGAATAAAAAAATCAATAGATCTGTGAGATTGGTTGACAGCATTCCCTCTACGAGAGACAATGGAGTAGTGTCAATTATTTTTTTTTTTGAATTTGAATTACATAGCCTAGGCGGTTCATATGAAGGATAAACTGTTGCCCATGCAGCAAATCCCCCCTCTCCACACTGCCACTGTGATCAAAAGGAAAGGTAAGGTACCAATGCGGTTTGGCAACGGTAGCGTCGCAGGTGTTGATGGGTAATACTGTATTTCAGCATCACACCACCTTGGGGACTGATTTCTTTTCGGGGTTTACTCCCCTAGCCTTTCATTGAAAGGCAGCAGAGGTTTTGTGTCGGACTTCTCCTTGAGTTGATGGGTTGCCGACCAAGGCTAAGGAGCCCCTTTTAACCCATTTGGGATTTATGCGAGTAGTAAGTACCCCAAACTTACTACTATCGGTTTCCTGTGGAATGAAATGAGATTAGGGAAACGATATGTTTTGGCGTTTGTGTGTCAGATAAGTAACAGTACCTTCAGATCATTTTGTTTCTTTTGGGGGTAGGGGGTAGGGGTAAGTCCACTAGGGCGTCAAGATGGTTCTAATGTTTGCTTATATCCCCTCTTTACCAAGACAACGCCGGGTAACCGCATCTAGTATATACATGTCTTGTGTCAAACTAGGCTGGAACTACTTGTGTGAGACCTGTAATAACTGATATTTTGTTTTTTACTATGAATCTAGCACAAGGCCATGCACTTTTAAAATCTATGTTAGTGAACAAACTATTGATGGGTCCAAATATGAATACAAGGATTAGAAGAAAAAAAACTGGTAAACATTGACTCGTTTTTTTATTGAATAGAAGCGTATCTTCTTTATATATACACACATATATATATAAATATATATATATGTTTGTTGACCAGAAAGTGAAAATATCGTTACGGTATTTTGCCCACCCGTAAGCATAAAAAGCTAAATGTTATTATTCAAACACGCTTTAGTGGATTTTATCTACAGCGCCTCCCTAAAAAGTATAAACCAATAAAAAACGAAATCGGTTGTCGTACGCTCCGCAGCTTCTCCAATTGAGGTTGTTTAGAAATGAAAACGACAGTAAATTAATAAATATAAGGAGACACTTAGCCCCTGATTTGGAGCGAGTGGTGTAAAATTGGAGGGAAACACGTTTTAAAATCCCATAATTATAAGTCAGACATTCTGAGATAATAAGAATCAGTTATTGAGAATTGTCCATTTCTAATTGTTTGTATTTTCCCACATATTGGGGTCTGCGTAACCCTCTCAGTTCAGCCCTGTAATCTGGGGGCTTTAGAACACACCGACTGCATAGGGGTAAGACCACACCCTAATGAGGCCACCTGTTAGCCGTGGGTGGCGACACGTGATGCTTAAGAACGGAATCCTGGTAGATGAGCAGTCCATGACATGCAACACTCCACAACCCTTAGTTAGGCTAGATGGACGCTCGGAGCGGCCCCTCCTATCAATCGGCTGGTCACGTCAAGCCCTAGCACCTATATGATTGCTCCAACGCTATTGCCCTTATGGCAAGCCACAACCCTTTTTATCATATATGTGCTAAAAAGGATGGGAAAATGTATAAATATAAGTGGAATTTAATTGTTTACCAGTTTCAATGAAGAAAGTGATCTGATGAAACTCGTAGGGTCTCAGATACCCACGGGTGGAAATGGACCATAATCGCTTAATACCCGGTATTTAAGCCTTTTTCTTTTACACACACATACATATATATATATATATATATATATATATATGTGTGTGTGTGTGTGTGTGTGTGTGTGTGAAGAGATGGAAATGAATCCGACGGTGTGTAGTATATTAAAAAAATTGAAAAAACTCAGGTTTATATATATAATATATATTATATATATATATATATATATATTGAAAAAATACAGGTTTAAATATATATATTATATATATATATATAATATATTATATATATATTATACTGGTGTCATAGCTATAGTAGGAACACCCACTTCCCTGGGACACATTTTTCAAGAACTGAGCTTATCCGGCAATTTATTCTTGTGTGATAAAAGTTGACATTATTTTTAATAATATTTTTTTTATTTCATTGCTTGGAGTAGAAAGAACATTTTGGATTCCTTATTATATTATACAACTAACCTCCTAGTGTTTTGAACTGTGTGCTTACTGTCCAGTGATGCGTTGGTGGACCCACCCCTAGTCCCTGGGGAATCAAAACAAACTGCGATGTCATCAAGAAGCCAGAGGAGTTTAATCTTTTTCACCTCTTAAATCAAAACCCTTGATGTATGTAAATTTCCTATAGAAATACGCTATTACTGAAACTTATTGAAAAACTCCGTGCACTTTTCCCTAAAAGAAATTCCAAACAAAAACAGTTTGAAATTTACATTTGTTTATTTGATCGTAAACATTATGTACTTTAAAACCTTTAAAATTGCCACTTCTGGAAAACTGACAACTATAGATTCACTCATTCATCGTAATTACTCCCAGGTCCACTCTGATCCGAAGTAGTTGTAATTGGTAGGATAGTATCTATGTGTAAAATAGATCTGTTTAAAAATAATTAGTTAGACAGAAGTACTGTGTACAAATCATTTGCGTTAAGAAAAATTACTTGAAACTAAAATTATTATCAGTAGTTATTTGTAACCAGATACTTTCTTGCAAATTAGTCTTAGATAAGAATGCTTATAATTGTGCAAACAAGTATTTTATATTAACGAATAGTTACTTTAAACCATATAATTGGGGATTAATTATTTGTATTAGATAAGAATATTTGAAACCTGTGTGCTAATTATTTGTATTAAATAGGAATACTTGAAGCCTGTTGACAAATTATTTGTATTAGATAGGAATACTTAATATCATATAGCTGTATGCGAACAAATGATTATGAACAAACAAAAAAGTGAAATTTAAAAAAGTGCAATGGAACATTGAAAATATTGTTATGATTACGATGAAACGTTCATAAATGAATCAAATTTCGGTATTAAATAACCCATAAGGAGTTGATATGCCATTAGACAAATAAGTCAAACCAAAAAAAAGGAATCAAATTTCGGTATTACATAACCCGTAAGAAGTTATTTCTCTTAATTTTTGAGATGAGGTTTAGATAATTAGTATTATTTGTATTATTCGGACTATTGTCCAATCTTCATTGTTATCTGTACAACGGTTCGGCCGATGTGCCCTCCGACCTTCTACAGGTATTTCTTGTCGAACTCGGGAACCTTCATTTCGGACTTGGGAATCTTCTTGTCGTAATCGGGAACCGTTTGTCGTAATCAGGAGTCATCACGGAACTTTGAACCTAATCCTTTATTCAGTCCACGGGGGTATCCTGTTCTCGTTCCGCTAACCATAGCTGATGTACAGGTTTTAAGCTGTGTTAATTATTATTCTATGTTACTGCTGCCCTTGTCTAGGATTGAACTTGCAGTCACTGTCACTTAGAACTGTTTTCACCTAACCCCTTGAACGGTAAGAAGTTGATTTACAATTAAAAAAAAAACACATAAACCAAACCAAACCAAACCGAACCGAACCAAACCGAACCGAACCCGTAACACCGTATCTTAATCGTGTATTGATTTTATATAAGTAAGTAAAGTCGTCGGGTGACCTAAAGTCGGTATCAACCAATCAGCGAGGGAGTCTATCCCCTTTTCACTAGCGCTAGACCAAGGAGATTATTTTTGCGTCTGAGGTGGAGCGCCATGCCTACCATCAGCTCCTTACTTTACCGCACAGATCCCTGTGCTACTCATACGCTGAGTTGGCGAGGGCCGGTATCGAACTAGGAACCTTGTGATTCCTAGCCGAACGCTCTACCGACAGAGAAAAATGAAGCATAAATTTTGAATTATTTTGTACGTGATTTTGGAGCCAATTTTATGTGCTTACTCTACATAAGTTTAATTTTTTAGATGGTTATTTCCTATAACTCCAACATAAACAAAGGGAACCACTCTTGACTGATAAATTATTTATTTATTGATTGACCTACTATGAAAAAAGAAGACGGGGTTAGGGTTTTAGGTTAGGGTTAGGGTTAGTTTAATGAAAATAGATCAATAATTTATCAGTCAAGAGTGGTTCCCGTTTGTTTATGTTGGAGTTATAGGAAGTAACCTTTTAGATATTATTAGGCAAGAGAGATATTTTCAATCTACTCTTTCAGATAAATAGTTATTTACTAAGCGTTGTTTATTGTGACACAAGGCCTTGAGTATGGGGCACCCAACGAGAATTCAACTCACTAACAATGGTCTGGTGAGCTAGTTTGAAAAAACCATTACACCACCTGAGGTGTCCTAGGGAGATACATGCAACCCACCAACCAACTATGATAGATTTATCCTCTGAATACCTTTTTATATATTCACACACACACACACACACACACACACATATATATATATATATATATATATATAATATATATATATATATATATATAATCCATTATCACAGTTTCTTTTTATGGTTGGCTTGAAAAGTGTCATTGAACCATTTTATTTTTGAAAATAAGTAGCGATGGTACACTGCTCTAAATATCATTAATAAATCTGTCTTTACTTTATACTATTTACTGGCTTTTCTTTATACACATATCTCTCTCTCTCTCTCTCTCTCTCTCTCTCTCTCTCTCTCTCTCTCTCTCTCTCACACACACACACACACACACACACTTTCAAACTCTCTCACTTTCTCTCTCACTCTCTCTCTTTCACACACCCACACCCCCTCTCCCCCCTCTCTCTCTCTCCCTCTCTCTCTCTTTCTCGTTTTATTTAATTATTTACTGTCTTTTCTTTAGACTCATAACTACTCTCTCTCTCTCTCTCTCACACACACACACACACTCTCTCTCTCTCTCTCTCTCTCTCTCTCTCTCTCTCTCTCTCTCTCTCTTATCACGCACATACACACACACACTCTCTCTCTTTCTCGCTTTTATTTAATTATTTACTGACTTTTCTTTAGACTCATAACTACTCTCTCTCTCTCTCACACACACACACACACACACTCTCTCTCTCTCTCTCTCTCTCTCTCTCTCTCTCATCACGCACACACACACACACTCTCTCTCTTTCTCGCTTTTATTTAATTATTTACTGACTTTTCTTTAGACTCATAACTACTCTCTCTCTCTCACACACACACACACACACACACTCTCTCTCTCTCTCTCTCTCTCTCTCTCTCTCTCTCATTATATAATCTACAGGCTTTTATTCAAACACATCTTGTCTCTCTCTCTCAACTCAATCTCTCTTTCACTCACTCTCTCTCTCTCTCATTCACACTCTCTCTCCCCCTCTCTCTCTCCCACACTTTCATTATATCATTTACTGGCTTTTATATAAACACACATCTAGTCTCTCTCTCTCTCAACTCACTCTCTCTCTCCCAACTCAATATCTCTCACACACACGCCCCTCTCTCTCACACACACAAACAAACTCTCATTATATTATTTACTGTTTTTTCCTTAGACCCATATTGTCTTTCTCTCTCTTTCTCTCTTTCTCTCTCCCTCAGACACACACAGACACACACAAGCACACACATACACACTCCCTCTCTCTTTCTGTCTCTCTCTCTCTCTCTATATATATATATATCTGTTTACCTACCTACCTACCTAAGTATATATCTCCAACTCTCCCTACTCACTTATCTCTTTCTTCTTTCTCTTTCTATCCCTGTGAGGCTGTGTGCAACTTTCATGAATTTGCATGCATTTTGATCGTTCGGATCTTATCCGTTTATCAGGGCTTCAAGCGGAAGGGAGGTAACTCTTTGGGGTCAAACAAGTTCATTCAAGTCAGCGCTTTACACATCTTTAGCAATTTAAAACAAACGTTTAGACACAAATGTCAGTTGTGAGTTGTCGAGAATTAACACGTGCGCAAGTCAAAAAATGGAATCGCCCTTAGATTTCATTTCAGTGAACATGACATGGATAGTTTATTAGAGGGCATACATACACTTAGATAAGAAACTTCATATATACATACGTGTTTATGTATACATGTTTTAATCTTGTAAATATTACATCATTATGCATATTACATATCTGTCTGTTTCTCTATCTCTCTCACTCTCACTATATATATATATATATATATATATATATATATATATATGTGTGTGTGTGTGTGTGTGTGTGTAAATTGAAACTGAAAGTGAATCCGACGGTTTGTTAAAAAGAGAAATAAAGGAAAAAAAGTATTGGATGGATAAAATAGGATTATTTTAATTAATTTAACTTACACGTATTTCGGTCAGGAGTTTATTCATGTGTACATTAGTCTATCTATTATTATTTTTAAATAACAAAATGAAATAAGATAATAATAATAGAAAAAATATAGAAATGGTCAGCACACAAAGAAACACCGAGGAAGGTCGATGTTTCTTTGTGTGCTGACCATTTCTATATTTTTTCTATTATTATTATTTTATTTCATTTTGTTATTTAAAAATAATAATAGATAGAACAAATGTACACATAGATAAACTCCTGACCGAAACACGTGTAAGTTAAATTGATTAAAATATCCTATCTTATCCATTCAATACTTTCTTTCCTTTATTTCTCTTTCAACTATTATATATATATACACACACACACACACACACACACATAATATATATATATATATATATATATATATATATATATATATATATATATAAGGTAACAATGGTGTTGTTTGTTAACCTGTGATTTATTCTTAATATTCGATATAAAATTTCTTCTTCAGAAACTGGAACTGAAGTAGTTGTCGTCTTGCTATGGCATTTTTTAGGTAAATGAAATTTTTTTCGAAAATGATACAGATGGTATTTTTTTTTATAACTGTATTCTCGTGTTGCATGTTTACCCCAATGCGCTTTTTTTTGTTTGTACGTGTGCGTATGTTGTCTGTGCGTGCGCATGAAAATGCGTCTAGACTGTGACGTTATGACCGTATTCACGCGAGTGTGTGCGTATGAATGACCGCATCCACGCGCATGTGCGTATTTGTGTTTGGTGGCCATGGGGATGTATAATATTTCGTGTTGGACGTTATAAAACCCTTATATATATATATATATATATATATATGTATATATATATATATTTGTAAAGAAAAAGGCTTAGACATCGGGTATTAAGCGATTATGGTCCATTTCTACCCGTGGGTATCTGAGCCGGGTGGAAATGGACGATAACGCTTAATACTCGGTCTCTAAGCCTTTTTTCTTTACAAATTACTTGGCACTGTTTATAAACAATAAACATTGAGCTCTCAAATCGTACCTGAACTTTGCATCCCCATATAGTTGGAAGTAAGGACCAGCTTAGAATCATCCTAATTCCAAAGGACTTGGTACCCCACCAAAGAAAAAGAATATATATATATATAATATATATAATAATATATATATATATATATATATATATGGGTGTGTAAGTTGAACAATGGAAATGAATCCGACAATATGTTGAAAGGATAAAGGAAAAAAATGTTGAATGGATAAAATTAATTTAATGAATTACCAACACGTGTTTCGACCAGAAGTTTGTTCATGTACACAATGAATTCTATTTATTATTATTTTAATATGAAATAAA
>CM042161.1:24275041-24280041 GCA_023376005.1 Doryteuthis pealeii | reverse complement strand
TGATACATGATCCTGATAATTATATCTGTCCTAAACAAGATGGCATTACTTTTTGACTCACCTATGTGGAAAAATAGGGATGTGATCCACAGAGGACCAGCATCATTTTGATATATGATACTACATGGCATTACTTTTTGACTCACAGTCGTAGATGTATAAATGGATTATTTCATAGACGCATGAATGCTCATTTATTCGAACAGTTTACGTTTCCGCATTTTACGTGAGAAACTTTCAGAATATCAGCCTCTATTAATACACACACTTCATGTTACTTCGTCTTCAAAATTTTGAGTCATTAAAAGTGCATTTTACACAAATACGTCTGTTCACTTCAAACGTGTATAGATTGGGAAAGTGTGTGAACATTCTTTATCCAAATTTGTTTCAATACAATTGTTCTTTTATTGTTTCTTTCATTCAGAAAATGGACTTTTATCTCTCATTTGTCACACTTCACTGAGAAGCATAACATTTTTTTAGTCTATAAATTGACACGAAAATCAAACAAAATGATACTTTAACCGGTTTCAAAATGGACTCTTTAACACTAAAAGTCCAGTGTGTGTGTGTGTGTGTGTGTGTGTGTGTGTGTGTGTGTGTGTGTGTATGTGTGTGCTGTGTGCGTGTGTGTATGTTTGAATCAGAATTGCACGAAAGAAATACAATAATAATCATAAAAAAGAAATTACAATTGTTATATACCAACTTTCAAAATGACTCTTTAACAAAAGTGTGTGTGTGTGTGTGTGTTGTGTGTGTGTTGCTTGTGTGTTTTTAATCAGAATTGCACGAAAGACACGTTTCAAAATGTCCCTTTAACCCCAATGTGTGTGTGTTTGTATGTGTGTTTGTGTTTGTGTGTGCGTGTGTGTGTGATGTGTGTCTGTGTGTGCTTGTGTATGTATGTGCTTGTATGTGCGTGTGTGTGTGTTTTAATCAGAATTGCACGAAAGAAATATAATCATAATCATAAAAGAAATTAGAATTCAGTTCTTAAATGATATAGTTAAAAAATTATTAATTTTTTACTAACTCTTATTCGTATTATTTAGCTTTTCGGACTATTGTCCTCATCTTTATTGTTATATACACAACGTTTCGGCTGATCTACCTTCCTGCATTTTTCAAGTACTTCTTGTCGAACTCGGAAACCTTCTCTTCGAATTCTGGAATCTCTTGTCGTAATCGGGAGCCATCACGGAACTTTGAACCCAACCCTTTATTCTGCCCACGGGGGTATACTGCTCTTGTTCCGCTAACCATACCTGGGAAAAAGTATTGAGCTGTGCTAATTCATTGTTCTATGTTGCTATAGCCCTTGACCAGGATTGAAACTGCAGCTTAAAGATAACTGTCACTTAGAACTGTATTAACTCAACGTCTATATCCACTACGCTATGTGACCAATTGGATTCGGGGCCCTTCCTGTCGTAATCGGGAGCCTTTCAATTGAACACATGACACAACTGATGTAAGGGTTGACTTCATACACTTCTAAGTGATAAAGATCAGAAGGTTATGGTTCAATCCTGGCCAAGGGCAATAATAACATAGAGCACTTAACATAGCTTAACACTTGTAACCGGGTCTTAAATTTGCTGTGACCCCCTACTTGATACCTTGTGGCTCTCTCTTTTTTAAAATTTAGCATTTTGCCGCCCCAATTTGATTGCCCAAGGGAGTCATATGGCCCCTGTTCAGAAACCATGATCTAAAAGATTGTAGGGTTTTACATTTTATAGCGTGTCCTGGGTATGACGTTAAACTGTATATAATAGTGAAGTTCTCATTTTGGAGCTCTTGGGAGAGGGGATGCCCCTTCATCTTAATTACTCCCAGGTCCACTCTAATCCGCATTGTATTTACTTTTAGGGTCCCATCTATGAGTTAAATAGAAGAAAAAATTTTTTTTAATCATTAACCATCAAGAATGAATGAAACAATGCCTTCGATGCAAAATAACCCAACAAGGGTTGACATGCCGTAAATCTAACTAATTAACAAACAAACATGATGTAATGAATATGCATATACCTGGTTTCCCACTCACAGTAATATGATTGGCTGGTGTCAGGTATAAATACTGACAATGTAGAGGTACAATTGCCTAGTACTATTACTACGCCTACTACTCTGACGTCTACTACTATTACTACGCCTACTCATACGACGCACCAGTATTACTATTTAGCTGATCAACTGTACCACACTACTACTTCTAATAATATATCCCTTACCCGGTTATATCAAACAAAAAAAACCTGTTACCCTGCACCTCCAGCATTTTGAAGACTATACTTTTGGGATTATCCTTGTAATTAAAAGTTTCAACTAAAAATAAATTGTTCGATAAGTTTTTTTATTAGATTGTCCAATTTTCACAGGTCGTTCGTTGAATTGGAGAAAAGAAAGAAAATAAAGAGAAACAAAAAAAGGAAATTTGAAACTTTGTGTAAAAACTAACAATTTTCAGAACAATTAAAAAAAAAAGGAATTAAAAGAATATCTTTTTCAAAAATAACAGATTTTATTTAAATTTCAAAAGTTTATGACAAATTAAGATCTTTGCTTTTTACAATAGCTGACTCAGAAATAATAAGTCATCTACTATCAAATGTTCATTAATTAATAATATAATATATATATATATATATATAATATAATATATTATAGAGAGAGAAGAGAGAGACGAGAGAGAGAGGGGGTCTTCACGGAACAGAGGACTTGCTACTACTAACACACTCTCTACCCATTTTAATAGCATGTCAAACCCTCAAAAACACTTCAATTTTTATTCTTCTATAATGCCCCTTTCAACAAATCTATAAAACAATTTTCTTCAAATAAAGAAAATTTTTCTCCTGGCGAGGTCGAAACTAGTTGAGAATAAATCACATATAAGAAATATTCCTGCTTGTCTTATTACTTTTGTTTATATATTATATATATATATACGTATGTTGTGTGTGTGTGTGTTGTTTGTGTGTTAGTACAAACACTTTCTATACACATATGGTACCTAAAAATGTAATCTTCTGCAAATAAAAAATAGCCATAGTCACCTTCCCCAGAACACTAATTGACTATAAATTAATAAATAAATAAATAAACAGAACACTTCTTCATCGGCACTGTGCCCAGGTCCTCTCTGATCCAGAGTGGTAGTACATATTAGGGACTCATCTATAGGTTAAAAGGATAAAAAAATATTAGTTCTAAAAATGTGTTAAAAATTGAATACCGAACATGCATGAATAGAACAAAACGTCTTCGGCATAAGAAAAACCAACAAGTTGACATACCATAAAAACCAACCAAAACCAACCAAACAAACAAAACAAAACCATCTTATAGTTGTACTGTATAACGCTTTTGTATTTCTTATAATTAAAAACCTGTTTCCACACAGACATAGATATGTATATACACAGTTGCACTTTTGTTTGCTCGAGCGCGAACGTTTTGTGAGCAGACAGCCAGTTATGCTGACATTCGAAAACTTTCACTCATAAAACACTTTGACAAAGGCGAATTGTCATTGAAAACCTCGAAGACGCCATGCCGATTATCTATGACACCCTGATCGTAATAATCTGGCACGAAATCAGTACCCTTAGATAGAGGCATCGGGTGTCTCAGGTGGGCCGTTCTCCACACGCACGTATTTTTGCTAAATGGCAGAAAAAGTGAATACCATGACATTGTTGATTACCTTCGCCCCCAAGCTCAACGATTTTTTATTTTATTTATGTCTTTCTTCCGTTCATTGGTTCTAACGATCCTCTATTTATATACTTCAGATATATCTCTCTCTCTCTCTTCTCTCTCTCTCTCTCTCTCTCCTCTCTCTCTCTCCTGTCCTCTCTCTCTCTCTCTCTACCATATATATAATAATATAATATATATATAGTATCAATACATACTATACTACTATATATTATCCCGCGTATATTCATATCTATTAACTCCTATGTATCTCGGATATCTTCTTATCTATCTATCTATTATCTATCTATCTTCCAATATCATCTCATCTTAATATTTTTATCATCTTCGATTTAATTATAATGAAATATCGACTGATCGCCTTATTTCTCAATTCAAACAGGTATAGAATTTCTACCATAATCCCCCAACCTTGTGATAGATAGATAAGATTTAGGTGGATAATAATAATATATTATAATATATCATATATATTTATTATATTATAGTGATTATATGTGTTACTTTTGATAGTATTCACCAAAATTGATGAATCAACGTACATATAAAGATTTGCAGTATATTTACATATTAACAAGTATTCTGATATATAAATAATAATTATTTAAATATAATATATATAATATATATATATATCATGCCTGTTTAGACACAAATTATTTAAAAATTATTCTTTAGTCCTATGTTTGTGTTTTTTTAAGAATCATACCCGTTTGTTGTTGATTTCTCGTTTTCGTTCTTTCTTCTTCTTTTTTTTTTTTTTTAAAATATAAAGAAAAACTGGAAAATCACACAAGTGAAGTAAAATTGTATTAATAATGATGACATACTTCCTCATCTTTTTACGTACTACTAACTCAACTTACAATGAGAGTCGTATTTAATCATTTGGACTGCCATTGAATTTTGACTAACCTTTGCACTTGAATTTTGGATTACTTGCATTTGAATTATTGAACTACATTTGCATGATTTTGAAACTACATTCTGCATTGTATTTTGATTCTTCCATGAATTTGGACTACCTTTGCACTTGAATTTTGATACCTTTGCATTAATTGGACTACCTTCGCATTGAATTTTGGACTACCTTTGCATTGAATTTTGATACTGCATTATATTTAACTACATAGGCATTGAATTTTAAACATTTGCATTGTATTTGGACTACTTGCATGAATTTGAACTACATTTGATTGAATTTTGATACTATCGATTTAAACTACTTACAAAATTTTGGACTACCTTTGATAATTGACCCTCTCTCT
>CM042161.1:24258098-24274941 GCA_023376005.1 Doryteuthis pealeii | reverse complement strand
ATTTGGCCATGTATGGGGGAGGAATGAATTCTATATTTATGTAGGCCATAATCTCCCACCAAGCGATAGACCTACTGTTATCATATTGTTGTTGTGTAAAAGAGCTATGTGGGAGAGGGACGCGTAATATTTGGAAAAAATTCCCGTGATGTTAAATGGCTAATTCCGTGATGTTAATCGGCTCCGGCTGCTCCCGGGACACGCGCGTCGGAGGATTCGATATTCTTTTAAATTTTTACTAATAAATATACAAGCTTGCGCGTGAGGCATAGTGAATAAAGTTTGTTACGGGAGGCAGCCCGAAATGTACATTACAGCGCCCCGTCTCAATCAAACTGTACTTAATACGATAGCTAGGAGTATGCAAGTATGACCGCGAGGATATGAGATAACTGAATAAATAAATAATCACAACTAGTATTTCATTCGTGCTGAAAGTAAATGAGAATTTTACTTCACCGAAAATATTAGTTTTGAAAAAAAAAGTTAAATAAATTCAACCACATATTTCGAGATTGTAGGTTCGTCTTGAATGACTCAGTTTATATTTAAACATACGACACAACGTGTGCTGCATCAAAGATACTATACCTGGCGCCTACACGTACAGATAACTTTATTTTTTTAATAATAATGACAGGTAATCATACGAAATGAGGGGTGAAAAAAAGTAAGATATAGGTTAATCTAGTATATATAATAGACTACGCTCACATTCGATAGAGAAAGAAAGCTAAAAATAAGAAAAGGTAGGGGAGAAGTAATACTCCGGCACACAGTGTGAAATAAAATATTTCATGCCAAAAAACAACATGCATATTAATTCTCTGACAGAAATTGTTTTCGACCATTTAATTGAAGTGGTCTATCCATAGAGCGAAAGTTGTTGTATGATAGAGAAGAAGGGTGAAAGTGGAGCGTTAATAGAGACTGACAATGCACCTGGTGCAGATGAAATTTTATTATTTGCAGGCGGTGAACATTCTTGTCAAATTAGATTTTTTCGAGTTATTCTCATGGTTTCAGCAATTGGTATTCTACTGTTTTGAAAATAAAAATTAAGGAATAATATCGGTCTTGTTCAGTATTTTATTAATCAGAAGCATTATAGTCCATCAAACCGAAACCTCAATAAGAGTTTAGTATATGTATAGAAGTTGAATATAAATGATATATAAAAATGTAAGGACAGACTAACGCCATCTGTCTTTCAAAAAGTCAAATAAGACGAAAAGAGTTGCAATCCCAGAGAGAGAACTGTAGACCCATCAGATAATGTTTTCAACTCGAATAAGATGTAGAATCCTGTAGTATTTCTTGTATTTCAAAATATATATATATTATATCTATATTCTATATAACCTTTAATTATTCCTAAATTGTTGCAGTAAGCTTGAACAGAGCTACTTTTTTACTATTATATTATATATTTATAATTTACTGGTATATATATGTGGTGTGGTTGTGGTGTGGTGTGTTTGTGCTGTTCGTGTGCAGGTAGATTGTGAGCGTTTTAAGTGTAGTAGAGAATAGAGAGGAAAACTGTGGATATGAATTCTATAGAAATTCAAAACGATAGTATACGCAACTTGGAGGGGATATATACCTCACCGTGCATGAGGGTTTGCGGACTTGACCTATTGTATTCAGCTTTCATCAGTCGTTTTGAGTGACACTGTCCTGCATGTACTTAGGTTTGAGTTTTTGGTTGCTCTCGGGTGTTACCACATTCCTCTATTCTATTTTAACTAATAATATTCTGTAGAGTAATTTACTCAATCCTCCTATCTCGATATATTCTAATATTATAACTATGTTAGTAATACGCACCATTATATAATATATATATATATATATATATATATCGAGAGTAAACAACCAGACGATGTTTATGATTAAGGCTATTTTCAGCCGACAAATGGGAGAATATGTGCTTAGCCTTAACATTTAAATAGGTAATCCCGCCTACTTAATTAATTATTAATTAATTAACTTTCAAAAATTAGGTTTCGACTGTCCAGTCTCTGTCTCTCTATCTCACTGCTCTACCTATCTATCTCAGTCTGATTATACTCAGCTGTCAGGCCTTGTGCATCGTCATCAATTCTATAGTTCATATTAACGAAGTTGCTGAGCTAATCATTCGGCGATAGATGTGAATCTTTTAAATCAGTATCCATGTATCTCATCATGCTCTGTTGCCTTCTAATAAACTAATTCCTTGAATGTTAGTTTTAGTGACTCCAGATGTATTTTAAACTCCAGACCTTTCTCAATTTCTTGTAATTCATGTTTTTCATGCCGTTTAACCATTCAAGTTTTGTTGTTTCTTTTCAGCCACCGCCTTCTAGCACCCATATGATAAAAAAGGGCTGGGTTGCCATAAGGGCAATAGGGTTGGGGCAATAATAATAGTCCAGAAATTTTTTGTTCAATTTTCCTCGTGTTTTTTCTCCACTGAGTTGTCGGTATACTGGTTTGGTTTGTTTTACGGCATATCAATCTCAGTGGGTTATTAAATGTCGATAAAGTTTTGAAATAAATTACTTCTTAATGGATACACAATTTTTCCGGGTTAGCTCAGTCGGTAGAGTGTTCGGCAAGGAATCACAAGGTTCTTAGTTCGATACCGGCCCTCGCCAACTCAGCGTATGAGTAGCACAGGGATATGTGCGGTAAAGTGAGGACGCTGATGGTAGATTGGCGCTCCACCTCAGATGCTAAAATAAATCTCCTTGGTCTATACGCTATTGAAAAGGTATAGACTCCTCGCTGTCTGGCTGATACCAGAATTTGGGCGCCCAGAAGAAGACTTTACGTATTACTTTATTTAACGCCATAGATGGACCCTAACAGGTACTACACTCCGAGTCCAAGAGTGGACAGGGAGCAATGGTGATTTGAAGGGGTGTTCCCCCCATTCCTCTAACTCCAAAACTGGAAGGTCACCATCAGATAAAGTTTTAACGCATTCCCAGGCATGGTTGTACCCTCAGCCAACGACTTCTAAGCACCCTAAAAAGGGTTGGGCATGCATAAGGGCAATAGGGTTGGGAAAATCATATAGGTTGCTAAGACGTGATCAGCGATTAATCGAAGGGGGCCTCTCCGACCGCCGTCTAGCCCAAGATAGGGTCATAAAGGATGCTCAACCCCACCTGGGGTTTAATCCTTACAGCATCACGGGCAGCCACCACGGCGCCACAGCTGGCCGCATTGGGGAGTCTTATCCCTCGCAAGAGATGCAGTCGGTGCAATCTAACGCCCCAGCCCACAGGGCGGATTGTGGTCGAATGTAACTTCCTGATTTTGTTTATATTGGCTGATTTCCTTTTTTCGCTATCTTTTGAGCCTCCAGATTATTGGGCTGGTCACACGTCAAGCCCTAGCAAACCTATCTATGATTTCCCCAACCCTATTGCCAGTCGTAGAAGCATTCGCTTTGGAATCGTAAGATTCTGGGTTCGATACTGATCCTCGCTAACTCAGCGCATGTAATCGCACAACTTGAAATCTGATCTGTGTAATCAAATGGGGAAGAGCTGACGAAAGGTGTGGTGTTCAGTCAGCAAAAAAGAAAAAAAAAGAACCCTCTCTCACCTAGTGCTAGTGAAAAGGGGATAGACTCCATTGCTGTCTGGATGATACCGACAATAGGCCACTCCATCGAATTTACTTATTCATCATTATCATTATCATTATTATTTTTATTGTCAATATTCAATTTTCATATTTACTTACGGTTTCTTAAAATCCTTCATATGGTCTTTACTCAAGACGTAGGGTGAAATTATATATTATTATTATTATTATTATTATTATTATTATTATTATTATTATTAAAAGCGAATGGTTTAAGACAGACCGACTCAAGTTTCTCACGGAAGAATATTCGGGGTCCGAAGATTCTCTCCTTCTCCTCGGCCTTTCTTTCTTTCTTTCTTTCTTTCTTTCTTTCTTCTTTCCTTTCTTTCTTTCTGCTTTTTTAGTCTTTATTTCTTTTCAGTCCTTCCTTTTCTGCACTTCCTTCCTTCTTTCTTTCTTTCTTTCTTTCTTTCTTTCTTTCTTTCACTTCGGTATTGTTTCCTTTCTTTTTTTCAGTCTTTCTTTAAGTTCTTAACTTATTTATTTCTTTTTTAGTTTCTTTCTCGTCCAGATGTAAGCAGTGACATTGACCCTGTGACTCTGAAGGTACATTTTGTTCATGACCTTAAGACTCTTAAGGGTGACTGGAACTCGGTGTACTTGTTACTGAAATTGAACACGAAAGACCAGGCCGCGTTTAAGAAGGTGATTGATAGCCAGTACCCCGAACACGGTGTTTCTTTTCTTTATCTTCGTCAGATTAGACACTGCTACGCTAGTGATTTTGACATACCTGAAGAGAAACGCGAATATTAAAATTTGGTGAATGCCATGGGTCATTACGTTAGATAGTCTTCCATTTATGATCCGCTATATCTGTTTTCTTACATACGTAGCGCACTCTGTGAGCTAACGAATAAGTAGCCAATGTGTGCAACACATTTTACCGTCACTACTGTTTGAAAAGTAAGGTAAATCCATGGGGGAAGGGTTAATCTCAGTGGCTTATTCACATATTTTTTTTGTAACCATCGAGACAAGTTAGTAATTAGGCAATATAGTATATATATATATATATATATATATATATATATATATATATATTATATATATTATATATATATATATATATATATATATATATATATATATATATATATATATATACAACCGCTCGCACAAGCAGGATGTGACACGTTTAATTTCTTAAGCGGAGTTTAGCAGGTTTGAATACAGAGCTTTCCTTCTCCTAGACTGGTTGCCTTGCCAAAGTTAAAGAGCCCAGGCTGCCCTACTATTTACCAATAGCTTGGAAGAATAGTTGGATTCATACCTCTTCTATGTAGAATCCAAAAAGCGATCGAAAATATTGCCTGGGTCCAAATAGAAAACTTTGTTTTTATGAAAGGAATAACAAATTAGTTGTACCCATAGCTGGAGGGAGAATAGTTGGATATCTTTCCCACTGGTATTAGTGCTATGAGATATGCAAAAAACTTAGTCTATGCAATGTATCTCCTAATGGAATAGGGCGGTAACCGTGCCGATACTTTTAGTTGTTATACATATTCTAATAGCCATTCTACTTGTTTTTACATTCTGTCATCTTCATTCAACTCCCCTAAGAGGATTGAGATCGACTAGGAATAGATAGCAGTCTCGTAAAACTGTCACTTTTTTGTAATGTTGACGTAAATTTTGGCTGGCAGGAATTATTCATGATGCCTAATGACTGCATAAAAATAACATACATGCACGTAAAGACTTCCTTTAGACTCCTGTCAATAGTGAAAATAGATATAGCAGCAACTTTGCTGCAACTGCTAAGAAAGTGACGATGTATTGAGAAGAATTGATTGCACATTCACAACTCACTCTTTTTAATCTTCTGACAATTCAGTGACAATACCATGCACAAGATGACCGGCGACGGTACTTAGTCCAAAAAGCAGACTTTACCAGTTTTTTGTTTGTTAAATAAATTAGTTATATTTTTATTTAACCGTATTGAGTAGATTACAAGCTGAGATTTCTATTTATTTTATTTTAATATTATATATATATATATATATATATATATATATATATATATTATATATTATAATGGAGATTCTGTGTTTGTCTGTAACAGAAACTATATCACTACTCATGTCACAATTCCCTTTGTTAATTATATCACATTCTCCATGATTTTATTTCTTATTTTAACTTCAATTAATAATATTATCTGCGTTATTCGGACTATTGTCCCCATCTTCATTGTTATTTGTACAATGTTTCGGTCGATATCCCCTCCGGCCTTCTTCAGGTATTTCTTGTCGGACTCGGACTCGGGAACCTTCTTTTCGAACTTGGGAACTTTCTTGTCGTAATCGGGAAAAGAAGGTTCCCGAGTCCGAGAATGTTCCCGAGTCCGAGAAGGTTCCCGAGTCCGACAAGAAATACCTGAAGAAGGCCGGAGGGCATATCGGCCGAAACATTGTACAAATAACAATAAAGATGAGGACAATAGTCCGAATAACGCAGATAATACTAATCTTCAAGCCTCATCTCAAACATTCAGAGAAATTCAATTATTGACAAAATTATTTTACATTATTAATACTATTGGCCATATCTGTATACTAATAACATGCAATTGTATTTATATACAACAAAATAGTGGTTTATAGTCCTAACGGGAAGGCTAATTCGCATATTGATATTACAAATTTTATTTTAATAAATATATGCTTAATATTATTGATTTCTAATTCTTTGGTTTTATCTTAATGAATAGAAGCAAAAATATCGGGGATAAATCTGAAAAGAAATCCATTTACAAGAAGAAATAATTGTAATTTTATTTTTTACTTACTATTTTTGCAAAATAGTTAAATTAGGAAAATTTATTAATGACATATGGGAGTGATGGAAGAGTTGTTTTAAGTTATTTCTCTGAAAGTTTGAGATGAGGCTTGATGATTACTATTATCTACGTTGTTCGGACCATAGCTGCGTTACCCCAGCTATGGTTAGCGGAATGAGATCAGGTACCCCCGTGGACTGAATAAAGAGTTAGGTTCAAAGTTCCGTGATGGCTCCCGATTACGACACAAAGGTTCCCGATTACGACAAGAAAGTTCCCGAGTCCGAAAAGAAGGTTCCCGAGTCAGAGAAGGTTCCTGAGTCCGACAAGAAATACCCGAAGAAGGCCGGAGGACATATCGGTCGAAACGTTGTACAGATAACATTGTTTTAAGTTGTTCTATTTTTCGATTATACACCGCTCAGTTTCAAATCTTTTTATCTGCATTCTTATTTAGTTTCATTAGCCATTATAATTTGATATAATATTTTATCACATTAAAACTTAAATACTAGCACCCGGAGGGTGCATATATTTGCTACTATATATAAATGTGTGTGTGTTTGTGTGTGAGAGAGATAATTTAATAAAAATTATTAAAGTACATTTCCCTTAAACGACCTCATGTAAACAATACTGAAATCCGAGAAGTTATGACATCTTTAGAAATATAACCAGGATAACTCTAACTTTATTAATTAAGTACTTTTACTAAACCTAAAAAGCTTTTAAGTATAGAGGGCGCTGTAATTCAACCTAGCATATTAAAATAACCATATGTAAGATAGGTCAACCGCACTCATAGAGTTAATATAAAAACTTGAAACAATCCTGAGTAATTTCAGAGAGCTTTGACAATCGAGAAATATAATAACATTTGATAATCGTAAAAATCTTGAAAATATAATGCCGGGTTACCTCAGTCGGTAGAGCGTTCGACTAGAAACCACAAAGTTCCTAGTTCGATACCGACCCTCGCCAAAAGTATAATTGAAAGGGCCATATTTACTGCTAGACGACCAATGAACACGTCAGGTTCCTGTTCTAATTGTAATCCATGATTATATTGATGCTTCTATTGAGAAGATTGAAGGATTACAAGTTGATGCATTTTAAGGGCCGGGTTAGCTCAGTCAGTAGAGCGTTCGGCTAGAAACCACAAGGTTCCTAGTTCAGTTGGTAGAGCACCCGGTCAGGAACCCCAAGATTCCGGTTTTGATATCGGCCCTAGCCAACTCAGCGTATGAGTAGCACAGAGATCTGTGCGGTAAAGTAAGGAGCTGATGGTAGTTGTGGCACACCACCAGACGCAAAAACAATCATCTTGGTCTAGCGCAATTGAAAAGGGGATAGACTCCCTCGCTGATAGGCTGATACCGACTTTAGGCCACCCCGACGACTTTACTTACTTACACAGCGAGGGCCGAAATATTTACTGCAAATAACAGTGTATGTATGTGTTCATGTGTGTCTGTGCTTGCACGCGCGTGTGATTTTTTATGGACGCATTTGTGTGTCTCCGGAGGAGCGTAGTGTAATGGTTATTAGTATAGGAAATTTCACGTAGCGCTAATCTCTGCCAAGCAGTAAAACTCCCCCAATGGGGCCACCTGTTGGCCGTGAGTGGCGACCCGTGATGAATCCTGGTTGATGAGCAGTCCATTACATGCAGCACACCACTTAGACACTTACTTAGGCTAGACGGACGGTCGGAGGGACATCCACCGATTAATCGGCTGGTCTCGTCAAGACCTAGCACCTATATGATTGTCCTCATTTTATTGTCCTTATGGTAAGCCCGAACCCCTTTTTATCATATGGGTGCTAGAAGACGTTGTCTGAGAGTCTCCATGTCCTGGAGGTCTGAGAATGTAGAGCACACTTTCATCATCGCTTCCAGATCCACTCTGACCTGGAGTACTAGTACCTGTTAGGACCCATCTATGGGTTCAATAAAATTTGTTTATGAAAAAAAAATGTACTTCTAAACTATCACTATGAATATTTTAAAAGTTTACCGGTATTAAATGACCCACCGAGGTTGATATGCTGTAAAACAAGCAAACCAACAAATTATTGAATTGCGTCACAGGATGAACATCATCAAATTCTAGCTGGTAGTCATATGGGTGGGGTACCCACATACATTCATTTTGTAAACTTAACTCTTACATTCATAATGGATTAGAAATATTAGTATACATATATAATGACATTTCATTAAAACTTTCAAGGTCAATGCTAAAAGAAATAAACGCCGCCCTGTCGGCTGGGGCGTTAGAATGCACCAACTGCACCTCTGTAGAGGGGCAAGACGCCCCCAAATGGGGCCACGTGTTGCCGTTGGTGGCGACCCGTGATGCTTAAGGATAGAACCCAGGTGGATGAGCAGTTCATGACTTGCAATACTCCACTTTGGCCCTATCTTGGGTTAGACGAGCGGTCGGAGAGGCCCCCTCCGATCAATCGGCTGGTCACGTCAAGACCTGACACCTATATGATTTTCCCAACCCTATTGCCCTTATGGCAACCCCAAACATTTTTTTATCATATGGGGCTAGAAGGCGGTGACTGAGGGTCTCCATGTCCTGGGAATGACGTTAAACTCTATCTGATGGTGAGGTTCCAGTTTTGGAGGTTTGGGGAATGTGAACACCCCTTTATAACCATTGCTCCCTGGTCCACTCTGACCCGGAGTGGAATTACCTGTTAGGGTCCCATCTATGGGTTAAATAGAAAAATGTGTTTTATAAAAAAAATTGTATTATCCATTAAGAATTGATTTATTTCAAAACTTTATCGGCATTAAATGACCCACTGAAGTTGATATGCCGTAAAATCAAACCAAACCAAACCAAACCAAAAGAAATAAACGTTTTTCTATTCTGTATTATTCAATCTTCTAGTCAGCCAGAAAAAAGTTTGGTTCCGGGAATATTAACACAGATTGATATAAGCGTAGATGAGATATTACTACCTAGGTACGTGAATGGCTGCACCACTGGGACCCTAACGAAGCGATTAGAAAACAAGCTAGACAGTAGTCGCAAAAGAATGCTGCGCGCGATCTTAAAGAAATCGTGGAAACAACACCCTACAAGAAAGTAGCTCTACGGCCACCTGCCACCTATCACACAAACCATCCGAGTGAGACGAACAAAACATGCTGGACACTGCTGGGAAGCGAGTATGAACTCATAAATGACATCCGCCCGTGAAAACCAGTACATGGCCACACCAGGGTGGGTCACACAGCAAAGCCTACATTGATCAGCTCTGTATGGATACTGGATGCTGTGCAGAGGACCTGCCGAGGCGATGAGTTATAGGGACGGTTGGCGAGAGACTGTTATGGATATTCGTACTGCTCGAGGAGGAACTCATAATTGATGTCTTCCTGTGGAAACCAGCACATGGGCACACCAGGACAGGCCACCCAACAAAGACCGACATTGATCAGCTCTGTAGGGATACCGGACCTGCGCAGAGGACCCGTCGAGAGCGATGAGTGACAGGGACGGTTGGCGAGAGATTGTCACGAATATCCGTGCTGCTGGCGTGACATGATGATGATGACTGTATTGTTGTTTTTGTTGTTGTTGTTGGCATCCTTCGGTCTACGAGAGACAATGGAGTAGTGTCCAATGTTTTTTTTATTGGAATTACGTAGCCTGGGCGGGTTTGTATGTAGGATTAGCTGTTTCCCAAGCAGCAAATTCTACCTCTCCACACTGCCGATGTGATTCAAAGGAAAGAAGTTTGGCAGCGGTAGTGTCGTAAGAGTTGATTTCAGCATCACACCACCTAGGAGACTCCGGCTCCGGATTTGTTTTCGGTGTTTACTCCCCTAGCCTTTCGTTAAGATGAGGTAAACCCGCTAGGCAGTGGAGGTCTTGTATTGAACTTTTCCTTGTCCTGGATGGGTCGCCGACCAAGGCTAAGGAGCCCCTTCTAGCCTCCTTAGGGATTATGTGAGTAGTAGGTACCCCAATCCTACTACTGTCGCTGTTCATGAAAAATGAAATGAGAATTGGAGTATGGTATATTTTGCATTTATCGATCAAATAAGCAACAGTAAAGATGGAACCAGATACCCTCTAACAAGGAGGGAGACAAAAGACTAACAGTCAGGCAGACAAGGACGTGAGCCCATGTGGGACCACACGCATGATACACACTGTTGAATTCTATCCAAAACCATCCCACCGTATTCCCTATCAGTGAGAATTAATAAAACAATATTGTTATATGTTAAACATATTTTACTGTTTTTATTATCATTTTGTTATTCCTACATCTCGGGATATAACAAGCACCTTCATATGTTTTTTTTTTCTTTTTTTTGTGAGGGGGTAAGTCCACTAGAAGCGTCTAAGGGGTTCTAGCTTTCACTGAATTTATACACATATATATACATATATGTGATATTATGAAAAATTGAAGAAACACAAATTCATAAATAAAGTAATGTTTATTTCACCTACGCTGCAGTGTTTCGATCTGTTTCAATAGATCTTCAATAGATCGAAACACTGCAGCATAGGCGAAATAAACATTACTTTATTTATGAATTTGTGTTTTTTTCAATTTTTCATAATATCAGATACTGTCGGATTCATTTCCACTTTTTCTTCACATACACATATAACATATATATACACGTAAAACACGCAAATACATAAAAATAATCGACTGATACAAAGATTTACTACCCTATCACGTGTAGTATACTAGGGAAATCTTAGAAATGTCTTTGTTGTTTATACTGCTTTTTATTGCTTGTACAATTAGTCTACTGTAGTCGGTCTTTTGCAAGAAACATTCAGAAAGTATGAACATGGGCTCCACATGAAATTACAGAAACAAGCATCTGTCGGAATTTAAGCATTTTCTCTTCAGTCTTGCGGTGAAACATGTCAGATTTCGGCAAGGTGATCACTGACTAGAACGAAAACAACAAAAAAGGAATTCCTGACAGGAATCCAAAATGAAGAAAACGATATTTAGATTTCATGGAAGCCATCAACATAGGAATATATACGAAATACACCGAGAAATACAACCCTTCAATGTATTTGATAAGATCCAAATAACGATTTATTTTACAAATAACAATGTGGAACTCATATATATATATATATATATATATATATATATATATATATATATTATATAAAATTTATTTCAACCACATTACTGCAGTAATGCGGTATCGTGCTCTGTCTGTCTACTCACTGGCACTAGACACATTGCATTCTCATTACGGTTTACCTGCACCAGCTTGGTTAAACCACACATGGAAAGATCCTAACTACAGAATATATATATATATATAATATATATATATATATATATATATATATATATATATGGTCTCTGACTATGCCTGTGAAATCCCGGTTTCGATTCCTGTCGGAGGGAGTCGTTAGTATACATCGTGAAGAGATTAATAAAGTTCGAAACAGTCTGTACGGTGTTCTGCATAGCGAACCATCCTTTTGCCGGGATTCACTTGTCAAGATTATTTTTCTATAATTATCGAATTGCGATACATGCATTATAATTGCCTTCAAGCAAAATAAATAATATATATATTATATATATATATATATATATATATATATATATATATATATATATATTAGGGTATGTCGATTTTGGAACAGTAACGTCTCCCATGTTGCAGATTAACATAAAGAATTACCCCACAAAACTTTTTTTTTCATAACTTTGTTTTCATTTGAGGAAATATATTTCAATCTTTTATAATTTTATCCCTGTTACAGCTTAATCAATGACGTATAATCAGCATATCGGAGGTATCGTTGATGATGGGAGATATTTTCAATTTTAATTCTGATAATAATATATTATTCGTCTTATCTTAGAAAACTAGTTTTCTGTTTTAAATATTGAAATTGCTAAATCATCTCATCAATTTCCGAGCCAAATGTTGCGAAAAAAGTGCATTTTAATTTTGATGGTATTTCCTCACACAATGGTACAAGTAAGAGATCTAGTTTTTGGTATCAGTATATATATATATATATATATATATATATATATATCTTATTATAATGGAGATTGTGGGTTTGTCTGTCTGTAACCGAAACTATATTACTATACAAGTCACAATTCCTTTCGTTATTTACATCATATTCTCCATGATTTTATTTTTATTTAAACCTCAATTATTAATAAAATTGTCTTACATTACTTACACTGTTGATCATATCTACATAATAATAACATGCAATTGTATTTATATATACAACAAAATAGCGGTTTACAGTGTGAATGGGAAGGCTAATTTGCATATTGATCTTAAAAAATTGATTTTAATAAATATATGCTTAGTATTATTGATTTCTAATTGTTTGGTTTTATCTTATTGAATATGAGCAAAAATCTCTTCAATAAATCTTAAAAGAAATCCATTAACAAGAAGAAATAACTGTAATATTATTCTTACTTCTTATTTTAACTAAACAGTTAAATTAGGAAAAATTAACAATGAAAGACGGGAGTAACGGAAAATGTTGGAAGAGTTAGTTTCAAAGTTGTTCTATTTTTCAATCATACCCCCTTTGTTCAAAATCTTTTTATCTACATTCTGATTCAGTTTCATTAGCCTTTCTAATTTAATATTATATTTTATTATAAAATTTAACTAAAATACTTGCACCCGGAGGGTGCATATATTTGCTAGTATATATATATATAATATATATATATATATATATATATATATATATATATATATATATATATATCAAAGAGTTACTAACATGTAAACATTGTATTTAGCATAAGTAGTTAATCCAAAAGGGATCAATATATCTTGTGAAATATAGAGCATTAATATATATATATATATATATATATATATATATATATATATATATATATATATATATACTATCTGGAAATGGTTATTGTGTCTCTGTATAATGCAAACATCCTCTTCTGTAAAGTACACAATTGGAGGAATACCTTTAAAATAATTACTAAATTTGGGGAAATCCTTTTTGCTTGAAAAATACTTAAAATATCAAATACATTTCTGCACTTGTATCCGCATATGCAAGTCCGTGAATAAATAGTTTCATAATCATGGGATTATAAAAATTCCCACACTTTCCACCACATAGGGAGAAATCGAGAAGAATATGAGTAATGGAAAGAAAGAAAAATAGATTAAAAATGAAATTCATTTAAAAATATTGCAACCCATAGGAAATCCATAGGAATATTTTACTAAATGTATGGAAATGTGATATCTCTCTCTCTCTCTCTCTCTCTATAATATTATATATATTATATATATAATATATATATATATAATATATATATATGATAAATTAATCTTTAAAAAGTGCCCAGTGCTTTTAGGGTAGAGCTGGTTTGAAACAAGACTTTAAAATACTAACTCTGTGGTATGCTTTACATTTAACGTATCAACAGAACCCTCAGACTTAAGTATATATATATATATATATATATATATATATATATATAATATAGGGTCTGGACAAAATAATGGAAACATTATTTTTCCCTTATTTTGTTCAATTCTAGTGTATATATACATATATAAACTACGCCTAAGCTTATATACAAAGAAAAAGCAAACCGGTAAAACAGTACGATATGATTGGTCCTCCACTTGCCAACAGTGATATACGGAGGTGCGTGGTGTAATATCGACTCGTCGACCCGGGTTCAATTCCTGGACGAGACTGTTTGCATTTCACATAGCGCTAATCCCTTGGAAAGGGTATGATTTCTTGTACAATATTCGTACACCCATCAATTTTCAATATTTTTATGCATTTCTCAGAATAACATATAAAATGAAATTGGCGTCATATTAGCATTAGATTCTGAGAAATACATTAAAATATTTAAAATTGATGGATGCATAATAGTTGCCTCCAATTTTCCCTGTAAAATTTACCCCCCCCCCCTATATTTAACTCAATGAAACTTGCATAAGGGTTAATATTATCTTGAGAATTTCTATGTCCATTCGAAAGAAGAAACATTAAACAAACTCCTGATGATTTTGAAAACAAAATTTTCAGCTTACGGAAATTATGAAAATTATGAGCAAATAACAATGTTTTCATTTTTTCACCGTTAAATCAATTGAATTTTAACGTCGCCAAAAACAAGTTATGACTAGAGGCTTTTAAAAAAATTCTATAAAAAATCAATTAGATTTTGAAGAAAATTTCCATAATTCCTTAGCTTTTGATGAAAATATGTCTGAAATAGTTTTTTCCTCAAATATATTAAGGAAAATAGTTTTTTACGAGATCTCCACCCTCTATTTTATTTTATGAAATATGAAAAAATGAACCGACAAAAAACGATTTTTTTCTCTTTTTCTATAAAGATACGAGTCTGAATAATTATATCAGCAGATTTTTATAAGTTTAAATGCGAGAGTTTTTTTGGTAAAATAATGATGAATACAGAATTCTGCGACAGAAATATCAATAAAGAAACTGACCGTGTTGTAAAAAACCGGACTGATTTTTTTATTTTTCAAGATAACGGTGAGTAATGTTCTTCAATCGGATAATTTGATCTTTGAATTAACTGGTTATTTTTTGGAACAACCCTTTATGTTCGTGATTTCTTTTTGTGAGATTTTTTTTTTAAGTTCAAAAATGTTTACGTCTCTTCCTTCAATACGGCCTAATCTGATCACGTGACCCATTTTGGTGGTACCTAGTGTACAAATGATTTTGTCGTTGACTATATATATATACTTCGTGCTACACCAAAAGTTCTGGGTATCTAATGTCTTTACAATTATGAACATTATAAAACTACGATTAGTCAGCAGATATTTCGAGGTGAGCCCACCCAAAAGAATGACCTGCATTAAAATGTGCAAATGTTGCTCTTACATAAGAAACAGCAACAGTCATGGGTCCCCGGTTTATTTGATATTTATTTACCCTGCGGGATACGTTTGTCTCACTGCATCGGTTGGCAGTTGAAAAACCGTAAATAAAATATATAAGTATGGCGAATTTTTTTAAGTAAAAATACATACACACATATTAAATTGCACACCAGGGTAAGTCGATTTTTCATTTTTTTTAAATATCAAATTATCCATCTATGCGAAAGTTGTGTGTTAGCATACTGAATACTGATACTAAAAATTAGATCTTTTACTTGCACCATTGTTTGAGGAAATAGCATCAAAGATCGTCTACTAAAATGCACTAAAAACCCACGTTTTCGCAAAATTTAGCCCTATAAAACGAGAATTTTTAGTGCATTTTAGTAGACGATATTTGATGTTATTTCCTCAAACAATGGTGCAAGTAAAAGATCTAATTTTTGGTATCAGTATCAAGTATACAAACACATAACTTTCGCGTAGATTGACAAGTGAAAGTGAAAAATCGACCTACCCTATTGCACACACACAAAAAAACACACACAGATTCATATATATATATATATATATATATATATAATATATATTATATATATTGATTAGATGATTTAAATATCTTTTGTCTACATATTTTGGTTTCAACCCTTTGAAGCCACCAAATGGATGTTACAAAGTCAGACCGTAATTGGATAATAAATTTGCCATGACTAATGTGTTCGAAAGTACTTGGGAACATATTAGTTTTGCAAAATTCCGGGCCGACATTGTAAGATTCATTCGGAGGGTTGAAAGAATTGGAAGTAAAATATGTACACCAAAGATGTCTATATCATTTAGCCATATATATATATATACATGCATACATTATATATATATATATATATATATATATATATATATATATATATACACACACATATATGTATATATAAATATATATATATATATATATATATAATATATATATGTGTGTGTATATATATAGTCATCCATATACGGTAACGACTGGGCTCTTTTGCTTTACTTAACAATCGGTCTCAGAAAAGTGGAAAAACACTGAATTCGAAACCTGTAGAGTGGTCCTGTGACGCAGCGGTGAACCATTCTTCCGTTATCAACCCATCCAAAAAGGTATGACTGGTTCTACACAAGCCTCCGCTGCTATAAACAAATCCCCTCTCCGGTTCATTTGTTAAACTTCGATTTTGTTAAACGGTCATCATCAAATCTATGAACTAACATACGAATATGAACTTTTGATTCCTGCGTTATATGTCACAGAGATAGATAGATAGATAGATAGATAGATAGAGAGAGAGAGAGAGAGAGAGAGAGAGAGAGAGGGAGACAGACAGACAGACAGACTGACTGACAGACAGACAGGCAAGGCAGGCAGGCAGGCATATGCGTAATTCCTTACTTTTTGACGTGTACACAAGGAAATTGCGGTCTGTGCCGTTTTAGTACGTTAGTGAATCGTACGGATCTGT
>CM042161.1:24238098-24245598 GCA_023376005.1 Doryteuthis pealeii | reverse complement strand
GATTTTCGAGGATTGACCCTTATTTAACTTATCTCTACGCACGAAAGATCGCCGTTATCACCCCCACCCTTCTTTTGTGTCGCACCAAAACATTTCAACTGGAAAATACCGAATACTTTCACATAGGAGATTTTTCAATGCTATTATTAGTAAACGGTGTGACGTGATTGGGGACCAGGAGTGGTAATATTTGTTCGAGTCGAGTGTATGGGGTGGAACTGTCCTAAAATCATTTGTATTAGATAGGAATACTTGAAACTATATAACAAGGTGCAAACAATTGATTACTATTAGATTAGAATAGTATTTTAAAACTAATAATTAACTAATTTAATTAAACCATATAATCCATATCCATTAACGACAGAGTAAATATATATATACATTCACAATCACCAGGACTTGGTTTTTGAGTAAAAATAATGAAGATTTATTTATATTTGGGAAGATATTTAAAAATTAAAATTTGTATTGTAACAGAAGGTAATTGAAATATGATGTTGATTGATTGAATCGCCTCATTTGTATTGTTTTTTTTTAATTGTAAATTATTGAATTAAAATTTCTTACTATATTGTTATATATTTACGTGGGATTTTATGAGGCATCCAGTTGTAAAAATAATGATAGATTTGATTTATATTCATGAAGATAATTTAAAAAGAGAATTTAAATAGTAAAGCATGGATTTTTTTTTGCATTTAATATTTTAAATAGAAAACATTGCTTTTCTTTTCAGAGTGTCTGTGCACTTATTTTTTCTGACACCCCAACAGGCCGAATCAACGCATGGTCTCTGTTTAGGTAGGGATTTTTTTAGATACGCTTACGTGTATATGTACGTGCGTCTACACGCATATATATATATATATATATATATATATATATATATATATATATTATATATATATAAAAGGTGGCTTACCGGTGAATATGGGCACGATCGTTGGAGGTGCACAAAATCCAGGGGTCAAGTCAGCGATATAACAAATACAAAGTGCTCAACACAAAGTAGAGCAAATTTATTAAAGAAATGGATACAATAGAAACCTACTCGAGTTTCACCATAAGTATCTTCAGGGTTAAATCCACTGAATTAATCAAGGTACCGATTAATTGCAGCCGATTACACGTGTGTTCATTGAATAAGATGTTACGTTTATAACGTGCAATTAATCGGTACCTTGATTAATTCAGTGGATTTAACCTGAGGATCCTTATGGTGAAACTCGAGTAGGTTTCTATTGTATCCATTTCTTTAATATATATATATATATACATATATATATATATATATATATATATATATATATATATAGTGTACAATACATTTAAGGTGCAATTGCTACCATTGGTTTCTAGGCAGTATTCTTGATAATAAATAAATACAGCTCTTACAAAAGTAATCGAGCACTTTATTCTCATTTCTACAATACTAACAAAGGACTAACATATATATATATATATATATATATATATATATATATATATATATATATGCGTATATATATGTGTGCGTGTGCGTGTGCGTGTGTACTTTCCAACTCTGGGGAGTAGGGTGTACCATTTGAAGTCATTCAAAAACATCCATCACCTTTTGAACAACAAATCTTTATCGCTTGTCCTGGAGAAGGTTTTACATAAACCGAAACCTTTAAACATCAACATAAACATCTTAATAAATTCATATTTTTTTAGACATTTTCTTATTCTTATATATATATACATATATATTTTTTGAAGGCAATTACAATGCGTATATCGTATAAAATTCAATAATTATTGAAAATAATCATGACAAGAGAGAGAGAGAGAGAGAGAGAGAGAGAGAGAGAGAGAGAGAGAGAGAGAGAGAGAGAAATTGATGGCAAAAGACGTACGTGCATACATACATATAAAAGAAAGAAAGAAAGAAAGAAAGAAAGAATCAGTGGACAAAGAACCGGGGAAATCCCATTGATATGAATTACTTTGTAATTATGTGAATATTAAACGTTTTCTCAGATGTATTATGACGTATAAGATTATCTGGAAATAATTTGTTCAAAAATCTGCAAGCCATTTGTATAATTTCATAATTCATTACTTAGTATAGAAGACCTTAAGTATATACATATGTATGTAACTCTTATATATATATATATATATATATATATATATATATATATATAAGAGTTACATACATATGTATATACATATATATATATATATATATATGTGTGTTGTGTGTGTGTGTGTGTGTGTGTGTGTGTGTAAAATAGAAAAAGGAAAGTATTTCAAGAAGTTTTATTCTTGATGATAAAGTCGACGTTAAAACGTTTCGTTTTTTTTAATAAACCTTCATCAGGTCGGTTGGTTGGTTAATTGGATTTTACGGCATAAAATGGGTTATTTTATGCCAAAAACATTTTTTTGTTATATTCATTTCCTTCATCGGGACATTAAGACGGAAAGATTGTTGTCAGAACCGTGATGGGTGTTTTTTTTCTTAAATAGCGTCGGGAAATTGTACGCATAGAAGGACTCATAACCGAATTTTGAACAGCGTTCATTTTTTAAAGAACGTGATTGGTATGAGCGAAGATGCCCAAAAAACGGTGAAAATGTATCTCTTTGGAGCATCATAGATTAAAAGACGATAAAAGTATAAATTGTTTTAGTATTATCAAAAGTAAGTATGAGTAGTACTATTTGCGTTATTCGGACTATTGTCCCCATGTTCATTGTTATTTGTAGAACGTTTCGGCCGATATACCCTCCGGCCTTCTTCATGTATTTCTTGTCGGACTCGGGAACCTTCTCGGACTCGGGAACCTTCTTTTCAAACTCGGGAACTTTCTTGTCGTATTCGCGAGCCATCACGGAACTTTGAGCCGAAACGTTGTACAAATAACAATGAAGATGGGGACAATAGTCCGAATAACGCAAATAATACTAATCTTCAAGCCTCATCTCAAACATTCAGAGTAATAAGTATGAGTAGTTTACTCATTTTCACTCATATATATATATATATATATATATATATATATATATTCGAACATTTCAAAATTCTCTGTATTTTGACCGTTTTAACTTCAATTATCAAACATTTTACCCTGATGAAGGACGTTATTCTTTGTATTCTTAGATATTTTATAATTTTCTATTATTATAATTTATTTTATATTTAAAATTATAATAAATAGAATACATATGTTCATGAACAAACTTCTGGCTGAAACACGTGTTGGTAACTAAAATTAAAACAATTTTATCCTTTCAGCATTTTCTTTTCTTTATTTATTTATCCTTTCAACATATATATATATACAAGATGTGTCAAAAAGTAACAAGATTGCTTTTACTTTTTGACACACCTTGTATTCTGAAAAAAAAAGTTCCATTCATTTTTATCAGAATACAAGGTATTTAAAAAAAAGTATCAAGGTTAAAGCTGTATTTATCAAGATAGAAATGAACAATGAACGGAATGTTCATTTTTTTTCAGAATACAAGGTGTGTAAAAAAGTATAAAAATCTCGATATTTTTACACACCTTGTGTGTAAAACTTACAAAATATGATATATATAAAACACACACACATATATAGATAGATATATAAAATAAAAACATTATTAAACAAATAAACCAAAGTAAACACACACACACACACACGTACACGTATACACAACACACACACACACACACACACACACATAATATATATATATATATATATATATATATATATATATTTATAGGTGAGATACCAGGTAATTTGATATTAGGATAATTCTAAGCTGGTCCTTTCTTCCAACGGTAAAATGTTAGAGAGTTCAAGCCCGCATAATAGCCGATTATTAAGCTTTTTTTTCTTTACTAATCCCTGAGGTTGACACTTTGGGGGGGGGGGATTTCGCTGACGACCACCAACTAAAGCGTAAACGCATCGCTCTCCTATATAAGGGATGGGCACTATATAGCGGCCTTTACATACATCGGGATGTGTGTATTACAAACAGTTAAAACCCCTTTGCATTCTGTGGGTGACTATAGTCTAGCGGTGGTCTAACTGATGCTGAACTGAACGGATTTTAATTCCGGCTGTAGGTACCAAACAAATGTCTAGCCACACTGAAGAGACTTGATAAGTCGAAATATGTCTGTGGATGACTATATATATATAAACAAAACGAAAAATCTAAAAAGTCCGGTTGGTATAGGGGTTACGGTCCTCGCCTGTCAGCTTGACAGTCAGGGTTCGAATCACGCACAAGGCGGTCTTCCTATCTATAGCTCTGCTGATGAGGCCTAATAGGCCGAAATGTACATACAGAGATTGATTTTTCTCGATTTGTTTAGCCTTGCATTTGAATAGGTATGCCCACTTAATTAATTAATTATTAATGGTACGACTTTAATCAAGCACATATTCTCCCAAAAATTGTCGGCTAAAAAAAGCCATATCAAAAACACATCGTTTGTGTATTTACTTCTCATATATATATATATATATATATATATATATATATATATATTATATGCTTATTGTCTTGATAATTCTTGTGGCTGGTGACGCATGTATTTGCAAGCGTCTTCTTTTCGATTCTCGAAGTTTAACAGTTTAAGAGAAAAAGATTTTTTGTTCATTATGATGTTTGGTAAATATCTCGGATAAGTCAAAAACCACAAAAAATAAAAATAAAAAGAATAAGTAAAAATAAAAATAAACAAAAAACAAAACAAACAAAAACAAAACAAAACACTTTGCCATATTTTCAGACAAGTAAATATAAAAGAATGGTTAACATGACACTGAGTCACGTGTGCGCAGATTCCCAGGGACTGTAGACACCCGCCCACACGCACCCACTCTCATAGACGGGGGTGGGTGTAAGGGTTTGAGAAAAATCCGCAGGTGTTATCACTAGACAATTCATCCCTGTGTGAATTGAATGGTAAAAAAAAAACAACAGAAAACGAAATTGTAATAAAAAAGGTAAAAGACTTAGAAAATCTGGACAATAAAATATTTGGACAAAGGAACACAATGTTCAATCCAAAAGAAAGAATAGGATGATATTTACCACATATCCCACATATATGGGTCAGGCACAAGGCCCTATTAATGTGGGACCACCCACAAACCGAAACTCATGGGAGGTGGGTGCAAAAAGTACGTTCATCCCGTTGGCATTCCCCCTCAAGGGGGCGCCTCAGGCCCCAGGCAATAATCCCAGCCCTTCCCCTTTAAATCAAGGGGGCAGGTGTTTCCTGGGGGGTGGCCCCCTGGGATCAAGGTTGTTAACTTCTGTGCTCCTGGGCCGAAGCCACTGGATCCCCGGCCAAAAGGCCGAGGATGACAACATTTGAATAACACAGATAAGATATAAACACACACACACACACCACACACACAACACACACACCAACACACGCACACCAACACACATACACACCGACACACACACACACATTCTAAAATGCTTAGTTAATATACATAACAAACAACGCAAATATATTGTTGGATATTGCATTATTTATAACTAGAAGCGACTACCCGGCGTCACCTAGGGGGAAGGAGGGGGTACAAAAGGTAGTCTTGCAGATCCATTATTGTTGAATCGCAAGTTGGATCCTCGCAGGACGTCCTAAAAATTATATTCAGGGATATAAATCAAATCTTCTTTATTTTTGCTCAAAAAGCAAGATCTGGTGATAGTGAATGTGTATATATATTTACTTTGTCGTTAATTCTTTTATTTTCATAGTTTCCTCCGGACATACATACACACAAACTGCCCTTTATATATGTATAGATAGATTATAATACTATTATAATATTTAAAGGTGGTTTTAACTTAAGTAGCTAATACCACTTTCTTATAATGCGTTAGGAGGCATCTTGAGTGAAAACCTCATTGCCTCAGCCAAGTCACTGAAGATGGGTCGGGGTTGGGTATTCCAGCATGACAATGGCCCAAAGCATACGGATAAGGCACCAAAGAGTGGCTCAAGAAGAAGCCCATTAATGTAATGGAGTGGCTTAGTCAGTCTCCGGGCCTTAATCCTTTAGAGAATTCGCGGAAGGAGCTGAAGCATTGAGTTTCCGAACGACAACCTACAAACCTTAAGGAAACGCCTGGCTGCTGCGCTTGCCAACAAGGGTTTCTTCACCAAGTACTGTTATATTTTGCTATGGGATGAACTACTTATTTTTTCAATAATATACAAGTAAATTTTCAAAAATTGATATAATGTGATTTTCTAAAGAAAATTTATATATTCTGTCTTTCACTTTCAAGACGGACCTACAGTGAAAATTATGCACCATTCCAATTTTTGTAAGGTGGCAAACTCAGGAATCATCAGAGGGTAAAATACTTATTTTCCCCTTTGTATATATATATATATATATATATATATATATATATATATATAATATATAATGAACTGGTACAGTGGCAAAGAACTCTCGATATGGGGCAGACATCTTGAGACTTGCGGAAGTCCGATTCAGCGAGGAGGACCAATTGACAGAAGTGGGGCCCGGGTACACATTCTTTTGTAAAAGCATACCCATGGTAGCTGTATGGATTTGAGGTAAGGCAGCTCAAGCACTCCATCCTAAAGCTGCCTCTGCGTAAACGGCACATGACGGACGGCATGGACACATCTCCTACATCTAAGACTGACCACATATGTTACATGTGTCGCAGGGCCTGTCTGTCGAGGATTAGGCTTCTCAGTCACGTACGGTCGCATGCGAGTGGAAACCAAGAAAGGAGTTTATGTGTGACAGGAAACAAACAAATTTGAATCAGGGCCCCCTCTGCGTGCTCACATTCGAACTACTTGTAGAAATGGCCTTATTCTGCAAAGAAGTGGCAATCACTATATATATATATATATATATATATATATATATATATATCTTTCTTAGATAGGTTACCAAGTAAGTTGGTATTCGGATGATTCTAAGTAGGATCTTTCTTCAAACAGCAGACTGTTAGTTTTGTTCCGGTCCAAGTGGATAGTGAATTTTATTGAATAAAGCAATATAATTAGTAAAGAAAAAAGGCTTAAAAATCATTTTGTGGTTATAGATTTATTTCTACTCACAGGTATCTGTGTATACCTATGAGTTCATCAGACCGCTAACTTTATGAGGCTTTATATACAATTTTTCTTGGAAATCCTGAAAGTTTTCGGGTTCAGGTTCTTCTCATCGTCTAAGGGGGTCATGTTTATGATTGGGGATTTCTTAACCAAGTGGTCTCACTCTGGGTGGTTTTCTCCCTTCAATAAATTTTTCTTCAGAGATATATACAAGGTGTGTAAAAAAGTATCGATGCAGCATTATACTCGACGCTTTTATGACACCTTGTATTCTGAAAAAAATTAACGTCCCATTCATTGTTCATTTCTATCTTGGTAAATGCAGCTTCAATCTCGATGCTTTTATAACACACGTTGTTTGGCCTCCGAACCCCCCCAGGTCTTAACCCCATGGATTA
>CM042161.1:24215598-24233098 GCA_023376005.1 Doryteuthis pealeii | reverse complement strand
AACAATCACCATTATATACAGAAATTAACATTAATATTCCAGGCCGTAGTTGTATCAGTGCTATTGTATGGCTGCACTACTTGGACTAACTTGGACTAACAAGGCGCCAAGAGAATAAGCTAGATGTTAGTTGCACAAGAATGATGCTTGCGATCTTAAACAAATCGTGGAAATAATATCTTCACAAGAAAGCAGCTGTACAGCCACTTGCCCCCTATCACACAAACCATCCGGTTGAGACGGAAAATACATGCTGGACACTACTGGAGAAGCAGGGATGAATTCATACGTGACGTCCTCCTGTGGAAACCAGCACATGGGTACATCAGTGTGGGTCGTCCAGCAAGGACCTACATTGGCCAGCTCTGCACGGGTACTGGATGCTGCAAGGAGGACCTATCCAGCGTAATGAACGAGAGGAACGGTTGGCAAGAGATTATCATGGTGTGATGGTAAAAGTCGTAGAAAATAGATACGGTGAGACGAGTTCAAATCCTGGACGAGGCTGTTTGCATTTCACATAACACTAATACCCTTGGGAAATGTATGAATCCAAATATTATTCAGCTATGAGTAAATACTAGGACGGACTGGGATCTTTAACCTTGTTTAAGCAACTAGTCTAGGGAAAGAAAATTGAATTCAAATCAGGAAAATTTGGCTAAAGAAACTGACCTTGACTTGTGCAAGGTATTGTTACACATACACACACACACAAGCACACACACACACACACACACACACACACACATATATATATATATATTATATATATACTTACTTATATATATATATAGTGGAGCTGCGTGTTGAAATGTTTGTATTTAAAATAGCACTAATATTCTTGGGAAAGGTATGCATCTAAGTATTCTCACTCCAGCTATGGGTAAACAGTAGGGTAGACTGGGCTCTTTAACCTTGCATAGGTAACCAGTCTAGGAGAAGGATAGCTGTAAATTCAACCCTGTTAAGACTCCGCTTAAAATTTAACCTTGTGTCATATCCTGCTCGTGCGGAGGATTATATATATATATATATATATATATATATATATATATATATATGTAGTAAACATAAACATGTAGATTTCCTTCTGACCATTCAAATTTCCTCACAAAGGCTATCCCATCCACCCGACTTATCCCCTGATCCACCCCTCTCCCGCCCACTTTCTCATCTATAAAACACATGTATGATGCTTTAATGATCAAATAAATGACTGATGAAGCCGAGCTCAGTGTTTTGCGAAATATATCTTCCTACATAGAGTTGTCTGAGTTTTGTTCCTTTGTTTAAAATTTCTCCTTCTAATTTTTATTACATTCTGTCGAATTTACTCCAAACCTCCTTCCTCATATATATATATATATATATATATATATATATATATGTGTGTGTGATGATGTGTGTGTGTGTGTGTGTGTGTGAATATAAGTTAAGAGTAAGGAAATGAATCTGACGGTATAAGTATAGATAAAAGGATATGGAAACACACAATGCTGTTAAAATAAAAATATTCTATATCATATTCATAGCTAATATTGAACAATATTTCGATTTATAAAAATCATCATCAGAGCTTGTTTTTGGAACATCATTGTTTCGTTTTGAATTTTGTTTCGTTTTGAATTTAAATTATTTTCTGCTTCTCTCTCGATGAGTCCGGATTAAAAACAAGCTCTGATGATGATTTTTATAAACCGAAATATTGTTAAATATTAACTATGAATATGATATAAAATATTTTCATTTTAACAACATTTTTGTGTTTTCATATCCTTTTATCTATACTTATATATATATATATATATATATATATATGAAATATGTGTATTTGGGCAGCATTCTTTCATTATACATGTAGAATTAAACAAAAGACACATCTCCTGTTTAACAATTTTATTTTTGATCTTTTCGAGTTTTCTGGCAACTTTTTAATGTTTGGGTGGAATTCGTGGATAAGTCCACCAAAAGTTCAGGTCCCGAGTACTTTCGGCACTTCGAAGTGCCATCATCAGGGTAATGTGTTCATGGTTTTTAAAAAAATTAAATTAATGTGGAGGCTGGAAGGAGAAGAATTGATGAGAAAGGTGTTATAGGCATTTTAAAATGTGTTTATTGCATTGGAAATTAATTTTGTTTAAGGATGGTTTGTATTGTTTTATGTATAAAGCCTCTAGTATTTGAAGTGATGTGCAGCTTCGATTATGGCACTTCGAAGTGCCGAAAGTACTCGGGACCTGAACTTTGGTGGACTTATCCACGAATTCCACCCAAACATTAAAAAGTTGGCCAGAAAACTCGAAAAGATCAAAAGTAAAATTGTTAAACAGATGTGTCTTTTGTCTAATTCTACATGTATATATATATATATATATATATATATATATATATATATATATATATATTTCTAAACTCCGACAGTGTAAAAAATGGCGCAATAATTGTCATGGATATCCGTGCTACTAACAAAACATAGTGATGATTATGATGATGAAAAGCCGGTAGTCTTAAGAGATATTGCATTGAAACTTATATATCTCATTAGTATCAAAAGGGTTAACGCGTAATAGATAAAAAAAATAACTATCTTTGCGATGAGCCCGCCAGTTTGTCTGTAAAATCAAATCTGTAAGTTAGCATTCCAGCAAAAATGTCTTTCGTGAATATCTTATTTTCATTTGGCTGAGTGACGTTCTGACAATAAAAATGAAAGCGTAATATTTATTTCTCAACATTATGGTAAAATGATATGGATGTGTCATCTCTTTGCAAAATACATAGTTCATAGCCCATCAACTCATCAGGATAAATACCTTTGTATATATATATATATATATATATATATATATATATATATATATATATATATATATATATATATGGGGGTGTATCTCAGCCTGCTCCTATATATCTGGCTTAGTATTTTCATATATATCAGCCTGTACATATATATATATAATATGTCAGCCAGTTTTTTCCTCTGTCTCTTTCTGTCTCTGTGTCTCTGTCTGTCTGTCTCCTCTCTCTGTCTCTGTCTCTGTCTCTGTCTCTCTCTCTCTGTCTGTCTTTCTCTCTCTCTCTATATATATATATGTGTGTGTGTGTGTGTGTGTGTGTGTGTGTGTGTATGTGTGTGTATTTCAGCCTACTCATATATACTGGGTTAGAAACACAACACACACACATATATATATATGTCGGGCCGTGTTTATGTCTGTCTGTCTGTCCCTGTCCCGTCTCTCTTTCTCTCTCTTCTCTCTCTCTCTTCTCTCTCTATATATATATATATTATATATATATATATATATATATAGGCATTTTTATTGGAGAAATGAAAAATAAAGTGATCTATTACAGGTGTAAGAACTATATTAATTTGTTATAGAGAACTATGCTATGTGATTGTTACCTTTGGTTTCAAAGCAGCTGATTAGCCACTTTGCATCAAGATCACGCGCACGTACAAGAAATATATTGAAAAAATTCTCAGTCGGTAGAACGTTCGGCTAGAAACCAAGAGGTTGCCTAGTTCGATACCGGCCCTCGCCAACTCAGTATAGAGTAAGCAGCTGATGGTAGGTGTGGCGCTCCACCTCAGACGCCAAAACAATCTCTTGGACAAGCGCTAGTGAAAAGGGGATAGACTCCCTCGATGAAAACTTTTAATTTCTGAAGACCCAAGCTGACTATAGAAACAGTTCTTTCTTATCATTTAAGTGACTTTATTCTACACTGAGTACTTGGTTTTCGCTTTAGGCAAACATTCAATGAGTTTGATACATTTGTAATTATTATATTAGATTAAACTTTTACTTCCCTTAAAAAATTCGAAAAGGAATGCAACGTTTCCTTCCGATTTCAAAATTTTAAAAAGTCAAATATCTATCTATCCATCTATCTCAGTCTGTTCATATTTATTTATCTATCCAAAGCTCCGTATTATTTTGTATGTAAAAAAAAATCGGCGGTAGACAATTAGAGGCACATTGTGGGGCTTCTACTTTTATACCGGTAATCCCACCGACCCGACCCCATTTCCGGGTACATATCAGCCCTACTGATCAAGAGGAGTAACTAGATTTCATTAGGTCTGGGCCTAACACTATCTATCTATCTATCTATCTATCAGTCTGTTCATGATGATGATGGCAGTTCGAGTATTGCCATTGCTTGATAAATAAATAAATATCCATTTATAATGGAGATTGTCTGTATTTCTGTCTGTAACAAAAACTACGTCATAGCTCTACGTCACAGCTTACGTCACAATATTTTTATGCTATATACACCCAAAATTTGAGTAAGCAATTTTAAAAATTGTTTTTTTACTCTCGTACCTTATTTTTACAATAACAAGAAGTTAACTAAAAAGTTTACAAATAAATAAATACCTACGATTTTGTGTAAAATTGATGTGGAAAATATTCAAAATAATTGTTTGATTATTACATGCATGCAACATTTTATTTGAGAGGACGGAGCTCAGTTTTTATTTCAAATTGTTTTTTTTTTTACTCTTTAATAAATATGAGGATTTGTCTTACTTATGATACAAACCTCTGACATTAAATTTTTAACTCCACCTCTCAGGCAATGTCTTTCAAAAATTAATTTTTACGACGCCCGGCGGTATTTTTCTGTTGCTAGTATAAATAAATAATATATCTATCCATCAATCTCAGTCTGTTCATATTTATTCATCTATCCAGTGCTCCCTATTTTATCTGTATGTAAAAGAAAATCGCTGTAGACAGTTTAATAAATAAATAAATAAAAAAAAAATAAAAATAAAATAAATAAATAAATAAAAAAGTTCAAAAGTTCAAAGAATACAAAGGTGAGCTTCAAAATTTCGTCAAGTTCAACGGTGAGCTGCGCGAATGTGGCTTTTTTAGTCCAGCTAAAGTCTTGCACTTCTTCCCACATTCACAAGTTATTCCAGGGAGCACAGGATATTTTATCGGTCTATTTCGCCGATGCACAGTTTGGTGACTCATCAGGCCAACTCAGCTCAGACACGGACTTCCGCACTGTTCACATAGTGGACCGATTTGAAGCCCTTGGTGTCCACTGTTTTATTAACGTTCTCTTTGCGAACATCTCGTTTTAACCGTTCATGTTGCATACGGTTGGTATCAAATTTATTTGTGCCTTCCTGCAAAGTTTGTAAAGTCTGTTCATACCTATCTATCTAGTATCGTACATGAATTAGTACACATCTAACAATTCTTTTCTTATAGACCAAAGATACTAGGATTTTGTAATTTCTAGTGGAACATTATAATATGAAAGCTGATATTATTATGTATTATTTATACCAACTTTTACATCACGGCTTCTAAAAGGGGTCCATGTAGATAGAAGGTTGGCAGGGTTTATAAATACTTATAAGTGTCCACAGAGGACTAATTTATTCTTTGTGTGAATAAATCAATTTATTTCATAGGAAACATCACAGGATCATGGAAACTAGTTGTCAGATATCGAAAACTGTAGAAAAATCATAGTATCCAAAATGTTGAGCGCATTTTACTAGTTTTTTCCAAAGTTAGCAGAGGGTGTTATGTAGATTTAGCCATGTGCTGTATTTATTAAACAATAACAGATGCAATTTGAACATATAACGTGGTGATTTGCGGCTCAAATTCACAAAACTGCAACCTAATATTCGTGATCTCCTCAGTATCCACCAAACCCATTAAAAGATAATTCAAGAATTCAAAGTTATACAGTTCGTAGGTAGCCTATGAATTCTGTATTAAGTGTAGTTAGGTTTTGGAATTGAAGTTCGTTGACAATTCAAATAATGGGGGTAAATGTAAAATTACCATTAGCCATTAGAGTTATTTACGGCACATAACCTTTACTTGACCCTCGAAACCTGACAATAAAAAGGTGTGTAAATGAAAAATAAATTAACAACAGGAGCAGACGTAGGATCGTGGCTCTCAAGATGCCGCATTCTCACCACGCAGTTCGAAACTTGTTTTATTATTAACAAAGAAATGAGCAGACACCCAATCCAACAGAAGAACCCAGTTCAGAGAAGACATCAGCCCATCAAAGGTAGGATCAGGCCAGAGATAGGAAGATGGCGACCGAACAAGCAGAAAGGTAAGAACCCATCACATCCCATCCTCCTCACCTCTCACTCATCTCTCCATTATAAACCCAGCAGATTAAGTGTTATATAACATAAAGGTGCATTTGCTGGTTAAATCGAACTTAACGGACCTAAATTCCACCATCATATGTAACCCTACCGAAAGAAAAAAATACCAAAAATCGGGAATTAACTGAATTTAATGAAATTTCAGTGTGATATATTAAGGAATCAAAAATATAATGCACCAGTTATTTTCATTTAAAAACTTTTACATTTTTGCAGGTCAGTTAACTTTGAACCACGTATCTGAGGCGTAACACAGATTCTCAAAATACGTGGTTCAAAGTTAACTGACCTGAAAAAATGTAAAAGTTTTTAGATGAGATAACTGGTGCATTATATCTTTTATTCATTAATATATCAACACTGAAAATTTCATTAAATTCGGTTAATTCCCTGATTTTTGGTATTATTATTTTTTTTCTTTCGGCAGGGTGACATACGCTGGTGGAATTTAGATCCGTTAAGTTAGATTTAACCCATTTGCATTTATAGTCTACTGATTTTTTTTCTCATGTATTTTGTCACAGGTAAATTGTTATGTTTTGTGAATTAATATTGAATTAATTTATTTGTGGGTAATAGGAAATTAAATTCGGTTACAAGGGGATTGGCAGTAAGTAAAAAGTTTGAGAATCCATTGTGTACAGCCTTGAAAAGCTGTATTGAAAAATGAAATTACAACGCTCACGCCAACAAATATATAACTCTATACAGTCTTAAGAAGTAAGAAAATTCGATGGGGGTATACATATAATTCGACTGTTACATGTTTATATATTTGTCTACAGAGATTCAATACAGTAGAAATTGGTGATGAATAGTAACTAATAATATCCGTTTTGATTGTATAATGTCCCTCTAGAAATATATACTGCTGTAATATTTGATTTAGAAGAAAATGAACTTTTATTTATAAATATATATTAACTTATATATATATATTATATATATATATATATATATATATATGTGTGTGTGTGCTGGTGTGTGTGTATGTTTATGGAGTGTGTGTGTATGATATGGTGGGTAGGGTGGTAATGGTTGAAATGAACTCGTCGACGTGAGTTCAAATCCTGGACGAGGCTGTTTGCAGTTCACATGCACTAATACCTTGGGAAATGTATGTATCAACTATCTCCTCCAATTATGGTTAAATAGTAGGTGTTGGTATATATATATATATATATATATATATATATATATATATAGAGAGAGAGAGAGAGAGAGAGAGATACAACCATCAACTCTACCTCCAGCTATGGTTAATTTGTAGAGAAGACTGGGCTCTTTAACCTTCGTTAGGCAACCTGTTAGGAGAAGGAAAATTCTGAATTCAAACCTGTTAAAATCCGCTTAAGAAATTGTCCTTGTGTCACATGCTGCTCATGTGGAGGATTCGTATATATCGGAGGGGTTGATATATATATATATATATATATATATCCTTGACTTATGAATTTAATTCGTTCCGCTCGTAGCTCAATTTCTTTTTATATCAAATTACTTTACCCATTGAAATAAACAAACCACCACTATATAAACAAATAAATGATATATATAATATATATATATATATATATATATATATATATATATATATATAGCGTTACATGATATAATTTCACTGCCGATATCGTTTCATATTTCTTGTGTCCCGTGCACTGACCCACACCGGAAAGAGCAGACTGCATAGAAAAGAAGCCATATCAAATTTTGGATCCCACAAAACATAAAATATCACATTGAATTATCAGTCTGAGACAAAATATGAATGGCCGGCGGCTTCACATCAGACAAGCAGTTTCCGCAGCATATTGTCACTTGTTGTCGAATATCTGCTGGTGGCGACAGCGGCGGTTCGGTTATAATTTTGGTCGTGAAGGAGGTGACTAAAAACGGAAGTTGGAATTTTAAAAATTAAAAAGAAAGTAAGAAGAAAGGAAAAAGATGACTTGAGAGAAAGAAGGAATGAAAGAAAGAGATAAGAGGAGAAAGAAAGAAGGGGAGAAGAAAAGAAGGAGCGAATAGAAGAAACAAAGAAAAAAAAGAAAAGATGTAAGTAAGAATGAATGAAACAAACAACGTAGGAGCGAATAGAAAAAAGAAAGCAAGAAGGGAAGAAAAAAAAGATAGAAAGAAAGAAGAGAGAAGAAAGAAGAAGAAAGAAAGAAAGAAAGAAAGAGAGAGACAAAGAAAGAAAGAAAGAAAGAAAGAAAGAAAGACGGGGGCGAATAGAAAAAAAAGGAAGTGGTGAATAAAAGAAAGAAAGAAAGAAAAAAGAGAGAAGAAACGAAGAAAGAATGAAAGAAAGAAAGAATGGACGGATAGAAAAAAGAAAGAAAGAAAGAAAGAAAGAAGGGGCGAATAGAAAAGAAAAAGAAAAAAGGAAGTGGTGAATAGAAGAAAGAAAGAAAGAAAAAAGAGAAGAAAGAAAGAAAGAAAGAAAGAAAGAATCGACGAAGAGAAGAAACAAACAAACAAACAAAGAAGGAAGGGCGTGAATAGAAAAAGAAAAAGAAAAAAGGGAGTGGCGAATAGAAGAAAGAAAGAAAACAAAGAGAAGAAACGAAGAACGAAAGAAAGAAAGAAAGAAAGAAAGAAAGAAAAAAAGACAAACAAGAGAAAGAAAGAAAGAAAGAAAGAAAGAAGCAGAATCCTTTTGTGGAAGTCAACCAAACTTTTCAAAATAAAAGGGTTAGATTACTTATTCATTCCTTAGACGGGAAAAAAATCATTTTTTTCTCAAGGAAATGAGAAACTTCTTTTGTAAATATAAAACAAGAGAAATTGTCATATCAAGAAACATATGTTGATTTTGATAAATCTCCCCACACACAACTGAATAGATGGATAGATAGACAGTATTAATAAGGTCTATGTTATATATAGCTACATTTTAAAATAAACACACACACACACACACACACACCACACACACACACACACACACACACACAACACACATATATATATATATGAGTTTGGGATGTTTGTTTATTTTTTTAGAAGCATTGGTAATAAAGTATATATTAATATTTATATTTTTGCTTGAAGGCAATTACAATGCGGTATATCGCATAAAATTCGATAATTATAGAAGATAAATAATACTGACAAGCGAATCTCACAAAGAATTACTCGGCGTGTAATTTATATATACCACAAAATAGCGGTTTACAGTGTGAGGTTCACTTGTCAATATTATTTATCTTCTATAATTCTTGAATTGTATGCGATATACCGCATTGTAATTGCCTTCACGCAAAAATATAAATATTAATATATAATATATATATATATATATATTCATACGAGTGATAGTAAAAAATTATCTGCACTTTCACCATAATATATCTTAGTAGCAGAGTGTCCGGCTGGGAACCTCGAGGTTCCTGGTTTGATTCCGGCCCTCGCCAACTCAGCAGTATGAGTAGCAGATGGATATGTGCGGTAAAGTGAGGAGTTGACGGTAGGAGTGGCGCTACGCCTCAGATGCCCAAAACAATCTCCTTGGTCTAGCGCTAGTGAAAAGGGGATAGACTCCCTTGCTATCTGGCTGATACCGACTTTGAGCCACCCTGACGACTTTACTTACTTTTTTATTGACACAATGCATTCTGTGCACGCGAGTTTATAGTTGGCAATATTGTGATTACGTTATCAAAGGTTGAGCCTGATCACGTCATTTTGCATGCTGTATTTACAGTGTAAACATGGCCGCACTACCACCAGTATACTCCAAAAAGTGACCTGATTTCTCTCTAGTCGGAAGGAGTGTTAGGGGCTGAAATTCACCGGAGATTTTTAGCATATCGTGCACTACTGTGAAAAATGTTTATGAGTGGAGAGAATTTTAAAAGTTACCGGAGAAGGGTGACGTATGAATAGAGAGGAGGACACCTATTAACCTCTACTACTGATGAGAAGATTCAGCAAAGTAGAGAGATGTTGATAGCGAACCGGCGAGTTATCATAAAACAAGAGTGCGTATAATTTTTGAATCTCGCTCATATATATATAATATATATATATATATATATATATATATATATAATGGTGTGTATAAAAGTTATCGAGATTGAAGCTGTATTTACCAAGATAGAAATGAACAATGATTGGAACGTTCATTTTTTTCATAATACAAGGTGTGTCAAAAAGTACAAAAAAAAAACTCGATACTTTTTGGACACACACACACACACACACATATATATATATATATATATTATTATTATTATTATTATTATTATATTATGGTATTATCGCTAAGGGAAATCTAAACAGCCCTGTACAAGATTTGAACTCGGGTCGATGAGTCCATTTCCTACGATGAGGACCATTACGTCGTGCGCAATAAATATGTCTACCTCTTTTTCATTTGCACTAGACCAGGGAAATTGTTTTGCTGAGGTGAAATGCCACACTTACTCTCAGCTATACAGCACACACAACACACACACACACACACACACCACACACACACACACACATATATATATATATATATATATATATATATATATACGATCATCATATTAGAAATCAATATCTGTCTAATGTAATTTGGAAAACCATAAAGGTAGCCTTTTTATCTCATCTCAGCTATAGATCAATAGTGTAGCTGACTTAGCCTTGAAAAGGCAACTAGTCAAGGAGAAGGAAGAACACTGAATTCAAATCTGAGGATTATTATGATACAGAATATTTATTATGATAACGGTGAAAAATTATTCCCGTACTAAAAGAAACAATTCGTACCCTATGTTATTAAACAAAAATAAAAAATACCTTTTTGTCTTTTGCTGAAACATGAAAATGTCTTGAGTTTCTCAGAAACTTCTTCAAAAATGAATTCACCACTTACCTAGAAGAAAGAAAAGAATGAATATAAGTAAGAATATATATAAATACATCGAAGCTTAACATTTTTTCGTAAGAAAATTCGGACCATATGACCTTTAGCCACTCCTTTTGCGATCTTGATTCATAAGGACATTTTTTTCATTTACACTGTCAAAATACTGTTGTTTGTTAGGGGTTAGGTTTAGGGGTTATGGTTAGGGGTTAGGTTTAGGGGTTAGTTTTATAATTAAATAAACCCTCTAAAATCGTCTGTTAACAAAAAATGTCCTTATGAATCGAGATCGCAAAAGGGGTGACTAAAGATCATATGGTCCGAAAATTCAGTGTTTTTTTTTAAATCATATTATAATGGAGCTTGTGTGTTTTTCTGTCAGTAACCGAATCTATATTTCATAAGAATATTCAGTGTTTTTGTTTATTTTAAATCTGATTATAATGGAGTTTATGTATGTTTTCTGTCTGTAACCGAATCTATATTTCGATAGAAAATTCAGTGTTTTTTTTTTAAATATATTACAATGGATTTTGTGTGATTTTCTGTCAGTAACCGACACTATATTACTACTCAAGTCACAATTCCTTAAGATATCTTACGTCACATTCTCCATGATTCTATTTTTATCTAACATCAATTATAGATGAAATTGTTTTACATAATTAATACAGTTGGCTTTATCTACATACTAATAACAGACAATTGTATTTATATATACCACAAAATAGCGGTTTAGTGTGAACGGGAAGGCTAATTTGCATATTAATATAAAAAAAATTATTTTAATGTGTACTTGGTATTATTGATATAATTGTTTAGTTTTATCTTAATGAATATGAGCAAAAATCACGGACATAGATCTTAAAAGAACGCCATTAACGAGAAAAATAACTGTCATTTTATTCTTTATTACCTATTTTAAATAAATAGTTAAATTAGGAAAATTTAGCAATTAAAGACGTAAGTGATGGAAGAGTAAGTTTCATTTTTTCTATTTTTCGATTTAACCCCCCCTTTGTTTCAAATCCTTTTTTATCTGCATTCTTATTTAGTTTCATTAGCCTTTCTAATTTTATATATTTTATCACATTAAAACTTAAATACTTGCACCCGGAGGGTGCATATATTTGCTAGTTTAGATAAAAGCAATTCGTTTATTTTCAATACATATATTGCAATGACAACGTGAAAAGAGTTGATTAGATTGGTTGGTTGGATTTTACGGCATATGTTGGGTTATTTTATGCTGAATTAGTTTTGTTTATAAAATTTGTTTTATAAAGTGCTTGATGGGTACTTAATTTTTTTAAAAACTCAATTTTTAAAAATTTTAAAATCCTTTTTCCTATTCTTTATCGAGAATATAGTTTGGTTTGGTTTGGTTTATTTTACGGCACATCAACCTTTTATAGTTTATACAATTCTGAAATTCGATTAATTTATCATTGATTATTCTTATGACTATTTATATTTTTAAGTTCTTTTGCAATCGATTTTTTATCATACATTTATAAACGTGTCATTTGTTGTACTGAGTCAAGTAATTATTCCTATTTAATAAGTCCCATGGAGTAGTGGCATTACAACCTGGACGGCAACATCGTCATAAACGAGTTCGAACACCAGCTGCGATTTTACGTTTACATTATGTAGGCGCGTGATCTAATGGTTAATGTCGTAGGAAATGGACTCGTCGACCCGAGTTCAATTCCAGGACGAAGCTGTTTGCATTTCACATAACTCTAACACCCTTCGGAAAGGTATAAATCCCAAACCCATCCAGCTATGGGTAAATAGCAGTGCAGATTGGGCTCTTTAACCCTGGCTAGGTAACCAGTTTAGAAGAAGGAAAACTGAATTCAAACCTGTTAAACTCCGCTTAAGAAATTGACCTTGTGTCGCATCTTGCTTGCGCGGAGGGGTTGATAAATATATATTACGTTTACTTTCGGTAAAATACCCTTGTGAAAGGAATAACCTCACTCATCCTCCAGCTATTGGATAAATAGTATTACTACTGTTATTCTACAAGGATGACTTTGGTATTAAATAACTCACGAAGTTTTACATGTCATAAAGAAGCAGTTTCATGTCATTCTCAATCACCCCCCCCCATTTTTGTAAACTCTGGAAACAGAGAAAATTATATTAAAAATCTGTGTCATCTAAATCATCTATTTTATAGTAGAAGCGGCCACCCAGCATCGCCAGGGTAGAGGGGAATTTTTTAAGTTAGTCCAGCGGATTCATAATTACTCAATTGTGAGTTGGATCCTCGTCGGATGCCCCATTAAAATCCCCATGTAAAAAAAGACCTTGCATTGATCCAGCCACTCTGAAAATAAACGTTAATGTTTACTATTCAAAATATTAAATGCAAAAAAAAAAATTCCATTCTGTTATCATTTAAATTTTACTGTTTAATCCTTTTCACAAATATAACTCAAATCTTTATTATTTTTGCTCAAAAACCAAGCCCTGGTGATATTTAATGTGTATATATATTTACTTTGTAGTTAATTGTATTATTTTCGAAGTTTCCTCTGGACATACATATACACACAACTGCCCTTTATGTATGTATAGATGGAATTAGCGCTTTAACAGGCGTCATGGGGATTTAATTTGCTTTGCTTTATTAAAATAGGAGAAGGAAGCCGGAAGTAGTTAGAAAGTTTTCGGTACGGGCAAAAAGAACGCGGGTGTCTGCGCCCGCGCATGACCAACTCGTGGCTTAGTCAAGTAAATAGTTAAGCCGCACATCCATTAATACACGTCGGTTCTATGTCCAACAGTAAGAAAATTTCCAAGTTCTTTGCAATTACATTTCCTTCCAGTCCGTCACTTAAAGGGGTTGGCGCCTCTTGGGTTTGTGGAAATGTTTTAAAAAGGAAAAAGGGCGAAAAAAAGAAAAGAAAGAAAAAGGGGGATTTTGTTAGACTTCATTAGGTTAATTGATCAGCAGTCTATCGGAAATTGGAGAGGGAGCAAAAAAAAAAAAAATTACAAAAAGAAGCGGGGAGAGGAAGTAAGATCATAAGATAAAAATAAATAAATAAAGGAAGAAGTAAAAAAAAAAATAAATAAATAAATAAATAAACGAGTTAGAGGAATGAGAGGAAATCAAAATATGAAAGAAAATGGCGGCAATATCATAGCAAAGGAATAGAAAGACGGGAAAATGAAAAGGAAAAATGAAGAAGAAGAAGAAGAAGAAGATAGAAGAAGAAGAAGAAGAAGAAGAAGAAGAAGAAGAAGAAGAAGAAGAAGAAGAATAGGAAATAAGAAAAGAAGAAGAAGAAGAAGAAGAAGATAGGAAATAGGAAAGAAAGAAGAAGAAGAAGAAGAAGAAGAAGAAGAAGAAAGAAGAAAGAAGAAGAAGAAGAAGAAGAGGAAGATATGAAGAAAAGGAAAGAGAAGCAGATGATGAGAAGAAGAAGAAGATGTGGGAAAAAAGAAAAATAGGAAGAAAAGAAGAAGAAGAAAGAAGAAGAAGAAGAAGAAGAAGAAGAAGAAGAAGAAGAAGAAGAAGAAGAAGAAAAGAAGAAGAAGAGGAAATAGGAAAAGAAGAAGAAAGAAGAGATGGGAAGAAAAGAAGAAGAAGAAGAAGAAGAAGAAGAAGAAGAAGAAGAAGAAGAAAGAAGGAAATAGGAAAGAAGAAGAAGATAAAGAAGAAGGGAAAGAAGAAAAGAGAAAGAAGAAGAAGAAGAAGAAGAAGAAGAAGAAGAAGTCGGTAATTAAAGGGAAGTAAGCTCTTATGACAATATCTAAGAGATAACGAAGCAGTGTCATAAAGATGAATTTAAGAAAGGTCCTGGGAAATTAATAAAAATGGCCCCTCGCTGCGAAGTAGTCAGATGGATAGTCAGATTGCCTATTTTGACTATAAAATATTTAATACTCTCTAATTGTTACTCTCAGTTTATTTTGTACATAAATGCATAGATATATACATATATATAGAAAGGTTTTTAGAAAAAACAAGATGTTATTAGTTTGCTGACAGATCTGTTTCGACCTTATAAAGCGGTTTTTTTGCAAAGCAACTATATTTATGAGGAAAGACGGTATAAATAAGCCCTTAATCACGAGGTACAAACAAACGCTCTCGTTCAGGGCCGAAATTTTTAAAAATTTTGAAAATGCGTATTTTGTGTTAAAAATAAAATAAATTTTATTCTTAAAAATCAGAAGCATTTTTATCATTATCGGCCCTGAACGAGAGCGTTTGTTTGAACTTCGTGTTTAACGGTTTATTTATTCCATCTTTTCTCATGAATATAGTTACTTTGAAAAAGATCGCTTTATAAGGTCGAAACAGATCTGTCAGCAAACTAATAACATCTTGTTTTTTCTAAACACTTTCTATACATACTGTCGGATTCACTTCCATTTTACTTTCATATACATATATGTATATTTTTGGAGGATATGTGATTAATTGAAGTCGTAACTAATTTTGAAAATTAATTAGTTAATAATTAATGAATTTTTACGCGGGCATATATGTTCAAATGTAAGGCTAAACGAATCGAGAAAATGTCAATCCCTGAATGTATATTTCGACCTATTAGGTCTCATTAGGTCATTAAGTAAACAAACAAATGTGTTTATTTTTATATGGCTTTAAGCCGACAATTTTTGGAGGATATGTGCTTAATTGAAGTCGTACGCTAATTACCCGTCTGTAAGGGAGAAATTGATTCATGCCTTTATCAAGATAATTAATGCGAAGTGAATGTAAACTATTCCCTTTTCACCGTCACAGTTAGGCCAGTCGTAGTTTATTTCTTTCTGTCTGGTGGCACAACCAATTCCTGATTATTGGTACACCAACTTTTTCGTGATAAAAGACAAGTTTATTTGTTTTCCTTTTGTGAAAATCAATTTACTCTTCGGTGGGGTTGTTCTTTTCTCCCCAACTAAAAAGCTTCTGACAATTCCAATTTTTCAACAGAAACACGCAAAAGGTTGTTTTTTTTTTTTTTTTTTTTTTTTTTTGGTAATGAAATTTTGATACAGCTGTTGAGTGTGGACAACTAATGAACGACGGATCATTTAACACATACTCACAAGAGAGAGAGAGAGACAGACAGACAGACAGACAGAGACAGAGACAGAGACAGAGACAGAGAGCGATAGCTTCAGGATGGGAAAGTTATGGCGGTATTAGATACCAGAGAGAGAGAGAGAGAGAGAGAGAGAGAGAGAGAGAGAGAGAGGGGGGAACTAGAGAGAGAGAGAGAGAGAGAGAGAGACGGCGTGTGTGCGTGCGTGTGTTTGTGTGTGTGTAAGAAAGAGAGAGAGAGAAAGAGACAGAGAGAGACAGAGACAGAGAGAGATAGCTTCAGGATGGGAAAGCTATGGTAGTATTATATACCAGTGTCTGTGCGTGTGTGTGTATGTGTGTGTGTGTAAGATAGAGAGAGAGAGGGGGAGAGTGTGTGTAAAAGAGAGAGAGAGACCCAGATAGCTTCAGGATGAGAAAGCTATGGTAGTATTAGATACCAGAGACAGAAAGAGAGAGAGAGGGGGGGGGAGAGTGTGTGTGTGAGAGAGAGAGAGAGAAAGAGAGAGAAAGATAGAGACAGAGAGAGAGAGAGAGAGACGGCGCGTGTGTGTGTAAGAAAGAAAGAGAGGAGAGAGAGAGAGAGAGAGAGAGGAGAGAGAGAGAGAGACCCAGTTAGTTTCAGGATGGGAAAGCTATGGTAGTATTAGATACCAGAGAGTGTGTGTGTGTGTATATGTGTGTGTGTACGTGTGTGTGTGTGTGTGTGTGTGAGACAGAGACAGAGACAGAGACGTAAGAGAGAGAGAGTGTGTGTATGTGTAAGAAAGAGAGAGAGAGAGAGAGAGAGAGAGAGAGAGAGAAAGAGAAAGAGAGAAGAGAGAGACCAGTTAGTTTCAGGATGGGAAAGCTATGGTAGTATTAATACCAGAGAGTGTGTGTGTGCGTATGTGTGTGTGTGTACGTGTGTGTGTGTACGTGTGTGTGTGTGTGTGAGAGAGAGAGAGAGACAGAGACAGAGACGTAGAGAGAGAGTGTGTGTGTGTGTGTGTAAGAAAGAGAGAGAGAGAGAGAGAGAGAGAGAGAGAGAGAGAGAGAAAGAGAGAGACCCCGTTAGTTTCGGGATGGGAAAGCTATGGTAGTATTAGATACCAGAGAGAGAGAGAGAGAGAGAAGAGAGAGAGAGAAGGGGGGGGAGTTAATCCAGATTAGAAGAGTGAAAGGAATAGAAGAGTGAAATAAAGAGAAGAGAGAGAAAAGAGAGAAAGAGAGAGAGAGAGAGAGAGAGAGAGAGAGAGAGAGAGAGAGAGAGAGGGGGGGGAGTTAAATCCAGATTAGAAGAGTGAAAGGAATAGAAGAGTGAAATAAAGAGAAGAGAGAGAAAGAGAAAAGAGAGAGAGAGAGAGAGAGAGAGAGAGAGAGAGAGAGAGAGAGAGAGGGGGTAATTATATCCAGTCTTTGA
>CM042161.1:24205598-24210598 GCA_023376005.1 Doryteuthis pealeii | reverse complement strand
TCTCCAATCGTGAACGATAGATGAGTGCGACTGAGTAGATTTTATTCCTCCCATGTTGTGCATGCTGTCAGAAGAACATTTGTGTTTCCTCGAGTGTGACAGCAGCCCAGCCCCGCTGCGAGCCTGAAGCCACGCTGACAAGCGAAATGCTCTAAAATAGGAGTTAAATGTTTTTAGTTTTAAAGTTAGGCGGAGCCGATCTTTATGCTTTAGTCTATTTTCTTCAAAGCTCTAGCGAAACAGGTCTTACGCCATTCCTTCCGATCCAAGGCTAGATCTTTCCAAGCACCTAGGCTCAATATCGAGGCGTTTCAAAACTGAAATATATATATATATATATATATATATATATATATATAATATATATATATATATATATAAACAAACATCATTTGCTTTTCAAAATGTTAAATTTCATATATATATGCATATAATTAATTTATGTATATATATGTAATACATAGTACAAAATAAAAACGACCCTCCAGGCGATATAAAAATAGATTTTTGAAACATATTGCCTGAGGGGTGGAAGTAAAAAAAATCAATGTCAGCGAGTATGTACCCTAAGTAAGTAAAATCATCAAATTCATTAAAGAATTAAAAAATAAAACAATTTGAAATGTAAACTTTAAATATGTATTAAAATAAAACAAACTATATATAGATATCTAATGCCAGTCATGTATTTATTAAAACTTGTTTTAAAAAACAATGAGGACTGTCTAATGTTGCATGTTCAAATTTTGAACGTATTTATTCTGTTATGACGATTTGGGGTAATGTGACGTAAGCAGAGATGTAATTTTTGTTACAGACAAAAACTAGCAAATATATGCACCCTCCGGGTGCAAGTATTTAAGTTTTAATGCAATAGAATGAAGGCTAATGAAACTAAATAAAAATGCAGATAAAAAGATTTAAAACAGAGGGAGTATAATCGAAAAATAGAACAACTGAAACTTACTCTCCCATCACTCTCGTCTTTCATTGTTATTTTTTCTAATTTAAGTATTTAGTTAAAAGAGGAGGTAAAGAATAAAATGACAGTTATGCTTTCTTGTTAATGGATTTCATTTAAGATTCATTGAAGAGATTTTTGCTTATATTCGTTAAACTAAAACCAAACAGTTAGAAATCAATAATACTAAGCACATATTTATTAAAATCACATTTTTAATATCAATATGCAAATTAGCCTTCCCATTCACACTGTAAACCGCTATTTTGTTGTATATATAAATATAATTGCATGTTGCTAGTATGTAGATATGGTTAACAGTATTAATAATGTGAAACAATTTTATTAATAATTGAGATTTAAATAAAAATAAAATCATTGGGAATGTAATGTCAATAACTAAGGGAATTGTTACTTGAGTAGCGATATAGTTTCGGTTACAGACAGAAAAACACACATCTCCATTATAATATATATATATATATATATATATTTCTTTAAAATTGACCTGTAAAATAAACAATAAAAAGAAAAAACAAGTCCTCTTTCCTTTATTAGCCCCTACCAACGCTCAGTCATTTCTTGCCCTCCCCCCCCAAAAAAATGTTTGTTTTCTATTTCCAGATGTCTGGCCTCGTGTTATCCATGTGCCTTTACAGACGTTTACAGCATCTAACAAATGAAGAAGAGAAGAACATCCCTCTAGAAAGACAAAATCCACCTCCTCTGACCCAAGCACAAAACATGGCGATTATCTAGGGGTCAAAAAATCAAACAAACAATGAACAGGACTTCTCAGCTGACAGCCAAAAAATTCAATATGAGTGTGAATTTGTTGTGTGTATATGTGTGTATAGTAGTAAGTACAAACTCGAGTAATAAAATGAATGTAATATAAATAAGGAGAGCTCTATTGCCATTGGCTGGAGGTCAGGTGACCAGTACAATAAAACTATGGTCATCAAGAGGCGAGGTCATGTGCCGAGAGGGAAGGGTCGGGATTTGATCAACCCCGATTGGTCCCCCGGGCGAGGAAATCCGTTGTTGAAAGACCAGAAATTTCTAATGATGCCAAGGATATAACAACGCTGAGGACTTCCCCCTCAATCATCTTACAGATGTATTAAAAAAAATATATGAGTGAATTTGTTGTGTGTAAGAGGTTAATTAAAATCAGATAATGATTATTTAAAAAGAACTGAGAATATAAGGTAAATATCTAAGGGAATGGTAAGGTAGGTGGAGACGTAGTTTCGTTTATAGACAGACGAACACACAATCTCCATTATAATTAGATAGCATTACTCGTCCGGTACTTGAACCCGTCTTGCCATGTGCATTTTTCAAGGCCTCCACGCATTGTGGCAAGAAGTGTACGTTTACTGGTTTTTCTGTGCACGTGCGCCTGTGTTTCTGATTCTGTTTTGTTAAACCGCATTTCTGTTTTCTTTTCGCGCGAGAAATGTCATCGGTTCGAGTTGTTATTGCATTTACAAAGCCGCGAAAAGGAAGTCTGTGGTTTTCAATGGTTGCTTGATAAACAAACCTCTGTAGCTGCCCATCCTTTCATCTTGCTGGACAGCGGAAGAGTAATCTCCCTTGATTCACTAACACACCAACTGAACACGACAATAACTACTACTTTAAAGATATTACAAAGCTTATTAAAAATATTTACTATTCAAGATATTTACTATTTAGTATGGCACACGGCCATCTGGTTGAGTGTGAGAGTTATTTACGAAGTTTTATTTAATACTAGCAACAGCTACTCGGCATTGCCTGGGTAGAGGGGAATTTTTTAAGTTAGTCCCGTAGATCCGTTATTAATTAATCGTGATTTGAATCTTCGTGGGATGCCCCCATTTAAATCCCTATGTAAAAAAAATAGACCTTGCATTGATCCAGCTACTCTAAAAAGAAATGTTAATGTCTACTATCTAAAATATTAAATGAAAAAAAAAAATTCATGCTGTTATCATTTAAATTTTATTTTTTAATTATCTTCACGAATATGAATCAAATCTCTATTATTTTTGCTAAAAAACCAAGCCCTGGTGATATTTAATGTGTATATATATTTACTTTGTCATTAATTGTTTTATTTTCGAAGTTTTATCTGCCTTTTATATATGTATAAATGGCATGAGGCCATCGGGTATGAGCGTTGAGATATTTACTAAGTTTTATTTAATATGGTACAAGACTATCTTGGGGGATATTTACTAAGATTTGTTTAATTTAATTGTCTTCATCATCATGCACCACAGAATGCAGATGGAAATTTCCCTTGCAATGTATGTGATAGCATCTGCAAGTCCAGAATTTAATTAGCCACCACAGGGTTCACAACTGATGAATGACATGGAGTGATATCATCGTCGTCTGCGACGGATCTCTAAACGGAAAAAGGAATGGCACAAGGACATCTGGTATGAGTTTTGATATAGATATTGAGCTTTGTTCAATATGGCACAAGGCCACCTGGTATGAGTGTGAGGTGCATTTACTAAGCTTTGTTAAATATGGCACAAGGCCATCAAGTATGAGTGTTGAGATATTTACTCAGCTTTGTTTTGTATGGCACAAAGGTATCTGTAACGAGTGTAGTGATATTTATTAAGCTTGTTTTGATATGGCACAAGGCCATCTGGTATGAGCGTCGGAATATTTACTAAGCTTTAGCTCTATCGGTAGAGCCCCTGACAAGGAATCGCAAGGTTGCTGGTTCGATACCGCTCCCCGCCAACTCAGCGCATTACTAGCACAAATTGGGTAATCTGATCTGTCCGATAAAGTGCGAGCTCATGGTAGGTGTGGTGATCCACCCCAGCAAAAAGTAAAGGAATTGCAAACATTGTACGTTTATATTTACACATTTGTATAGTTTCTTAAGTTTTTGGCAATGAAGAGGTAGCTAATAATGGGCGATACTGTTTCCATAAAAGGAGTACAAAACCCGGTTTCTCAGTTTATTCTGCTTTTCTAAAATAATTCAATAAAGACTAAGATAAAACGATTTAATTCTTGGTAGGTCTGAGGACTTTTCAGTCCCATCCTGCATATACAAGGTATTCAGGAGAAATTTGACAGTTTCATAATGGTAACTACAAAATTTAATGGATTGTAAAGAAATTCAACAGGTACGGAAATTACACTACTGTCAACAAGTTTCACTCAAAATAACCACCATTAGCGTCGATCACAGCCTCAATCCTACTCCGGAACCTGGAGCAAGCTAATGTTACAGTTTCACTGGGAAGACTCTCAAAAACTACCTTATTTCTGTCAATTAACTGGGCTTTTATAGTACTGTCACGACGATTGGTGTCTTTCTCATCAGCACCCGATACATAATAATCCATGAGGTTAAGATCTGGGGAGTTCGGAGGCCAAACATTGGAACTGGTGTAGTTGTAAAAATTCGCCGACCACCATTTTTGACTTTTACTAGAGTTGCGACAGGGGTCCGACTCCTGCTTCCATACACATGGCCTACCATTGGCTACCCTTGTTATCCAGGGCTTGACTACAATGTTTAGCAACTCCACGTAGGTATCTGAATTTAACCTGATACCCTCTCTGGAAAACTGCTGTACGAACGCAATCAGATCGTCTGTTATGTTGCTTTCTTCTAGCCACAGCCTCGTAGTCTCCATTGCAATTCTCCAATTCATGCCTGATTGTTTTTTCAGTGTTCAGGCAGCATTGGGCAGCAACCATAATCTCCTTATTTTGAGGGCCGACGCAGATCATCATGACATAAGTTATTCTCTTGCATGATTCAGGTGGGTTCCAGTGATCCATTCTATCCGTCATCACATATATGACTGAAGATAGGCCCAAGCTTTTAAATAATGCGTAGTGTGCGTCAATACCTCCAACCTACGGCGAAAAATAACAAAATATGAATATATCAAATTTATGCCGATCACCCTGTATGTATGTATGTATGTTTAAGAATAAATACATTGCCATGAGTTGATTTATTACGACTCGGACAGCAATTGTTCTGTGCAAGAAGCTATAATCATAGTTT
>CM042161.1:24163098-24193098 GCA_023376005.1 Doryteuthis pealeii | reverse complement strand
TAATTACCGAGCTAACTGAAATTATACACATTCTGTACAAAGAAAAAAATAAACAAAAACTCCAAATACTAGAAGCTTTATACATAAAACAATACAAACCATCCTTAAAAAAAAAATTAATTTCCAATCAGTACACACATTCAAAAATGCCTATAACACCTTTCTCACCAATTCTTCTCCTTCCAGCCTCCACATTAATATAATTTTTTTTAAAAAACTAGAATACATCACCCCTGATGATGACACTTCGAAGTGCCGAAAATATTCGGGAACTGAACTTTGGTGGACTTATCCACCAATTCCACACAAACATTAAAATGTTGGCCAGAAAATTAGAAAAGATCAAAAATAAAATTGCTGAACAGGAAATGTGCCTTTTGTTTAATTCTACATGTATAATTTTTTTTCATTGCAATTACCACATCTAGGATTTGAACTCGGGGCGACGAGTCCATTTCCCATGACTTTAACCATTACACCACGCGCTTCCATATAGTATGTGTATAAGAGTTTAAGAGCCTAATTTTAGGTCTTCAACTTTCTCATTCAACTACGAAAATTAAGATATTCTGTTTAAATAATTCGAATATGATTTATTTTAAAATGCCATCCCATGGATTTCTATTTACTGTGAGTGTAACAAGTTCCCATTTCTCAGGTAGTTAAACCACGTGGTGACATAACTAGGAAGAAATCCATGTTTGGGTAATTAGTGAATAATGTACATGATGTGCAATGTGTTAGCCGGCATTAGACATTGGACACAGAAGAAGATAACGAGAAGCTTTAGTGACACCAAAAAGGTTGACATAATTGAACCATTTTCTCTTCTCTCCTCTCTCTCTCTATCTCTCTCAATTCTCCTCATCTCTCTCTCTCTCTCTCTATCTATCTATCTATCTATCTATCTATTTATCTAGCTCTCGCCCTAATCTTTTTTTACTCTCTCCCACTCCCAGTCAATATGTTCATATAATCTACCAGCCGTATTATCTATCTAATCTATCTATCTGTCCGTCAGGATTTAATATCTATCTATCTATCTATTCTATCTATCTAAAATAGGAATTTAAAATACATTTATTGTTTTTTGTAGACAAATGATTATTATTTATAAAGGATCCATTAGCTGTAGCTGAAAATCTATCTCAGTCTGTTTCAATCTATCTATCTATCTATCTATCTGTCTGTCTGTCTGTCTGTCTGTCTATCTATCTATCTGCCTCTGGTCATTATCTATTTATCTATCTATCCATCTATCTGTCTGTCTGTCTGTCTGCCTGTTTGCCTTTCTCTGGTTATTATCTATCTATCTATCTACCTGTCTGTCTATCTATGTATCTCTGGTCATCATCTATCTATCTATCTATCTATCTATCTATCTATCTATCTGGTCATTATCTATCTATCTACCTGCCTGTCTGTCTGCCTGTCTCTTGTCATTATCTATCTATCTATCTATCTATCTATCTATCTCTGGTCATTATCTATCTATCTATCTATCTATCTATCTGTCTGTCTGTCTGTCTGTCTGTCTGTCTACCTGTCTATCTGTCTGTCTGTTTAAAAACACATACCGATTTATCTCAGTCTATTTAGACCTACTAAAGTGTTCATGATATTTTCTAAGTTTATCTTAGTACTGCACAAAGAAAAACACGAATTATCAAAGTACTCAATTACTAAACTTAATTTGGCGCAAGGTCATCAGTATGGAGCATCCAATGAGAACAGAAATCTTTAAAATTGGTCTGCTAGCCAATTACACCATACGACGTGGCTGTGTGAGTTACTATTAAGTAATTAAGTAAAAGTAAAGTTGTCAGTGGCCTATTGTCGGTATCAGCCGGATAGCGGGAGAGTCTATCCCCTTTTCACTAGCACTGAACCCGGAAGATTGATTTTTGTTGAGGTGGAGCGCTATACCTACCGTCAGCCCCCTCACTTTACCGCACAGATAAGATTACCCAACCTGTGCTACTCATGTGCTGAAAATTTTATGTCATTCAACTCCACTTTTGCCCTGACTAAGGATATATGAACGGGCGGAGAAGCCCCCACACCACAATCAATCGTTGGATCATGTCAAGCCCTAGCATCTATACGAGTGTCCCAATCCGATTGCCCTTATAGAAAACACCCAATCCTTTTTTTATCATATATGCGCTAGAAGGCGGTGACCGTGGATCTTTGTGTTCTGGGTATGACGTTAAACTGCATCTAGTGGTGAAATTCCAATTCTAAAGCTCTGGGAAGTGTGGAGTACCCCTTCATCACCATTACTCACAGTTCCACTTCTATTTGGAGTGGTAGTACCTGCTGGGATCCCATCTATGGGTTAAGTAGAAAAAATGATTTTTTTAAAAACTGTGCTTAAAAATGAGTTTAAATTAAAAAGATTTAGATATCCATCAAGAATGAATAAAGAAAACGTCTTCCGCATAAAATAAACCAACAAGGGTTGACATGCCGTAAAATCGAACAAACCAACAATCAAATAACCAAGTTTTTAAAAAAAATACGTAATAAAACAAAACGTTTTTGGCATAAAATAACCCAACAAGGATTGACATGACGTAAAATGCAACCAACAAACAAACCAACACAGATATTTTCTATGTCACTTGTTTGTTTATTTTCTGGCCCATAGTACAATTATTTTCACTACCTGACGTGAGGATTGAACTCACAACTACTAGATATACTAACATCGTCACGTTTATCCACTAAGCGACGTGCCCCATATTGCAAGTCAGTGGTGGTAACCTAAAACTTAAAATTTAATGACGTTTGTCTGCATATTGAAAGTTAACAGCGTATATGGCTTTTTGCACGAGACATAGAGGGATCAGGTGGGGGTGTTTTGGAGGGGGGTAATCTGTGTGTCTTAAGGCTGGTGTTTTCTTTTTTTAACTTAATTAAGGGCTCCTGTTTCTATGCCTACTGAGGTGGTTTTTGTAAACATAGCATGTGGCCTCGTTCTTTTAGTTACTTCATTTTTTTATTTCAATCTAAAACCTAGTCTAGCGCTATCGAAAAGGGGATAGATTCCCTCGCTGTGCGGCTGATACCGAAAATAGCCCACTTCACCAACTTTATCTTTAACTTATTCCTATCTAATACAAATAATTTGCACACAGTTATATGGTATTAAATATTCCTATCTAATATAAATAATTTACACACAATTATATGGTATTAAATATTCCTATCTAATACAAATAATTTGCACACATTTATAAGGTATTAAATATCTAATACAAATAATTTGCTCACAGTTATATGGTATTAAATATTCCTATCTAATACGAATAATTTGCACACATTTATAAGGTATTAAATATCTAATACAAATAATTTGCTCACAGTTATATGGTATTAAATATTCCTATCTAATACAAATAATTTGCACACATTTATAAGGTATTAAATATCTAATACAAATAATTTGCTCACAGTTATAAGGTATTAAATATTCCTATCTAATATAAATAATTTACACACAGTTATATGGTATTAAATATTCCTATCTAATGCAAATAATTTGCACACATTTATAAGGTATTAAATATTTCTATCTAATACAAATAATTTGCCCACAGTTATATGGTATTAAGTATTGGAGATGTGTAGTACAATTGTTAAAGTCGGAGGAAATGGATTTGTCGACCCGAGTTCAAATCCTACACGAGGCTGTTTGCATTTCACATAGAACTAAAAAAGGTATGAATCCAACTACACTCCTTCTATGGGTAAATAGTAAGGCGGACTTGGCTAGGTAACAAGTCTAGGAGAAGGAAAACTCTGAATTCAAATCTGTTAAACTGCGCTTAAGATATTGACCTTGTGTCACATCTTGCTTGTGCGCAGGGTTTGGTAAATATATATATGGTATTAAGTGTTCCTATCAAATACAAATAATTTGCACAGATCATATGTTTTTAAGTATCAATCGGCTGGCCATGTCAAGCCCTAGTACCTATATGATTTTCCTAACCCTATTGCCCTTATGGCAAGCCCCAACCCCTTTTTATCATATAGATGCTAGAAGGCAGTGATTGAGGGTCTACATGTCCTGGGAATGACGTTAAACTATCTGATAGTGAGGTTCCAGTTTTGGAGGTTTGGGAAATTATTACATTTATTCAATGTTTACTGTGTTACTAATGGGTTATCCATAAATTATTATAACCATTTTTTCAAAAGTGTGTGTGGGGGGTGTTATGGACTGCGACATAGTAAACGAGTTCGAACTCCAGTCATGCTATTACGTTCACTTTCGGACTAATACCCTTGGGAAATGTATGCTCTTCCATTTTTCCGGATATGAGTACAATTACTGTTCTTCTATAATTATGACGTTGGCATTAAATAACCCAAGAAGGTTGACATGTCTTTTAAAAAGAAACCGGACCTTTTCTTAATATCTTCGTAGTGGAGGGGTTGGGCAAATACATAGAAAAGAACTGTCGCCGCCCACAATATTGAATAAAAACAAAATGTTCCGTACGAGATGCAGACCAGCTCCAAATTCATACCACCCATCTTTTCCTTTAATGTGTGTCTCCCTCCCTCCCCCTCCCCCCTCTCTCTCTCTCTCTCTCTCTCTCTCTTCTCTCTCTCTCTTTCTTTCTCTCTCTCTTACACACGCATATTATTTGTACCGAAAACACCCGAATATTTGTCTTTAACATGATCTCTCTCTCCCTCTCTTTCTCTCTCTCTCTCTCCTCTCTCTCTCTCTCTCTCTCTAATTACCTTTCTGTCTCTCTCTCACCCACACACGCATATTATTTGTACGAGAACACCCGAATATTTGTTGTTGTCTTTAACATGATCTCTCTCTCACTCCCCCCTCTCTCTCTTTGATACAATCAAATTCTCTCTCTTTCACACCTACCCACGCATATTATTTGTACCGAAAACACCCGAATATTTGATGTTGTCTTTACATATGATCTCTCTCTTCTCTCTCTCTTCTCTCTCTCTCTCTCTCTCTCTCTCTCTCTCTCTCTCATACAATCCCATACTTACTCTTAATCTTTCTCTTGCATAGACACACACACGCGCATGCGTTCACGCCCATTGTCTCGATTTACAAGAAACCCCAAGATGAAAGAAATTTCAAAGAGGAAGCAGATGACAAAGGAAACCCAAAACCAAAAGATAAAGCAAAAGTGTTAAAACGCAAACAAACAGTATTAAAGGTCTTGGAATTCGGCGCCACGCCGGACATCGTTGGTATTTGAAAAACCCAGACGTCACGTTCTTTTGTTTCAAAAGACTCTGGTTGGTAGCGACATTTGTTTAAAACGTAGCTGACCTCTAATTTCTGCGTCACGTACTCACCAAAACAAACTGAAAGAAAAGTGAAAAGTTCTACTGTTTAAATAATCAAATAATTGTCAACCGGGGAAAATGACTTCTCAAAGCTTCTTTAGTGCCCAAGCTATGTCGGGTAGATCTACTATTAAGAATACCGGAAAGTCCTATCTCGATTTTTGTTAGGAATAATAATTGAAAGAAATATTACTGACAAATCTTTGTTGCTCAACAAAATAATCACTATCATTAGATATAACCTTTGTCCATCTACTTGGGAGCTTTTTAATCCCTCTTTCAAAAACAATAACTTCTTTGGAAGAAATAAAGGAATTCAACTCCGCTTCAATCTCGTGAATATTTATGATTTTTTCCCCACTGATGAAATGCTCTAAAGAACGGAATAAGTGAAAATCTGATGGAGCAAGGTCTGGCGAGTATGGAGGATGAACTTCCCAACCTAAGGACTTTTCATCTCCAGTGACAATACGATACAGGAAAGGCGTTTTTTCATTCCTTAAAAGGAGACTATTGCAGATTGTTGCCCACATTGCTTTGTTGGCTGGAGAGAGTTCATGAGAAACCCACCTACCCTCTCTATACACCTTTCCAATCTTTTTCAGGTGCTCTTGAACAGTAGACCAAGGTGCATCAAGCCTTTTGGTACAATGTTCTAGTTGTTTGTCGAGGATCTTCTTCCACTGCAGCTTTCAAAAGTTCATCATCCAAAAGAATGAATCTCCCCGATCGAGGCCTCATCAGTAAGGTCGAAATTGCCTTTTTTAAATTTCAAAAAACATCTACGGCAGTTTCTAACACTCACACCGTTTGGATAAATAGCGATTGTTGGATTGCTACCTTTGTGGAATTCATACAACATGCAATGATTCACTTTGAAACTTTTGTCTTCCATGGGCTATATATGTTTTTAAATTATCAACAGCAGTAGATTTAACTAAATGCGAAGTTTAACTGAGTATTTGGCATCTGATTTGACCTTGAAAACAGCTGTCTAGACTAAATCTGATGTTTTAGTTTGGTTAAAGAAAAGTGGACAGAACTTTCCGGTACCCTTATTAGTATGAGAACAACCCCAAGGATAATTATTCACGGTTTATTGTTGAATAACTAATCACATAGACTGTTGATATGGTGTGGTTTTGTCGACTCAGTAAAATTGAGAACACAAGATATATTTTAACGGAGGTAATGGACACACGTGCTTACACGTTGGTTTACTTCACTGAGCAGAATGATACAAGAAAGAACAAAGACAAAGGGAAAATCAAATGCACATCAATTCTTATGGCGCCAGTGGTCACGTAGTAATTTACCACGTAGTTCTGGAAACGCAACTTACAAACAGTAGCCTCATATGCTCAAGGGACTATTTTAGTTGGGAAAATTCAACAGTTATACTCTATACAGCTATACTTCCACACCATATTGCTATTTTTTTATAACCACGCTTGTCTGTTGTTGTTTTGTTTGTTTGTTTTTATTTCTCGAACCGTGTCGAGTAGTTCTTCTAGTATAAGAACAAGCCTACGGATAGTTATTGGTCCTCTGCGCTGCATCTAGCATCCTCGCATAGTTGGTCAATATAGATCCTTGGTGGGCGGCCAAATTAGCATGTCCATGTGTTGGCTTCCACCGGAGGACGTCACTTATGAGCTCGTCCTTGCTTCTCTAGCAGTGTCCCGCATGTCTTGTCCGTCTCACTCTGATGGTTTGTGAGATGGGGATTGGTAGCCATACAGCTGCTCAGTGTTGCTTCCATTCTTGTGCAGCTCCCATCTAGCTTATTCTCAAAGCGCCTCCTTAGGGTCCAAATGGTTCAGCCATACAGCAGTACTGATATAACCACAGCTTAGAAGAATCGTCGTTTTAGCTTGTCAGTGAGATCGGATTTCCATATGACTGATAATCTGTTTGTGACCGACCATGCCTTTCCTATTCGTGTATTAACATCGCCTTCTGTGGATGAGATGTTACTGCCTAGGTATGTGAATGAGTGTCCATCAAGAATGAATAAAACAAAACGTCTCTGGCATAAAATGACCTAATGGGTTGATATGCCGTAAAATCCAACCAGCCAACCAACCTACCAATAATGAAAATACAGAGTTTCAATGGTGTAATAAATAATACGTAATAATAGCATAATGTTCCACTAGAAATAATAAAATTCCTGGTATCTTTTGAAGAAAGAATTTGTTTAGAATAATTTTTTAGATGGTCAGATGTCTATGTATGGGCGACTCTCTCTCTCTCTCTCTCTCTCTCTCTCTCTCTCTCTCTCTCTCTCACACCACACACACACACACCACACACCACACACACATACACACACACACACACATATATATATATAATATATATATGTAAACAAATCTAGCTATTTTCAGCCGACAGTGTATTTGGGAGAAATATATATATATATATATATTATATATATATATATATATATATATATATATATATATATAACCGCTAGTTCCACGTTTTTGCTGTAGTAGCGATAGCAGTTAATACAAAAATCACCGAAACCTTGTTAGAGAGAAAAAACTTTACCAACAACTATATATATATATAATATATATATATATATATATGAGAGAGAGAGAGATAGAATAGATAGAAGAGAGAGAAGAGAGAGAGAGAGAGAGAGAGAGAGAGATTTGGTATATCATTATATTATATATATATTATCTATTATTATCTATTACTACATTATTATATTATATATATATATTCCACTTTAGAGGATGGGTATATCGTACGAGATCAAATTTTCTAAGTTATATGGATTAAAATTGTATCTCGCCCTTCACGCATTGGGTCATTCGAGGGTTTCTCCGCATCGAAAGGATTAAGAAAAAAGGTTGTGATTTTTTTAAGAAAAAAGGATGGAGAAATTTTGTAAAAAAAGAAAAATGGAGAAAGGAAAACGTATTGCGAAAAACAAATTGGTCAAGGTTGTCTATACTTCTGACCTTACTAAATTACTAATATATATATATATATATATATATATATATATATGTATATATATATATATATACTAGCAAATATATGCACCCTCCGGGTGCAAGTGTTTAAGTTTTAATATAATAGAATATCATATTAAATTAGAAAGGCTAATGAAACTGAATAAGAATGCAGATAAAAAGGTTTGGAACAGAGGGGGTATGATTGAAAAATAGAACAACTTTGAAAGTAACTCTTCCATCATTTTCCATTACTCCCCTCTTTCATTGGTAAATTTTCCTAATTTAACTATTTAGTTAAAATAGAAAGTAAAGAATAATATTAGTTATTTCTTCTTGTTAATGGATTTCTTTGAATATTTATCCCAGAGATTTTTGCTCATATTCAAAAAGATAAAACCAAACAATTAGAAATCAATAATACTAAGCACATATTTATTAAAATCAAATTTTTAATATCAATATGCAAATTAGCCTATAATCCGCTATTTTGTTGTATATATAAATACAGTTGCATGTTCTGTGTATGTAGACCTGGTCAACACCGGGGGTCCAGTGGCTTCGGCCCTGGATCTTTACAAGTTAATAGCGTCGATCCCAGGGGGCCATCCCCCCAGGCAACACCTGCCCCCTCGATTTAAAGGGACAGGGCTTTTATTGCCCAGTGCCTGAGGCGCCTCCCTTGAGGGGGAATGCCGACGGGATCCACGCAATTTTTCACCCGCCACTCCATGAGCTTCGGCTTGTGGGTGGTCCCACGTTAATAGGGACTTTGTGCCTGACCCGTACAAGTGGGGTACGCGGTAAATATCATGTAGATATGGTCAACAGTCTTGATGATGTAAAACAATTTTATCAATAATTGAGGTTTAAATAAAATTAAAATCATGGAGAATGTGATGTCAATAACGAAGGGAATTGTGATTTGTATAGTAATATAGTTTCGGTTACAGACAGAAAAACACACAATCTCCATTATAATAAGAAGATATATATATGTGTGTGTGTGTGTACGCAAAGAATTGTTTTATAATCACTGGAGGAAATAAATGTATTGATTGTTTTTCAGTTATATTTCTTCTTTCATTGGCGTTTTTTAAATCTCCTTTTTAAGGGTGGGGTGAGGATGTGTAAGTAAAATTTTTCTTTCTTTTTTAATGTCGTTTATTTTTGGTCGCTATCCAATTGTAAATGGTCTGCGAGATCGGCTTTCTCAACATGATACTACGACAAGGTTCCTACCGGGTTGAGAAATCCTTATAAACAATAACAACACTTACTTAGAATTCTTTAGACTGTTGATCAAAGCGAATTTTGGAGAATATAACGTGAAAGTGAAATATATCCAACTTTATTTCTCTCTTCTTCAAAAATCCCCGAATATCAAAAGAAAACTAAACCGTAAATTTCCAGTTTCTTTCTTAACGCTATCAGACGTGCAAACCGATATGCGTGTTCCTCTGTCTCTGTGCGTGTCCATGTTCCTATCTATCTATCTATCTATCTATCTATCTATCTATCTATCTCTCCCTCTCTCTCTCTCTCTCTCTCTCTCTCTATATATATATATATATATATATATATATATATATATATATATATATATCATAATGGCACCCGGCAATAACCTACTCGAGTTTCACCATAAGGATCTTCAGGGTTAAATCCACTGGATTAACCAAGATATTGATTAATTGCAGTTGATTGCACGTGTGTATTTTTTTGCGATAAACGGTTGGTTACAGGATCACAGTCAAAGAACGCCGATTCAAGATTCGAAAATTCCAAAAATTCCAAAAAGTGGAAGTTGCATTTTCTCAAGATCAAAATATAAATATTGTTAGAAATCGGCTTTGTGCTATATAATAAAGTGTACCATTATCATAACAAATTTACTCTACCAACATATTGAGCACTTTATATTTGTTATATCGCTGCCTTATCATTGTGAATCTTGCATCAACTAACCATTGTGACCTGTTTCACCGGTAAGTCACCTTTTCCACAAATACCATATATATATATATATATATATATGTGTGTGTGTGTGTCAGTCGGTAGAGCGTCCGGCTGGGAACCACAAGGTTCGGAGTTTGATACCGGCCCTCGCCAACTCAGCGTATGAGTTGCACAGGGATCTGTTCGGTATAATGAGGAGCTTATGGAAGGTGTTGTACTCCGCCTCAGACCCCAAAACTATCTCATTGGTCTAGCGCTAGTATGTAGCTAGTGAAAAGCGGTAGACTCTCTCACTGTTTGACTGATACCGAGTTTGGTCCACCCCGACGACTTTGCACACACACGCGCGTTCGCATATATATATATATATATATATATATAAGTCAACCACAGACACGTGTTTCGAAGTTTACTACTCATCAGTGCGGCTCGACTTTTTAATAGCTACCTCTAGCCAGGATCGAAGCCAGATAGAATTTTCGTCTGCCAAACTCCTTACCCTTGCGGGTATCAGCGGATGTCAGTCCGGGGTGAACAATTAATTGATACATCCCTACGAGGAAGGTTTTTACAATCACCAGAGGACTCCAAACACACACACGCACACACACACACACACATATATATATATATATATATATATATATATCCTGCTCATATATGTGTAGGGGTTGGTAAATATATATATAATATGAAAAGACAACGTATTCAGAGGATGATTCCATTATAGTTAGAAGTAATAGCAAAAGTTAAACTTTTCAGTTTGTATATTAAACCAGCATCAGAGCAGTGTTAATATATGATATTGTAATTTCGGAATGATATTCAATATAAATATATATATTTTTTAAAAGAGACAAAACTAATGCTTTTTTTTCTAATCGCCATTGTCCAATATCATATAAGAAAGCACGCAAATAATGTATATTTAAAGTCATTTTGAAATGTGTAATGTTCTCACTGAATCCAGAATCTACACTTTTCCCCATTTATGAAAACAACAGCTTTAAGTATTTTTCTGAATGTTTAAGATGAGGCTTGATGATTAGTATTATCTGCGTTATTCATTCATCATTGTTATCTGTACAATTGGACACGTGGCCTAGTGAATAAAGGAGTTATGTTAAGACAGTTCTTAGTGACAGTTATCTCTGGACTGCAGGTTCAATCCTGGCCAAGGGCAGCGGTAACATATTGTTTTTAAGGGACATAATTGGCCAGTTGATTCTAGGTAGAGAGTCCACCGATTTGGATCCTTTGGTAATCCTCTCAGGTAGAGAGCCCTAGGTTCCCTCGTAGAAGGTTGCCAGTAAACTGAGAAAGAATCAGCGCTTAAGTAATATATCAGCCACGCAGTATGGCCACCGATTGGCTAAGGAATAGACCACGTGAGCTCGCCTAGTCTATAAGTATAAGCGGGGAACTAGCACATACCTTATATCTAGAAAAAATGCAACACATATAATAATAATAATAATAATTAACACAGCTTAACGCCTCTACCCCAGCTATGGTTAGCGGAATGAGAACAGGAATAAAGGGTTATGTTCAAAGTTCCGTGATGGCTCCCGATTACGACAAGAAGGTTCCCGAGTCCGAAAAGAAGGTACCCGAGTCCGAAAAGAAGGTTTCCGAGTTCGAGAAGGTTCCCGAGTCCGACAAGAAATACCTAAAGAAGGTCAGAGGGCACATTGACCGAAACGTTGTACAGAAAACAATGAAGATGAAGACAATAGTCCGAATAACGCTGATAATGCTAAGAGCTTTAAGCTTTAAACTCACTATTATTTTCAATTAAAAAAAGCATAAAAGAAAACAATACTCTCTCCTCTCTGTTTTTTTTTCGCACTCTCTCACGTATATAAATGACTATATGCACACACACACACACACACACACACACACATATATATATATATATTATATATATATATAGAGAAGAGAGAGAGAGAGAGGATGAATTAAACGCTCACACACACAAATATATATATATATATATATATATAATATATATATAGATATATATGTGTGTGTTGTGTGTGTGTGTGTATGTGTGTGTGTGTGTGTGTTAATTCATATGTCTATTTCTATGTGCATGTATTTGTTGTGAGGATTATATTACGTTTGTGCAGGAAGAACATGAGAAGCGAAATCGTTGAAACAGATTGGGAATCTGGTGACCAGCTGTTGATGGTATTAAGGGCATATGTTATAGTTACTAGAATAACTCTGATTTTTTTTATGAAACCGGTTCCATCGCTAGTCCTCTTAAGTCACTACTGCTATACTATGATGCAAGTGGGGGAAAAATATCTATAAAAAAATGAAAAAAAAATGACTGCTACCTCGATATAAACAAATGCAATGAAAAAATGGGAGTGCATGTTCATTATGAAAATAATTTGGACAAAACCCATACAAGCCTAAATTATTCAAGCATGTTAGAATATGAAGTTTACTTATATATATATTTACCGACCCCTCTGAACGAGTAGGATGTGACACAAGGTCATTTTTATTACAGACTTTGTTACAGATTGCACAATACACATTGTTTGTTTCTGGAGTTTATACATACAAACATACATACACACCAACTGCCCTTTATATATGTATAGATAGACAAAAGAAACAACCACAGTGTATAGTATGCGTATATATTTACCAACCCCTCCGCACGAGCAGGATGTGACACAAGGCCATTTTTTAAGCGGAGTTTAACAGGTTGCCTAAACAAGGTTAAAGAGCCCGGACTGCCCTACTATTTATCCATAGCTGGAGGGAGATTAGGATTCATACCTTTCCCAAGGGTATTAGCACTAAGTGAAATGAAGTTACCACATCCAGGATTTGAACTCGGGGCGACGTCCATTTCCCATGACTTTAACCATTACACCATGCACCACCCAAATAAATAATTGCTTATAAGATCATGGTTTAAGAGCTGCACTACTATACCATTTACTTGGAGGCATGGTCCTCCATTGTTTGTTAGTTTTTTTGCCGGCAAATCTTGAAAAATTCGTAGCGATAGTTTGGAAGAAAACATTTAAAAACTCGATTTCTTTTTGTAAACGAATTTTCTATTTACCCCCATAGATGGGACCCTAACAGGTACTACCATTCTGGATCTGACTAGACCTGGGAGCAATGGTGATGAAGGTCTGCTCCACATTCCCCAGACCTCCAGAACTGGAACCTTACGATCAGATAGAGTTTAACGTCATATCCAGGACATGAATGGCATTACCTTTTGACTCACCCTCGTATATATATATATATATATATATATATATATATAATATATATATATAAATGTTGTTCTGGTTCCAACGGGAGAAAAGGTCCACAAAATGTATTAAGTTCTCAGAAAAAATGTTTTATACTTTTTATCTTACATACGCGACACGTGTTTCTGATCTGTTGTCTTCTTCGGGCATTGAGTTATTAATTTGGCAGAATATGTCCGATATTTGATAGGTTGTGAGTGTTTCTACAATTTCTCTCTCTCTCTCTCTCTCTCTCTCTCTCTCTCTATTTATATATATATATATATATTATATATATATATATACAAATATATTGATTCATATCATATGCATAGATGCACACTCACACACACATATGTATATACATACACATACGCACTTATATATATATATATTACACCATTCATATTTTTTACATTAAAAAGTTTTTGTTTTTTTAAATTAAAAAAATAGTTGAAAAAATATTTCTTTTCTGAAAAAAATCCGTTGCAGGCTGACCATGAACAGGTTAAAACTATTCCTGTTTGAAAAAGAGAATTTGTCTATTTTTGAATTTGAAATATGTCTTCTTCTTTCAAAAACTGTTACACTAAAGACATACAATTATGTCGTTGGCGGAGAAACGCGTAGCGGATGTGCTGATGACGAAACGATGGCATGACTTGCATGTTTTCCGTTTGGAATTTAAATTATTTTCTGCTTCTCTCTCGATGAGTCCGGATTAAAAACAAGCTCTGAAGGTGATTGTTATAAATCGAAATATTCTTCAATATTAGCTATGAATATAATATAAAATATTTTCATTTTTACAGCATTGTGTGTTTTCATATCCTTTTATCTATCTATCTATCTATCTATCTATATCTATATCTATATATCTATCTCTATCTCTCTCTCTCTCTATATATATATATATATATATATATATATATATATATTAATTTTGTGAACATTACACCACTCAAGACGCCTACCGGAGACATACATTTGTATGTAAATACCGAATTGTTGTTGTTGTTTCACTGTCTCTGTCTGTCTGTCTGTCTGTCTCCTTCTGTCTCTCTTCGACTGTCTGTCTGTCTGTCTCTTTCTGTGAGGTTGATCAAATGCAGTCATGAACAAAAACAATCAAGTATCCGCCCCAGGGATAACAATCAACTTACGTAATGATAGATATCAGATTTCTATCAGCGAATGGTCTTGGTGTGGCCATTACCACACACACACCACACACACACACACAACAATACGCATGTGCACACTCACACGCACATATGTAGACATATATTTTCACGCACACACACACACACACAGCGCACACACACACACACACGCACACACGCACACACACACACACATGTATGCCGGTGCGCCTCACACACTCGCGTGCACAAATAGATACAGATGCACATACGGGTACACAGAATCATGCACATCGTGTTGTAAAAGTAGGGTTGACTAACTGGCTATTATTAGTGAGTTCGATTCTCACTGGGTGCTCCATATACTTGTACTCTGACACATAAGAAGCAGGCACATCATGTGATACAAGTGAGGTTAGGCTAACTGGCTATTATTAGTGAGTTCGATTCTCACTGGGTGCTCCATATTTCTGTACTCTGACACATAATAATCATGCACATCGTGTTGTACAAATGAGGCTAACTGGCTATTATTAGTGAATTCGATTCTCACTGGGTGCTCCATATTTCTGTACTCTGACACATAAGAATCATGTACATCATGTTGTACAAGTGAGGCTATGCTAACTGGTTATTATTAGTGAGTTCGATTCTCACTGGGTGCACCATATTTCTATACTCTGACACATAAGAAGCAGGCACATCGTGTTGTACAAGTGGGACGAGGCTAACTGGTTATTATTAGTGAGTTCGATTCTCACTGGGTGCTCCATATTTCTCTACTCTGACACATAAGAATCATGCACATCATGTTGTACAAGTGAGGCTAGACTAACTAGCTATTATTAGTGAGTTCGATTCTCACTGGGTGCTCCATATTTCTGTACTCTGACACATAAGATACATGCACATCGTGCTGTACAAGTGAGGCTAGGCTAACTGGTTATTATTAATGAGTTCGATTCTCAATGGGTGCTCCATATTCTGTACTCTGACACATACGAAGCAGGCACATCGTGTAGTACAAGTGAGGCTAGGCTAACTAGCTATTATTAGTGAGTTCGATTCTCACTGGGTGCTCCATATTTCTGTACTCTGACACATACGAAGCAGGCACATCGTGTGGTACAAGTGAGGCTAGGCTAACTAGCTATTATTAGTGAGTTCGATTCTCACTGGGTGCTCCATATTTCTGTACTCTGACACATACGAAACAGGCACATCGTATTGTACAAGTGAGGCTAGGCTAACTAGCTATTATTAGTGAGATCGATTCTCACTGGGTGCTCCATATTTCTGTACTCTGACACATAAGAAGCAGGCACATCATGTTGTACAAGTTAGGTTAGGCTAACTGGCTATTATTAGTGAGTTCGATTCTCACTGGGTGCTCCATATTTCTGTACTCTGACACATAAGAAGCAGGCACATCGTGTTGTACAAGTGAGGCTAGGCTAACTGGCTATTATTAGTGAGTTCGATTCTCACTGGGTGCTCCATATTTCTGTACTCTGACACACAAGAAGCAGCCACATCGTGGATTTTTGAATAAAAAAAAACGTAAACAAAAATCCACGAACGCTAGAGTTTCATTTCAACGATTTCAAATAGACTGACCGACCATTAAGCAAATGAGTCTCGCAGTTTCCTTATTTTCTGTGATACATTTAATTTTTCTCAAACTAACGAAATGACGATCTATTGAAACAGATCGAAACACTGCAGCGTAGGCGAAATAACATTTTCGTTTATGAACTTAATGTTTTTTTCAATTTTTCATAATATTACACCAACACACACACACACACACACACACTATATATATATATACACATATATATTAATATATATTTTATATATATGTATGTATGTATGTATATAAACAAATTTTTGGTACAGCTAAATTTCTTTATAATTTTAAAAAGTGTCATACTTAATCGTTTAAAATTGCTTGACCAATAAAGTATGATACTTTTTAAAATTATATATATATATATATATATATATATATATATATATATATATATATGAAATGCACATTAAAACAAAATTAACGCTATTGATAGTTGGGCAATTCCGTACAAACAGGAGACATAGTTTATTTTACTAAACTTAGATTAGTCTGGCACAAGGCCGGAATCCCACAGTGAACATCGAGCGCACCATTAAGTGACCTTCAAGATTTAGCTATCTAACCATTATAGCAAGAGAAAACATGAGAAGCGCGGAACATAAAATACGAGGACAGAAAAATTCAAGAATTAATGACCATTCTGACACCGTGCATAAGTGCATCTGTGAGTGCAGTGGTTGCACGTGCAGCTGGGGGGGGGGAGATTCCGCTGGTGGCTGGGTGGGGGTACTAAGGGCGGGGTTATTTAGTCGGGTCAGTTGCATTTTTGAAGAGTGTTGCACCCAATGTAACGCTACATTCCGTCTAGAGTCTGATACGCTACTAATTGCGGAGACAAAGCTGTGTGCAGTTAAGATTCCATTAATGCACTGGTATGTGCTTAATATGAGAACGTGCATGCGATTTTATGTACAGCTATATATACACAGGTTCACAATCGTACACACAAAGGTTTACACACCCACATACGCACACATATATGTGAGGGTGCAGTTAGGATTCCATCAATGCACATATAGGTGCTTCACATGAGAACGGGCATATGCACGCTCACACACCCGCACAGATATGAGTGTGTGTGTGTGTGTGTGTGTTTCTGTGTGTGTGTGTTTGGGCGTGAGTATATCTGTGTGTATGCAATTTTATATTACAATAATGCACTTGTAAGTGGTAGAGCACCCGACCAGNCACCGCCTTCTAGCACCCATATGATAAAAAGGGGTTGGGGCTTGTCATAAGGGCAATAGGGTTGGGAAAATCATATAGGTGCTAGGGCTTGACGTGACCAGCCGATTGATCGGAGGGACCGCCGTCTAACCCAAGATAGGGCCAAAGTGGAGTATTGCATGTCATGAACTGCTCATCCACCTGGGCTCTATCCTTAAGCATCACGGTCACCACCCACGGCCAACAGGTGGCCCCATTGGGGAGTCTTACCCCTCTGCAGAGGTGCAGTCGATGCATTCTAACGCCCCCGCCGAAATATTTAAGCATAATGTAGCACAATATTATATTATAGAAACTAACGAAAATAAATAAGCACATATATAAAAAATACTACACTTATTTTAATATTATCTTAAATTGATTTTTTAAATAAAATTTTATATAGTATTGCTTTTAATACGTTTAGTATAACATGATAGTATTAGAAATCAGTAACGCAAATAATATTTTATTAACCTAGATTTATGTTAAAAATCATTATGCAAATTATTCTCACCTATAACTATGTAAATCTCAATCAGCTAGACATTTGCACATAGACGCACATGTAAACACACGTAATGCCATGAACATACGCGCACACACACAATGCTATATACATTTACACACACAATGTTATGTACATCCTCAAATCAACATATATATATATTATATATATATATATATGTGTGTGTGTGTGTGTGTGTGCGCGCACATATACACACAAACATACTTAAGTCTTCTCTCCTCTCTCTCTCTATCTCTCTATATATATATATATATATATATATATACACATACACCCCTAATATATATATACATATATATACATATAAAGAGAGAGAGAGAGAGAGAGAGAGAGAGAGAGAGGGAGGGTTTTCAACTACGGGTTGTTTAAAAATATTGTTTAAAATATACCCAGAAGATTCGCGCTGTTGCGAGAAACTCGCATTTTAAACAATCCGTAGTTTAAACCATTCGATATATATATATATATATATATATATATACACATCTCTCTCTCTCTCTCTCTCTATATATATATATATATATATATATATATATAAGTAAGTCGTCGGGGCGGTCTAATGTCGGTATCGGCCAGACGGCTATCCCCTTTCACAAGTGCTAGACCAAGGAGATTATTTTAGCATCTGAGGTGGAGCGTCACGCCTACCATCAGCTCCTCACTTTTCCGCCCAGATCCCTGTGCTACTCATTCGCTGAGTTGGCGAGGGCCGGTATCGAACCAAGAACCTTGTGATTCTTAGTCGAACACTCTACCGACTGAGCTAAACCGATATATATATATATATTATATATATATATATATATATATATATATATATATATTTACTCTCTTTTAAACATACTCATATGTTATACTTGAGTGAATCTAACTATGTGACGTTTTTATTGTTGATATACTTCGACCTGTTAGCGTTCATGGAGGCCTGAATATCACTTTTCTTTACTTTTAGTCATTTGATATCAGATATGAATGTGTGACTGAGTGACATTTTGTTTATTTGATTTGTCTTACGCACTTATGCAAGTAGGTGATTCCTTAGAAGATGATGCAAATGGTTTCTTACATTTATCTGGAGACGGTCATGGCGTAACGATTATCATCCCGCGCTGCCGGCTGGCGGGGTAGAATACACCGACTTCACCTGTGAAGAGAGTTAAGAACTCCCATGGAGCCACTATCTGGCAGTGGGTGGCAATTCTTGATGCTTAAGGATTGAACCCTGGTGGCTGACATGCAACGCTCCACTTTGGCCCTTACTTGGGCTAGACGGTGGTCAGAGAGGACCCACTAATCAATCGGCTGGTCAAGCACCTATATGATTGTCCAAACCCTATTGGGTTTTTTTATGGCAAGGCCCGACGTTTTTTATCATATATGTGCTAGAAGTCGATGGCTGAGGGTCTTAATATCCTGGATATGACGTTAAACCATCTGATGGTGTTGTTCCAATTCTGGAGCTCTGGGGAGTGTGGAATACCTCTTCATTACTATTACTCTTAGTTCCTCTCTAACCCAGAGTGGTAGTATTTATTTGAGTCTCATTTGAGTTAAGTAGAAAAGATGAGTTTTAAGAAATGTGTTTAAAAATCAAATTTGAAAAAATGTGTACCCATTGGGAATGAATAAAACAAACGTCTTCGGCATAAAATAAGCCAATGGGGTTGTCATGCCGTAAAATCCAACCAACCAACAAACAATTATTATCCTCTTAGAAAATGCAATATGTGACCGAAATTCGATGAGACTGTGTGTTTCACGTCGAGAGAATATCAGGCATGAACCCACCTCTTTTAGAAGGACAGCATCGGTTATTTAGCCTTGACACAGCAAACAGTTTAGAAGGAAAATTCTCTATTCTATTATATAATTTTTGTGCCCCTGAACTTACGGCGCCTCCTCTGACCGTGAAGTCCAATGTTCGAAAAACATTCTCGACCACAGATGTCGCATTTGAAGGCTGTCCCTGAAGATGTTGATGTGCCGGTGCTTTGTTGCCGCCGCTTTCTTCTGAACCTTCTGGCTTCGTGGTGTTTTGCCGGGGTGGCGAAACATCATGAAGAACACCGGAATTGGATGAGACTGTGTGTTTCACGTCGAGAGAATGTCATTAGAAAAAGGCATTAACCCATCTCTTTTAGAAGGATAGCATGAGTTATTTAGCCTTGGCACGGCAACCAGTTTAGAAGGGAAATTCTCTATTCGAACGAAGAAGCTAATTCAATATATTTTATAAAAAAGAAGGTCCGCAAAATGGATTATGTTTTAAATTATTTTTTATTATCATTATACATTTGCGACACATGTTTCAGATCTTATGATATCTTCTTCAGACATTAATTAACCATATTCTGTCAGAATATGAATATGTACATGTATATATATATATATATATATATATATATATATATATATATATATATATATATATAAGTATCTAACCCCTCCCTTCCTGTTTGGTGGGAGTGTAGACAGATTTAATTTTTAACATCTGTGTTTTAGGAGGTGTTTTTGTTCCTGGGTGGTAGATCATAAATTTTTAATTCTAAGAACTTGAGATTTTATGGTTGTCTATTTGTTTATATTAATAGCCAAAACCTGTTCTTCTGATGATGTAATTCAATATATATATATATTAAACATCGCATATTCTTTAAAAATATATGTATTGAACATCGTATAATCGAACGAATATATATAAATTTCTTATATATATATATATATATATTATATATATATATATATATATAAAGAATTATAATATAAGAATAATTCAATTATCATCTTTAATAAGAAATATGATATATCAATATTTAATAAGAATAATTCAATTATCATAAGAATAATATAAGAATAATTATATATATATATATATATATATATATATATACATATATATGGTGGACTCTCCTATCGTGAACGATAGATGAGGGTCTGCACTGAGTGATTTTATTCCTCCCATGTTGTGCATGCTGTCAAGAAGACATTTTGTGTTTCCTCGAGTGTGACAGCAGCCCAGCCCCGCTGCGAGCCCTGAAGCCACGCTGACAAGCGAAATGCTCTAAGGTAGGAGTTAAATGTTTTAGTTTTAAAGTTAGGCGGAGCCGATCTTTATGCTTTAGTCTATTTTCTTCAAAGCTCTAGCGAAACATGTCTTACGCCATTCCTTCCGATCCGAGGCTAGATCTTTCCAAGCACTCAGATCAATATCGAAGCGTTTCAAATTGAAATATATATATATATATATATATATATATATATATATATATATATATATATATTAATTCATATATATATATATATATATATATATATATATATATACACTAGTACAAAATAAAAAAACGCTCCGGGCGATGTAAAAATAGATTTTTGAAACATATTGCCTGAGGTGTGGAAGTAAAAAGATCAATGTCAGCGAGTTTGTACCCTAAGTAAGTAAAATCATCAAATTCATTAAAGAATTAAAAAATAAAACAATTTGAAATGTAAACTTTAAGTATATATTAAAATAAAACAAACTATATATAGATATCTAATACCAGTCATGTATTTATTAAAACTTGTTTTAAAAACAATGAGGACTGTCTAATGTTGCATGTTCAAATTTTGAGTGTATTTATTCTATTTTATGATGATTTGGGGTAATGTGACGTAAGCAGTGACGTAATTTTTGTTACAGACAAAAACCGGAAGCGAATCTCCATTATTAATATATATATATATATATATATATATATATATATATTTTCTTAAAATAAAACAATAAAAAGCCCTCTTTCATTTATTACCCTACCTATGCTCAGTCATTTCTTGCCCCCCCCCCAAAAAAAAAGTTTTTGTTTTTCTATTTCCTGATTTCTGGCCTCGTGTTATCCATGTGCATTTACAGACTTTTACAGCATCTAACAAATGAAGAAGAGAAGAACGTCTCTCTGTAGAAAGACAAAATCCACCTTCTCTGACCCAGGCACAAAACATGGCGATTATCTAGGGGTAAAAAAAAATCAAACAAACAATGAACAGGACTTCTCAGCTGACAGCCAAAAAATTCATTATGAGTGTGAATTTGTTGTGTGAATATGTGTGTATAGTAGTAAGTCCAAACTCGAGTAATAAAATGAATGTAATATAAATAAGGAGAGCTCTATTGCCATTGGCTGGAGGTCAGGTGACCAGTACAATAAAACTATGGTCATCAAGAGGCGAGGTCATGTGCCGAGAGGGAAGGGTCGGGATTTGATCAACCCCGATTGGTCCCCTGGCCGAGGAAATCCGTTGTTGAAAGACCAGAAATTTCTAATGATCCCAAGGATATAACAACGCTGATGACTTCCCCCTCAATCATCTTATAGATGTATTTAAAAAATATATATATGTGTGAATTTGTTGTGTGTAAGAGGTTAATTAAAATTAGATAATGATTATTTAAAAACAACTGAGAATATAAGGTAAATATTTAAGGGAATGGTAACGTAGGTGGAGACGTAGTTTCTTTTATAGACAGACGAACACACAATCTCCATTATAATTAGATAGCATTACTCGTCCAGTACTTGAACCCGTCTTGCCATGTGCATTTTTCAAGGCCTCCACGCATTGTGGCAAGAAGTGTACGTTTACTGGTTTTTCTGTGCACGTGCGCCTGTGTTTCTGATTCTGTTTTGTTAAACCGCATTTCTGTTTTCTTTTCGCGCGAGAAATGTCATCGGTTCGAGTTGTTATTGCATTTACAAAGCCGCGAAAAGGAAGTCTGTGGTTTTCAATGGTTGCTTGATAAACAAACCTCTGTAGCTGCCCATCCTTTCATCTTGCTGGACAGCGGAAGAGTAATCTCCCTTGATTCACTAACACAACCAATATGAACACGACAATAACTACTACTTTAAAGATATTCACAAAGCTTATTAAAAATATTTACTATTCAAGATATTTACTATTTAGTATGGTACAAGGCCATCTGGTTGAGTGTGAGAGTTATTTACGAAATTTTATTTAATACTAGCAACAGCTACTCGGCGTCGCCTGGGTAGAGGGGAATTTTTTAAGTTAGTCCCGTAGATCCGTTATTAATTAATCGTGATTTGAATCTTCGTGGGATGCCCCATTTAAATCCCTATGTAAAAAAATAGACATTGCATTGATCCAGCTACTCTGAAAAGAAATGTTAATGTCTACTATCTAAAATATCAAATGAAAATAAAAATTCATGCTGTTATCATTTAAATTTTATTTTTTAATTATCTTCACGAATATGAATCAAATCTCTATTATTGTTGCTCAAAAACCAAGCCCTGGTGATATTTAATGTGTATATATATTTACTTTGTCGTTAATTGTTTTATTTTCGAAGTTTCCTCCGGACATGCAAATACAAACAACTGCCATTTATATATTTATAAATGGCATGAGGCCATCGGGTATGAGCGTTGAGATATTTACAAAGTTGTATTTAATGTATTACAAGGCTATCTGATATGAGTGTTAGGGATATTTACTAAGATTTGTTTAATTTAATTGTCTTCGTCGTCATGCACCACGGAATGCAGATGGAAATTTTCTTTGCAATGTATGTGACCGCATCTGCAAATCCAGAATTTAATTAGCCACCACAGGGTCCACAACTGATGAACGACATGGAGTGACGTCATCGTCGTCTGCGACGGACCTCTAAAAAGAAAAAAAAGGAAAAAAGAATGGCACAAGGACACCTGGTATGAGTTTTGATATAGATACTGAGATTTGTTCAATATGGCACAAGGCCACCTGATATGAGTGTGAGGAGCATTTACTAAGCTTTGTTAAATATGGCACAAGGCCATAAAGTATGAGTGTTGAGATATTTACTCAGCTTTGTTTTATATGGCACAAAGATATCTGTAACGAGTGTAGGGATATTTATTAAGCTTGTTTTGATATGGCACAAGGCCATCTGGTATGTGCGTCGGAATATTTACTAAGCTTTAGCTCTATCGGAAGAGCCCCCGCCAAGGAATTGCAAGGTTGCTGGTTCGGTCCCACTCCCCGCCAACTCAGCGCATTACTAGCACAAATTGGGTAATCTGATCTGTCCGTTAAAGTGCGAGCTAACGGTAGGTGTGGTGATCCACTACAGCAAAAAGTAAAGGAATTGCGAACACTGTACGTTTATATTTACACATTTGTATAGTTTCTTGGGTTTTTGGCAATGAAGAGGTAGCTAATAATGGGCGATTACAAAACCCCGTTTCTCGGTTTATTCTGCTTTTCTAAAATAATTCAATAAAGATTAAAATAAAAAGATTTAATTCTTGGTAGGTCTGAGGACTTTTCAGTCCCATCCTGCATATACAAGGTGTTCAGGAGAAATTTGACAGTTTCATAATGGTAACTACAAAATTTAATGGATTGTAAAGAAATTACACTACTGTCAACAAGTTTCACTCAAAATAACCACTATTAGAGTCGATCACAGCCTCAATCCTACTCCGGAACCTGGAGCAAGTTAATGTTATAGTTTCCCTGGGAAGAGTCTCAAAAACTACCTTAATTCTGTCGATTAACTGAGCTTTTATATTACTGGCACGACGATTGGTGTCTTTCTCAACAACGCCACCTACATAATGATTCATTCACGATCTGGGAAGTTTGGAGGCCAAACATTGGGACTGGTATAGTCGTAAAAATTGGCTGTGAACCACTTTTGAATTTCCCAGAGGAGTGGCAGGGGACCGAATCCTACTGCCATGCATATGGCTAACCATTGGCTACCCTTGTTATTCAGGGCTTGACTACAGTGTTTAGCAATTCCACGTAGGCATCTGAATTCAACCTGATACCCTCTCTGAAAAACTGCTGTGCAAACGCAATCAGATCGTCTGTTATGTTGCTTTCTTCTAGCCACAGCCTCGTAGTCTCCAATGCAATTCTCCAATACATGCCTGATTGTTTTTACAGTGTTCAGGGAGCATTGGGCAGCAACCATAATCTCCTTATTTTGAGGGCCGACGCAGATCATCATGACATAAGTTATTCAGGTGGGTTCCAGTGATCCATTCTATCCGTCATCACATATATGACTGAAGATGGGCTCAAGCTTTTAAATAATGCGTAGTGTGCGTCAATACCTCCAACCTACAGCGAAAAATAACAAAATATGAATATATCAAATTTATGCCGAACACCCTGTATGTATGTATGTATGTATGTTTAAGAACAAATATATTGCCATGAGTTGATTTATTACAACTCGGACAGCAATTGTTCTGTGCAAGCAGCTATAATCATAGTTTTCTTTACTGGGAGAATTCAGAAGGTCATATCCTCTTTCACTCTTTAATAACTGTCATACCTGCCCAGTCATTATTAGTAAATACCTGTAGATCTTATAGTTCTCCGTGACAAGTGCCAGTAAAAATTAAATAAAGGCAACGTATTTTTATGGCAACCAGATAGATTGCATGTGCAATAGACACTTATATATATATATATATATATATATATATATATATATATATATATATGAGGTAGGTAGAAGGATGGTGAACAAGAAATAAAAACTCAGAACAAAACTAAGAGTTAAAACGTTTCGTCCGAATTCATACGGACATCCTCAGTCAAATGATTTTTATTGAAAACAAAATTTCGTGCGTCTACAAGTGAAATTGGTGAGGGGGGGAGTTAGTTGTGGAAATACTACCCTCACTTCATTCATGTCTGCCCCTAACCTCCCTCCGCTACTAACTCACCCCGCCTATAAATAAATAGATAAAAAAACAACGAAAAAAACAATGAAGGGGGAATCCCTGTTAAGTAGCGGCTAACACAATAGACTGCTACATTATAGTAGTAGTTCGAAGAAGAATTATACTATTACGTTCTATTTCAGATGACCCCATGATCTCCCCAGGTATGGGTTAAATATTACTACAACTGCTTTTCTACAAGGATTGCTTTGGCATTAAATAACCAACGATGGTTGATATGCCATTAAAACAAAGAAACTAAAACTGAAACAACAAAGGAAGAAAGAAAGAATTCCCTCATGTTACTATGACGACAGAATTACTCATTTCTTTGTTGGGATAGGGATACAGGTTTATTGGAACAACACACACATACACACACACACACACACACACACACACACATATATATATATATATATATATATATATATATACATAGTGTGTGTGTGTGTGTAGCGTTTTTATATATACATAGATTGGTAAGTAGATAAATTGCCTAATTTTTCGTTACTTCGTTGGGATAGGAATACAAGTTTGTATTTACGATAAACGCACACACACACTATATATATATATATATATATATATATATATATAGAGAGAGAGAGAGAGAGAGAGAGATAGTGCGTATGTATGTGTATGTGTCTGTGGGTATAGCGTTTTTTATATACATAGGTTGGTAAGTAGATAAATTACGTAATTTCCATTACTTCGTTGGGATAGGAATACACATTTGTATTGACGATACATACTCACGATAAATATATATATATATATATATATATATATATATATACATAAACACACACACATATATATAATATATATATATATATATATATATATATATATATATATATATATTGCGTTTATATATATAGATAGGTTGGGAAGTAGATAAATTTAAAAAGAATCTTAATGTCTTGGAGGCATGCAGAACCTAATTTACATAGAGACAAGTACTCTTAGCATTTTTCTTTCGGTACAGTCTGGTAACATTAAACAAATATGAATTTAAAACCGGAAATGCAAATTCATTTTAAGAAGCATGAATACAAATTGCAAAAAAGACGCGGCCATGACTGTAGCGATAAATTAAACCAAAACAGGACACGAATTACCCTGAGCAACAAAAAAAATTACTACTAAGAAAAAAAGAAACCATTTTTAAGCTAATTCCAAATCTACACTCAGCATTATTCTAGCATGTTGGTTGGTTGGCTGGTTGAATTTTACGGCATTTCAACCCGTGTTGTGTTATTTAATTCCAAAGACGTTTTGTTTTATTCATTCTTGATGGTTATTGAATTTGGGTGAGAATTTACACAGTACCTAGTGTGTGGGGTTGGTTGGCTGGTTGGTTGGTTGGGTTTTACGGCACGACAACACTTATTTTGGGATTTCATGCCGAACACATTTGCTTTGGTTTGGTTTGTTTTACGGTATATCAACCTCAGTGGGTCATTTTAAACTCCATCACGTAAGTTAATTCCAAATCTACACTCAGCATTATTCTAGCATGGTTGGTTGGTTGGTTGGCTGGATTTTACGGCACGACAACACTTATTTTGTTATTTCATGCCGAACACATTTGGTTTGTTTTTTTGTTTTTTTGTTTTACTGCATATCAAGCTCAGTGGGTCATTTAATGCCGATACAGTTTGAAATAAATTAATTCTTAATGGATAATCAAATTTTGTTTATAAACTCATGTTTTTCTATTCAATCCATAGATGGGACCCTAGCAGGTACTACCACTCCGGGACAGAGTGGACCAGGGAGCAATGGTGATGAAGGGGTGCTCCACATTCCCCAAACCTCCAAAACCGGAACCTCACCATCAGATAGAGTTTAACGTCATTCCCAGGACATGTAGACCCTCAGACACCGCTTTCTAGCACCCATAGGATAAAAAGGGAGGGCTTGCCATAAGGGCAATAGGGTTGGGGCAATCATATTGGTGCTAGGGTTTGAGGTGACCGAACACATTTTGTTTTATTTCTCTGAATTTTTGAGATTTGACTATTGTCCTCATCTTTATTGTTATCTGTACAACATTACCCTCCGGCTTTCTTCAGAAGAGAAGGTTCCCGAATTCGAGAAGGTTCCCGAGTCCGACAAGAAATACCTGAAGAAGGCCAGAGGGCACATTGCCGAAACGTTGTACAAATAACAATAAAGATGAGTGTTACGATTTTCTGGGTCATCCTTTAGGCTTCAGTCAAGAGCGCTTTTCCTTGGTAAAGAATCCTTTGGTTGTTCCTTGGTGCTCCTCAGTATTGCAAGTCCTCCGGCAATGATTGCACATGGACGGCTGTCAGTATCAGTGATAAAGTAGTCAATCAGCCATGCACTCGGGCTGTTGATTGACTAAGGCTTAAACTACGTGACCTCGCTTAGTCTATAAATTTAAGTGGTGTATTGTAGCACGGCTTATATACTCAAAATAATCCAACAATGAGGACAATAGTCAGGTCTACCCATGATAATACAAAACCTGAATATTTTTACTGTAATTTACGGAGAGCATATTCTTAGGATTGTGAAGAGGTAACCACAGAAATTAAAAAATTGAAGAAATTTATTTTACATTTCGACAATCGCGAACAGGATTACGCATTTTGCAGTATCAGACAATGGCATATCAACCTGCATGGGTTACTTAATGGCAAAGCCATCCTTGTAGAAGAACAGTAAAATAGTTAAGTAGGTGGAGTGGCCTATTGTCAGCATCAGCTAGACAACAAGGGAGTCTATATATATATATATATATATATATATATATATATATGTGTGTGTGTGTGTGTGTGTGTGTGTGTGTGTGTGTGCTTGATATAAGTCCTAGATAAAAGTGAACACACGTCACATTGTACAAACGCTTGATCAACTACTATGTGTGTGTGGGTTTTTTCTGGGGGGCTTATTTTTCGTGTGTATGTGTGTGTGTTAATACTCATGTTCCTTAATTGTACGATCGTTATAACCTTGCAATACTTTCTGGTTAAAAATGAGACCGTTCAAATCGACCTAAGAATATAAGTCCTGATTATCTGGTGCTGGTTATCCACTGAATTCTTATTTCTTATGAGTGCCATATCCTCAGCGAAGTAACGGACCATTCCGTTTTATTATAAAGAAAGAAAGAGAGGAAACGTACATGCTACACAGAAAACTATTATAAAAAAAGAAATAAAAAGAGTAGGGGAAAGATGGAGAGAGGGAGTGAGCGTGCGGAAGCGATAACGCTAATATGTTTCAATCGGACATAATGAAAAGAGGAAAAGAAGGAAAATGTGAAAAAAGGTGATAGAGTGTTAAATCAAGATTATTATACTTTTTACATATTGAAGTAATTGAAATAGCTCTTAAGTAAACATGTCAAGCGTTGTAATAATTAAATTATCATACTGTGTTATATCCACAGTGAGTTTATATATATATATATATATATATATATATATTATATATATATATTGTGGTGTAATGGTTAGCAAGGTAGACTGGCAAACAATAACTATTGAGTGCGAGCCTCACTGGGTGCCTCTTAGATTTTATCTTGTGTCACATTTAAGCGAAGCTTAGTAAAAAAAGGCATCTTATGTAGCCTAATAGTTAGCAAGCTAGATTAGCAGACCATTGTTAGTGAGTTCGATTCTCACTGGGTGCCCTGTTCTTCTGGCCTTGTACCACATCTAAGCTAAGCTTAGTAAATAACTATATATATATGTGTGTGTGTGTTACAAAAATATATATACATATATATAACGCTAGTATTGTAAAAGTATTAGATAATTTGCTTGAAGCATTGTTAAGTATATATATATATATATATATATATATATATATAGTGAGGGGGTCCGATGTTGCGTTTTAAAACCGTAGAGAGGAAGGCCCCGAAACGGTTTGCACATTCTCTCCTGATGATCCCATGCATTTGTAAACATCTTTTGTTTTTTCAATATATCAAATTCATATATATATATATATATATATATATATATATATATATATATATAGAGAGAGAGAGAGAGAGAGAGAGAGAGATTTACCAACCCCTCCACACGAGCAGAATGAGACTCAAGGTCAATTTCTTAAGCGGAGCTCAGCAGGTTTGAATTTACCCATAGCTGGAGGGACAGTATACGCATTGTAATTGCCTTATTAATATAAATAAATAATAATATACTTAACAATGCTTCAAGCATATTATCAAATACTATTAT
>CM042161.1:24138098-24155598 GCA_023376005.1 Doryteuthis pealeii | reverse complement strand
AACCCCCAAAAAACCAAACAAATGGTAGTTAAATTCATTTCAATTTATTTTTCAAAGAAGAAAAAACCCAAAGTTTCTTTAAACATGGAGCCGAAAATTCGCTTTCCAGTTTGGCTGGAGTCGTTCAGAATAAAAATTTCTGATGAACCTTTATTAATACACATGACAGAATATTAATTTATTGAAATTATTTGTGTTTTATCCACTTTTGTTCCTCAACTTTCAATCACATTTTGTTGGATTTTACCACACACACACACACACACACACACACACACATACATATATATATATATATATATATATATATATATATATATATATATATATATATACTCCTTTATTGCCCAGAACAACTGATGTTTTCCCCAATGCTTTTTTCCTTTTGTTTTTCCCTCCATGTTAGCCTGAATTGATTGACAATTTTACACATTCACTCACGCATATAGCTCAGTCGGTAGAGCGTTCGGCTAGAAACCACAAGGTTCCTAGTTCGATACCGGTCCTCGCCAACTCAGTGTATGAGTAGCACAGGGATCTGTGCGGTAAAGTAAGGAGCTGATGGCAGGTTTGGCGCTCCACCTCAGATACTAAAACAATCTCCTTGGGCTAGCGCTAGTGAAAAGGGGATAGACTTCCTCGCTGACTGGCTGATACCGACTTTAGGCCGCCCCGACGACTTTTTTTTACTTATATATATATAATATATATATATATATATATATATAATGTTGTCATGGTTATAAAAATAAATGTACTGTTTTTTTTTCTGTTTTTTTAACCATGGGAGAATGGTGCAACAAATAGATCAAATGGATTAAGCCTAAATAAATATATGTTTGACTTGTTTGAATATAGTTGACTTGCCAATCTCGTCTAGACCAATTGTGTATCAGTTCAAAGTTTATATAGCAACTAGTCGTTAATATTTTTATGATAATATTTATTTATCTAATAATATTTATTTATTTGATAATATTTAAATCAATTAACTTACATTTGTTTGTCTCCTCTCTCTGGTAAAACGTAATTACTTTCCGAACAAAATCGGTAAAGCATAAAACAACGAAAAGACGATGAAGAAGGAAAAATGAAAAGAGTGCAAAGAAGGAATTAAGAGATTGAAAAAAAAAGACAAGGAAAAAAGAAGGGGAGGGAAAAATAAAAACAAAAAGAGGAAAGAGAAAAGGGAAAACTAAAACGAAAAGAGGTGAAAGAAAAAAAAGGTGAAGAGGGAAAGAAAAACGAAAAATGAGGGTGGAGAAAGGAAACCGAGGGAGGGACAGCAGAAAAGAAGAAAAAAAGAGAAAGAAAAAGAAAAATGAAAAGAGTGAGAGGGGGGGGGAAACACAAAGAGGGAGAGGAAAACTAAAACAAAATGAGGGGAAAGAAAAATGAAAAATGGGGGAGGGGGAAAAAGGTCCTGAATAGAATAATTCCCACTTCCAACTCATCTGGTCATTTATATATACTAGTACAGAATAAAAAAACACCCTCCGGGCGATGTAAAAATAGATTTTTGAAACATATTAACTGAGGGGTGGGAGTAAAGAAATTCATTGTCAGCGAGTTTGTACCCTAAGTAAGTAAAATCATCAAATTCATTAAAGGATTAAAAAATAAAACAATTTGAAATGTAAACTTTAAATATGTATTAAAATAAAACAAACTATATATAGATATATAATACCAGTCATGTATTTATTAAAACTTGTTTTAAAAAACAATGAGGACTGTCTAATGTTGCATATTCAAATTTTGAGTGTATTTATTCTATTTTATGACGATTTGGGGTAATGTGACATAAGCAGTGAAGTAATTTTTGTTACAGACAAAACCCGGATATATATATATATGTTGAAAAGAGAAATAAAGGAAAGAAAGTATTGAATGGATAAAATAGGATTATTTTAATTAATTTAACTTACACGTGTTTCAGTCAGGAGTTTATCCATGTGTACATTATTCTATCTATTATTATTTTTAAGTAACAAAATGGAATAAAATAATAATAATAGAAAAAATATAGAAATGTTCAGCACACAAAGAAATATCAACCTTCCTCAGAGTAAATCCTTATTTTTTTTTAATGAAATTCGTTGGAACGCGGAGAATTTTTTAAAGGTTCGAAAAAAGAACTTATATATATATATATATATATATATATATATATATATATATATATATATATATATATGAGGATAAGATAATTGGAACAAATCCAACAGAATGTGGTTAAGAATTGACAATGACATATACAGGAGGGTGTTGAACTTGCTCTTTCATAATGCGGGTTTTTATCCTATCCAACTTTGTGGTTAATTGTTTTAGTTTTGTAGTTTCTTCCTGACATACATACAAATATACAGACATACATATAGCAATAGCATAATCTTTACAGATCACTGCCGTCTCTCACAATGCGATAACACCACCACCAGAACCTTTCCTCTCATGAGTCTTCAAAGGACTCATGAAAACCGCTGCCGATCCACAAAGTTTGATGCAAATATGACATAGGATGGAAGTCCTTCCCGTTGTATTAGATGGATCAGATGATAAGATTTGATGCTTATGCACCAACATGTCTCTTAAGACCAGAAGCTGACTTACAGGCTTTGTTACAGATTGCACAAGACACATTGTTTGTTCCTGGAGTTCATATATACAAACATACCTACACATCAACTGCCCTTTATATATGTATAGATAGACAAGAGAAAAAACCACATTGTATAGTATGCGTATATATATTTACCAACCCCTCCGCACGAGCAGAATGTGACAAGTTAATTTTTTAAGCGGAGTTCAACAGGTTTGAATTCTTTCTAGATCGGTTGCCTAACCAAGGTTAAAGAGTCCAGTCTGCCCTACTATTTATCCATAGCTGGATGGAGAGTAGGATTCATAACTTTCCCAAGGGTATGAGCGCCATGTGAAATGCAAACAGCTTTGTCCAGAATTGAATTTTTAATATAGCATTTGGCTATACCGCATTTGACCCTCCTCTATTTCTTGTAAGTTGCTTTGTTAATTGTTTTGTAACTTATTGTTCTGTGTTTTTGTATGTATCTATTAGCACCGGATACTTGTGCTGAATAAATATATTAAGCACTGAAGTGAAATGCAATTACCACATCCAGGATTTGAACTCGGGGCGACGAGTCCATTTCCAATGACTTTAACCATTACACCACGCGCTTCCATATAGTTTGGTTTGGTTTGGTTTGTTTTGTTTTACGGCATATCAACCTCAGTGGGTCATTTAATGCCGATAAAGTTTTCAAATAAATCAATTCTTAATGGATAATACAATTTTGTTTATAAACTCATGTTTTTCTATGTAACCCATAGATGGGACACTAACAGGTACTACCACTCCGGGTCAGAGTGGACCAGGGATCAATGGTGATGAAGGGGTGCTCCACATTCCCCAAACCTCCAGAACTGGAACCTCACCATCAGATAGAGTTTAACGTCATCTTCCATATAGTATATGTATAACAGTTTAAGAGCCTAATATTAGGTCTTCAACTTTCTCATTCAACTACGAAATAAGATATTCTGTTTAAATAATTCGAATATGATTTATTTAAAATGCCATCCCATGGATTTCTATTTACTGTGAATGTAACAAGTTCCATTTCTCAGGTAGTTAACCACGTGGGTGGACATAAATAGGAAGAAATCATGTTTGGATAATTAGTGAATAATGTTACATGATGTGCATGTGTAGCCGGCATTTAGACATTGGACACAGAAGAAGATAACGAGAAGCTTTAGGTGACACCAAAATAGGTTGACATAATTGAACTTATTCTCTCTCTCTCTCTCTCTCTCTCTCTCTCTCTCTCTCTCTCTCTCTCTCTCTCTCTCTCTCTCTCTCTCTATCTATCTATCTATCTATCTATCAACCCAATCTTCTTACTCTCTCCCACTCAGTCAACATGTTCATATATCTACCAGGCTGTTCTCATCTATCTATCTATCTACCTATCTATCTATATATCTATCTATCCATCAGGATTTTCATATCTATCTATCTATCTATCTATCTATCTATCTATATATAATATATATATATATATATATATATATATATATATATATATATATCTGTCTGTCTGTCTGTCTGTCTGTCTCTTGTCATTATCTATCTATCTATCTATCTATCTCTGGCCATTATCTATCTATCTATCTATCTATCTATCTATCTATCTATCTCTGGCCATTATCTATCTATCTATCTATCTATCTATCTATCTGTCCCTGGTCATTATCTATCTATCTATCTATATATCTGCCTCTGGTCATCATCTATCTATCTATCTATCTATATCTGGCCATTATCTATCTATCTATCTATCTATCTATCTATTTATCTGTCTGTCTGTCTGTCTGTCTGTCTGCCTGCCTGCCTGTCTCTTGTCATTATCTATCTATCTATTTTTCTATCTATCTATCTCTGGTCATTATGTATGTATCTATCTGTCTGTCTGTCTATCTCTGGTCATCATCTATCTATCTATCTATCTATCTATCCATATGTCTGTCTACCTGTCTGTTTGCCTGTCTATCTGTCTGTCTGTTTAAAAGCACATACCAATTCATCTCAGTCTGTTTAGTCCTACTAAAGTGTTCATGATGTTTTCTAACTACACAAAGAAAAACACGAATTATCAAAGTAGTCATTTACTAAAACTAGTTTGGCACAAGGTCATCAGTATGGAGCATCCAATGAGAACAGAAATCGTTAAAATTGGTCTGCTAGCCTAAACTGCTAACCATTACACCATGCGATGTGGCCGTGTGAGTTACTGAAGCAAGTAAGTAAAAGTAAAGTTGACAGTGACCTATTCTCGGTATCCCCTTTTCACTAGCACTGGACCTGGAAGATTGATTTTTACCGACATGGAGCGCTACATCTACCGTCAGCTCCCCCACTTTACCGCACAGATCAGATTACCCAACCTGTGCTAATCATGTGCTGAAAATTTTATGACATTCAACATTCCACTTTTTCCCTGACTAAGGATAGATGAGCGGGCAGAGAAGGCCCCTCCCCGATCAATCCCTAGCATCTATACGAGTGTCCCAATCCGATTGCCCTTATAGAAAACACCCAATCCTTTTTTATCATGCATGAGCTAGAAGGAGGTGACCGTGGATCTTTGTGTCCTGGGTATGACGTTAAACTGCATCTAGTGGTGAAATACCAATTCTAAAGCTCTGGGGAGTGTAGAGCACCCCTTCATTGCCATTAATCCCAGTTCCACTCTGACTCGGAATGGTAGTACCTGTTGGGATCCCATCTCTGGGTTAAATAGAAAAAAATGTGCTTAAAAAATGTGCGTAAAAATGAGTTTAAATTTTTTTTAATTTAGATACCCATCAAGAATGAATAAAGAAAACGTCTTCCGCATAAAATAACCCAACAAGGTTTGACATGTCGTAAAATCCAACCAACAAACAAACCAACACAGATATTTTCTATTTTGGATGTCACTTGTTTGTTTATTTTCTGGCCCATAGTATGTGACTTAAGACAATTATTTTTACTACCTAACGTGAGGATTGAACTCCCAACTACTAAATATACTAACATCAACACGTTTATCCACTAAGCGACGTGCCCCATATTGCAAGTCAGTGGTGGTAACCTAAAACTTAAAATTTAATGACGTTTGTCTGCATATTGAAAGTTAACAACATATATGGCTTTTTGCACGAGACGTAGAGGGATCAGTGGGTGTGTTTTTGGAGGGGGGTAATCTGTGTGTCTTAAGGCTAGTGTTTTCTTTTTTTAACTTAATTAAGGGCTCCTGTTTCTATGCCTACTGAGGTGGTTTTTGTAAACATAGCATGTGGCCTCGTTCTTTTAGTTACTTCATTTTTTTATTTCAATCTAAAACCTAGTCTAGCGCTATCGAAAAGGGGATAGATTCCCTCGCTGTGCGGCTGATACCGAAAATAGCCCACTTCACCAACTTTATCTTTAACTTATTCCTATCTAATACAAATAATTTGCACACAGTTATATGGTATTAAATATTCCTATCTAAATATAAATAATTTACACATTATATGGTATTTCCTATCTAATACAAATAATTTGGTTATATGTATTAATATTCCTATCTAATACAATAATTTGCACACATTTATAAGGTATTAAATATCTAATACAAATAATTTGCTCACAGTTATAAAGGTATTAAATATTCCTATCTAATACAAATAATTTACACACATTTATATGGTAATAAATATTCCTATCTAATACAAATAATTTACACACATTTATAAAGTAATAAATATTTCTATCTAATTCAAATAATTTGCACACAGTTATATGGTATTAAGTATTGGAGATGTGTAGTACAATGGTCAAAGTCGGAGGAAATGGATTTGTCGACCCGAGTTCAAATCCTACACGAGGCTGTTTGCATTTCACATAGAACTAAAAAGGAATGAATCCAACTACACTCCTTCTATGAGTAAATAGTAAGGCGGACTTGGCTAGGTAACAAGTCTAGGAGAAGGAAAACTCTGAATTCAAATCTGTTAAACTGCGCTTAAATATTGACCTTGTGTCACATCTTGCTTGTGCACAGGGGCTGGTAAATATATATATGGTATTAAGTATTCCTATCAAATACAAATAATTTGCACAGATCATATGTTTTTAAGTATTCTTACCCAAGACAAATGATTAACACAAATTTATACGGTTCCACCAGTTCTAGTTTTTTATAACAAATCAAAGCTTATTTCATGGTTGGTTGGATGGTTGATTTATTCTAACCCTAAAATGGACCGCCCTGTCGACAGGGGCGTTAGAATGCACAGACTGCGCCTCTGCAGAGGAGTAAGACTCCCCCAATGGGACCACCTGTTGGCTGTAGGTGGAGACCCGTGATGCGTAAGGACGGAGTCTTGGTGGATGAGCAGTCCATGACATGCAATACTCCACTTAGAACCTTACTTTGGGGGTCGGAGAGGCCCCCTCCGATCAATCGGCTGGCCATGTCAAGCCCTAGCACCTATATGATTTTCCTAACCCAATTGCCCTTATGGCAAGCCCCAACCCCTTTTTATCATATAGGTGCTAGAAGGCAGTGACTGAGGGTTTACATGTCCTGGGAATGACGTTAAACTCTATCTGATAGTGAGGTTCCAGTTTTGGAGGTTTGGGAAATTATTACATTTATTCAATGTTTACTGTGTTACTAATGGGTTATCCATAAATTATTATAACTATTTTTTCAAAAGTGTGTGTGGGGGGTGTTATGGACTGCGACATAGTAAGCGAGTTCGAACTCCAGTCATGCTATTACGTTCACTTTCGGACTAATACCCTTGGGAAAGGTATGCTCTCCCATTTCTCCGGATATGAGTACAATTACTGTTCTTCTATAATTATGGCGTTGGCATTAAATAACCCAAGAAGGTTGACATGTCTTTAAAAAGAAACCGGACCTTTTCTTAATATCTTCGTAGTGGAGGGTTGGGCAAATACATAGAAAAGAACTGTCGCCGCCCACATATTGAATAAAAACAAAATGTTCCGTACGAGATGCAGACCAGCTCCAAATTCATACCACCCATCTTTTCCTTTAATGTGTGTCTCCCTCCCCTCCCTCTCCCCTCTCTCTCTCTCAACTCTCTCTCTCTCTCTTCTTTCTCTCTCTCTTACACACGCATATTATTGTACCGAAAACACCCGAAATTTTGTCTTTAACATGATCTCTCCCCCCTCTCTCTCTCTCTCTCTAATTACCTTTCTGTCTCTCTCTCACCCACACACGCATATTATTTGTACCGAGAACACCCGAATATTTGTTGTTGTCTTTAACATGATCTCTCTCTCACTTCCCCCTCTCTCTCTGATACAATCAAATTCTCTCTCTTTCACACCTACCCACGCATATTATTTGTACCGAAAACACCCGAATATTTGATGTTGTCTTTACATATGATCTCTCTCTCTCTCTCTCTCCTCTCTCTCTCTCTCTCTCTCTCTCTTCATACAATCCCATACTTACTCTTATCTTTCTCTGCATAGCACACACACGCGCATGCGTTCACGCCCATTGTCTCGATTTACAAGAAAACCCCAAGATGAAAGAAATTTCAAAGAGGAAGCAGATGACAAAGGAACCCAAAACCAAAGATAAAGCAAAAGTGTTAAACGCAAACAAACAGTATTAAAGGTCTTGGAATTCGGCGCCACGCCGGACATCGTGGTATTTGAAAACCCAGACGTCACGTTCTTTTGTTCAAAAGACTCTGGTTGGTAGCGACATTGTTTAAAACGTAGCTGACCTCTAATTTCTGCGTCACGTTCTCACTAAAACAAACTGAAAGAAAAATGAAGAGTTCTACTGTTTAAATAATCAAATAATTGTCAACCGGGGAAAATGACTCCTCAAAGCTTCTTTAGTGCCCAAGCTATGTCGGGTAGATCTACTATTAGGAATACCGGAAAGTCCTGTCCCGATTTTTGTTTGGAATAATAATTGAAATAAATATTACTGACAAATCTTTGTTGCTCAACAAAATAATCACTATCATTAGATATAACCTTTGTCCATCTACTTGGGAGCTTTTTAATCCCTCTTTCAAAAACAATAACTTCTTTGGAAGAAGTAAAGGAATTCAACCCCGCTTCAACCTCGTGAATATTTATGATTTTTTTCCCATTGATGAAATGCTCTAAAGAACGTAATAAGTGGAAATCTGATGGAGCAAGGTCTGGCGAGTATGGAGGGTGAGGAAGAACTTCCCAACCTAAGGACTTTTCATCTCCAGTGACAATACGATCCAGGAAAGGCGTTTTTTCATTCCTTAAAAGAAGACGATAGCAGATTGTTGCCCGTATTGCTTTCTTGGCTGGAGAGAGTTCATGAGGAACCCACCTACCCTCTCTATACACCTTTCCAATCTTTTTCAGATGCTCCTGAACAGTAGACCAAGGTGCATCAAGTCTTTTGGGAAAATGTTCTAGTTGTTTGTCGAGGATCTTCTTCCACTGCAGCTTTCAAAAGTTCATCATCCAAAAGAATGAGTCTCCCCGATCGAGTCCTCATCAATAAGGTCGAAATTGCCTTTTTTAAATTTCAAAAACCATCTACGGCAGTTTCTAACAGTCACACCGTCTGGATAAACAGCGATTGTTGGATTGCTACCTTTGTGGAATTCATACAACATGCAATGACGCATATGATTCACTTTGAAACTTTTGTCTTCCATTGGCTATAGATGTTTTTATACTATCAACAGCAGTAGATTTAACTAAATGTGAAGTTTATCTGAGTATCTGGCATCTGATTTGACCTTGAAAACAGCTGTCTACACTTAATCTGGTGTTTTAGTTTGGTTAAAGAAAAGCGGACAGAACTGTCCGGTACCCCTATTAGTATGAGAACAACCACAAGGATAATTATTCACGGTTTATTGTTGAATAACTAATCACATAGACTGTTGAGATGGTGTGATTTTGTCGACTCAGTAAAATTGAGAACACAAGACATATTTTAACGGAGGTAATGGACACACGTGCTTACACGTTGGTTTACTTCACTGAGCAGAATGATATAAGAAAGAACAAAGACAAAGGGAAAATGAAATGCTTATCAATTCTTAAGGCGCCAGTGGTCACGTAGTAATTTACCACATAGTTCTAGAAACGCAACTTACAAACAGTAGCCTCATATGCTCAAGGGACTATTTTAGTAGGGAAAATTCAACAGTTATACTCTATACTTCCATACCATATTGCTATTTTTTTTATAACCACGTTTGTCTGTTATTGTTTTTTTTTTGTTTGTTATTTTCTTTAGTGCCCGAACTGTGGCGAGTAGTTCTACTAGTATAAGAACAAGCTTATAAGATAGTTATTTGTCCTCTGTGCTGCATCTAGCATCCTCGCATAGTTGGTCAATATAGATCATTGGTGGGTGGCCAAATTAGCATGTCCATGTGTTGGCTTCCACAAGATAACGTCGCTTATAAGTTCGTCCTTGCTTCTCTAGCAGTGTCCCGCATGTCTTGTCCGTCTCACTCTGATGGTTTGTGAGATGGGGGTTGGTAACCATACAGCTGCTCAGTGTTGCTTCCATTCATGTGCAGCTCCCATCTAGCTTATTCTCAAAGCGCCTCCTTAGGGTCCAAATGGTGCAGCCATACAGCAGTACTGATATAACCACAGCTTGGAAGAATCATCGTTTTAGCTTGTCAGTGAGATCGGATTTCCATATGACTGATAATCTGTTTGTGACCGACCATGCCTTTCCTATTCGGATATTAACATCGCTTTCTGTGGATGAGATGTTACTGCCTAGGTATGTGAATGAGTGTCCATCAAGAATGAATAAAACAAAACGTCTCTGGCATAAAATGACCTAATGGGTTGATATGCCGGCCAGCCAACCAGCCAACGAACCTACCAATAATGAAAATACAGAGTTTCAATGGTATAATAAATAATACGTAATAATACCAGAATGTTCCACTAGAAATAATAAAATGTCTGGTATCTTTTGAAGAAAGAATTTGTTTAGAATAATTTTTTAAATGGTCAGATGTCTATGTATGGGCGACTCACACACACACACACACACACACACATATATATATATATATATATATATATATATGTGTGTGTGTGTGTGTGTGTGTGTGTGTGTGTATGACTGCTAGTTCCACGTTTTCGCTGTAGTAGCGATAGCAGTTAATACAAAAATCACCGAAACCTTGTTAGAGAGAAAAACTTTACCAACAATTAAATATATATATATATATATATATATATATATATATATATAATATATATATAGAGAGAGAGAGAGAGAGAGAGAGAGAGAGATTTGGTATATCAACCTTCATGCGTCATTCAATGCTAAAGACATCCTTGTAGAAGAACAATTTAGGTTTGTTTTATTATTTAGTTTTATGGTAAACTGAACAAGATCCACTTTAGAGGATGAGTATATCGTACGAGATCAAAATTTTCTAAGTTATATGGATTAAAACTGTATCTCGCCCTTCACGCATTGGGTCATTCGAGGGTTTCTCCGCATCGAAAGGATTAAGGAAAAGGGTTGTGATTTTTTTAAGAAAAAGGATGGAGAAATTTTGAAAAAAAGAAAAATGGAGTAAGGAAAACGTATTGCGAAAAACAGATTGGTCAAGGTTGTCTATACTTCTGACCTCACTAAATTACTAATATATATATATATATATATATATATATATATATATATACTAGCAAAAGTATGCACCCTCCGGGTCCAAGTTTTTAAGTTTTAATATAATAAAATATCATTTTAAATTAGAATGGCTAATAAAACATAATAAGAATGCAGATAAAAATATTTGGAACAGAGGGGGTATTATCAAAAAATAGAACAACTTTGAAACTACCTCTTCCATCATTTTCCATTACGCCCGTATTTCATTGGTAAATTTTCCTAATTTAACTATTTAGTTAAAATAGGAAGTAAAGGATAACATTACGGTTGTTTCGTCTTGTTAATGAATTTCTTTTAAGGTTTATCCCCGAGATTTTTGCTCATATATATTAAGATAAAACCAAACAATTAGAAATCAATAATACTAAGCATATATTTATTAAAATCAATTTTTTAAGATCAATATGCAAATTAGTCTTCCCATTCACACTGTAAACTGCTATTTTGTTGTAAATATAGATACAATTGCATGTCATTATTATGTAGATATGGTCAACAGACTTAATAATGTAAAACAATTTTATTAATCATTGAGGTTTAAATAAAAATAAAATCATGGAGAATGTGATGTAAATAACAAAGGGAATTGTGACTTGTATAGTAAAATAGTTTCGGTTACAGACAGATAAATTCACAATCTCCATTATAATAAGATATGTACGCAAAGAATTGTTTTATAATCACTGGAGGAAATAAATGTATTGATTGTTATTTCAGTTATATTTTTTCTTTCATTGGCGTTTTTTAAATCTCCTTTTTAAGAGTGGGGTGAGGATAGTGTAAGTAAAGATTTTCTTTCTTTTTTAATGTCGTTTATTTCTGGTCGCTATCCAATTGTAAATGGTCTGCAAGATCGGCTTTCTCAACATGATACTACGACAAGGTTCCTACCGGGTTGAGAAATCCTTATAAACAATAACAACACTTACTTAGAATTCTTTAGAGTGTTGATCAAAGCGAATTTTGGAGAATATAACGTGAAAGTGAAATATATCCACCTTTATTTCTACTCTTCTTCAAAAATCCCCGAATATCAAAAGAAAACTAAACCGTAAATTTCCAGTTTCTTACTTAACGCTATCAGACGTGCAAACCGATATGTGTGTTCCTCTGCCTCTGTGCGTGTACATGTTCCTATATACATCATATCTATATATCTATATACTAGCAACAGAACCCCCCCCCGGGCGTCGTAAAAATTAATTTTTGAAAGATATTGCCTGAGAGGGTGGGAGTTAAAAATTCAATGCCAGAGGGTTTGTATCATTAAGCAAAATCCTCATATGTATTAAAGGAGTAAAAAAAAAATAAAAAAAAATAAATAAAACAATTTGAAATGAAAACTGAGCCCAGTTCTCAAATAAAATGTTGCATGTATGTAATAATCAAACAATTATTTTGAATATTTCCACATCAATTTTCCACAAAATCGTAGGTATTTATTTATTTGTAAAACTTTTTAGTTAAATTCTTGTTACTGTAAAAAAAAAAGAAAAAAAAAAGAGGACGAGAGTAAAAAAAAATTTTTTAAATTGCTTACTCAAATTTTCGGTGTATATAGCATAAGAATATTGTGACGTAAGCTGTGACGTAGAGCTATGACGTAGTTTTTGTTACAGACAGAAATACAGATAATCTCCATTATTAATATATATATATATATTAGGATAATGGTACACGGTAATAACCTACTCGAGTTTCACCATAAGGATCTTCAGGGTTAAATCCACTGGATTAATCAAGGTATTGATTAATTGCAGTTGATTGCAAGTGTGTATTTTTTTAGATAAACGTTTGGTTACAGGACCGCGGTCAAAGAACGCCGATTCAAGATTCAAAAATTCAAAAAAGCGGAAGTTGCATTTTGACAAGATCAAAATATAAACATTGTTAGAAATCCACTTTGTGCTATTATAAAGTGTACCATTATCATAATACATTTGCTCTACCAACGTATTGAGCACTTTATATTTGTTATATCGCTGCCTTATCATTGTGAATCTTGTATCAACTAACCTGTTTCACCGGAAAGTCACCTTCTCCACAAATACCATATATATATATTTATAGGTGTGTGTGTGTGTGTGCGTGTGTGTGTGCATGTGTGTGTCAGTGGGTAGAGCGTCCGGCTGGGACCACAAGGTACCGAATTCGATACCGGCCCTCGCTAACTCAACGTATGAGTAGCACAGGGATCTGTTCGGTAAAATGAGGAGCTTATGGAAGGTGTTGTACTCCGCCTAAGACCCCAAAACAATCTCCTTTGTCTAGCGCTAGTATATAGCTAGTGAAAAGGGGTAGACTCCCTCACCGACGACTTTGCACACACATACACGCACACACGCACACATATATATATTATATATATATATATATATATATTATATATATATATGTCAACCACAGACACCTGTTTCAAAGTTTACTACTCATCAGTGCGACTCGACTTTTTAATAGCTACCTCTAGCCAGGATCGAAGCCAGACAGACATTTTGTCTGCCAAACTCTTTATCCTTGCGGCTATCAGCGGATGTCAGTTCGGGGTGAACAATTAATTGATACATCCATACGGGGAATGTTTTTACAATCACCCGAGGATTCCATATATGACATTAAGAAAAGATCTTCAATAAACATTATGGGATCTAATTTGACAACCTGATGTTTGCGACCTAGCAAGAAACCTGGGTAGCTGTCTATAATAAATATTTATCTTTAAAAACTCAACAAATTATATATATATATATAATATATATTATATATATATATATATATATATATCCTGCTTGTATGTGCGTGGGGGTTGGTAAATATATATAATATGAAAAGACAACGTATTCAGAGGGTGATTCTATTATAGTTAGAAGTAATAGCAAAAGTTAAACTTTTCAGTTTGTATATTAAACCATCATCAGAGCATTGTTAATATATGATTTTGTAATTTAGGAATGATATTCAATATAAATATTTTTTTTTTAAAGAGACAAAACTAATGCTTTTTTTTCTAATCGCCATTGTCCAATGTCATATAAGAAAGCACGCAAATAATGTACATTTAAAGTCATTTTGAAATTTGTATTGTTCTCACTGGATCCCGAATCTACACTTTTCCCCATTTGTGAAAACAACAGCTTTAAGTATTTTTCTGAATGTTTGAGATGAGGCTTGATGATTAGTATTATCTGCGTTATTCGGACTATTGTCTTCATTCATCATTGTTATCTGTTCAATTAGACACGTGGCCTAGTGAATAAAGGAGTTAGGTTGAGACAGTTCTTAGTGACAGTTATCTCTGGACTGCAGATTCAATCCTAGCCAAGGGCAGCAGTAACATATTTTTTTAAGGGCCATAATTGGCCAGTTGATTCTAGGTAGAGAGTCATCCGATTTGGATCCTTTGGTAATCCTCTCAGGTAGAGAATCCTTAGGTTCTCTCGTAGAAGGTTGCGAGTAGACTGAGAAAGAATCAGCGCTTAAGTAATATATCAGCCACGCTGTATGGCCAGCGAGTGGCTAAGGAATAGACCATATGATCTCGACTAGTCTATAAGTATGAGCGGGGAACTAGCATACACCTTATATCTAGATCTAGATATTCGCCCCGAGTTCAAATCCTGGACGTGGTAATTGCATTTCATTTAGCGCTAATACCCTTGGGAAAGGTATGAATCCTACTCTCCCTCCAGCTATGGGTAAATAGTAGGGCAGACTGGGCTCTTTAACCTTGGTTAGGGAACCGGTCTAGGAGAAGGAAAACTCTGAATTCAAACCTGTTGAACCCCGCTTAAGAAATTGACCTTGTGTCGCATCCTGCTCGTGCGGGGGGGTTGGTAAATATATATATATAGAAAAAATGCAACACATATAATAATGATATTTAACACAGCTTAACGCCTCTACCCCAACTATGGCTAGCGGAATGAGAACAGGATACCCCCGTGGACTGAATAAAGGGTTATGTTCAAAGTTCCGTGATGGCTCCTGATTACGACAAGAAGGTTCCCGAGTCCGAAAAGAAGGTTCCGAGTCCGAAAAGAAGGTTCCCGAGTTCGAGAAGGTTCCCAAGTTCGACAAGAAATACCCAAAGAAGGTCGGAGGGCACATCGACCGAAACGTTGTACTGAAAACAATGAAGATGAAGACAATAGTCCGAATAACGCAGCTAATACTAAGAGCTTTAAGCTTTAAACTCGCTATTATTTTCAATTAAAAAAAGCATAAAAGAAAACAATACTCTCTCCTCTCTGTTTTTTTCACACTCTCTCACGTATATAAATGACTATATGAAATTAACGACATATGAATTAACGCACACACACACACGCACACACACACACACACACACACACACATATATATATATATATATATATAAATATATATATATATATATATATATATATAGAGAGAGAGAGAGAGAGAGAGAGATGAATTAACGCTCACACACACACACATATATATATAGATAGATATATAGGAGTGTGTGTGTGTGTGTGTGTGTGTGTGTTAATTCATATGTCTATTTCTATGTGCATGTATTTGTTGTGAGGATTAAATTACGTTTGTGCAGGAAGAACATGAGAAGCGAAATCGTTGAAACAGATTGGGAATCTGGTGACCAGCTGTTGATGGTATTAAGGGCATATGTTATAGTTACTAGAATAACTCTGATTTTTTTTATGAAACCGGTTCCATCGCTAGTCCTCTTAAGTCACTACTGCTATACTATGATGTAAGTGGGGGCAAAATATCTATTAAAAAAATGAAAAAAAAATGACTGCTACCTCGATATAAACAAATGCAATGACAAAATGGGAGTGCATGTTCATTATGAAAATAATTTGGACAAAACCCATACAAGCATGTTAGAATATAAAGTTTGCTTATATATATATTTACCAACCACTCTGTACGAGTAGGATGTGACACAAGGTCATTTTTATTACAGACTTTGTTACAGGTTGCACAAGAAACATTGTTTGTTTCTGGAGTTTATACATACAAACATACATACACACCAACTGCCCTTTATATATGTATAGATAGACAAAAGAAACAACCACAGTGTATAGTATGCGTATATATTTACCAACCCCTCCGCACGAGCAGGATGTGACACAAGGTCAATTTCTTAAGCAGAGTTTAACAGGTTTGAATTCAGTGTTTTCATTCTCCTAGACCGGTTGCCTAAACAAGGTTAAAGAGGCCGGACTGCCCTACTATTTATCCATAGCTGGAGGGAGAGTAGAATTCATACCTTTCCCAAGGGTATTAGCGCTAAGGGAAATAAAGTTACCACCTCCAGGATTTGAACCCGGGGCGACGAGTCCATTTTCCATGACTTTAACCATTACACCACGCACCTCCCGAATAAAGATCATGGTCCTCCATTGTTTGTTAGTTTTTTTTTTTGCCGGCAAAGTCTTGAAAAATTCGTAGCGATAGTTTGGAAGAAAACATTTAAAAACTCGATTTCATTTTGTAAACGAATTTTCTATTTACCTCCATAGATGGGACCCTAACAGGTACTACAACTCCGGAGTAGACTGGGAGCAATGGTGATGAAGGTCTGCTCCACATTCCCCAGACCTCCAGAACTGGAACCTTACCATCAGATAGAGTTTAACGTCATACCCAGAACATGAATGGCATTACTTTTTGACTCACCTCCTATATATATATATATTATATATTATAATATATATATATATATATATATATATATAAAATGTTGTTCTGGTTCCAACGGGAAAAGGTCCGCAAAATGTATTAAGTTCTTTAAAAAAAATGTTTTATACTTTTTATCTTACATACGCGACACGTGTTTCTGATCTGTTGTCTTCTTCGGGCATTGAGTTATTAATTTGGCAGAATATGTCCGATATTTGATAGGTTGTGAGTGTTTCTACAATTTTTCTCTCTCTCTCTCTCTATATATATAGGGATATATATATATATATATATATATTGATTCATATTATATGCATAGATGCACACTCACACACACATATGTATATACATACACACACGCACTTATATATATATATTACACCATTCATATTTTTTACATTAAAAAGTTTTGTTTTTTTTTAAATTAAAAAAATAGTTGAAAAAATACTTCTTTTCTGAAAAAAATTGGTTGCAGGCTGACCATGAACAGGTTAAAACTATTCCTGTTTGAAAAAGAGAATTTGTCTATTTTTGAATTTGAAATATGTCTTCTTCTTTCAAAAACTGTTACACTAAAG
>CM042161.1:24133098-24135598 GCA_023376005.1 Doryteuthis pealeii | reverse complement strand
TGTGCAGTTAAGATTCCATTAATGCACTGGTATGTGCTTAATATGAGAACGTGCATACGATTTTATGTACAGCTATACATACACAGGTTCACAAACGTACACACAAGGTTACACACCCACATACGCACACATATATGTGAGGGTGCAGTTAGGATTCCATCAATGCACATATAGGTGCTCACATGAGAACGGGCATATGCACGCTCACACACCCGCACAGATATATGTATGTGTGTGTGTGTTTGTGTGTGTGTGAGTATGTTTCTGCGTGTGTTTGGGCGTGCGTATATCTGTGTGTATGCAATTCATATTACACCAATGTACTTGCAAGTGGTAGAGCACCCGACCAGGAACCTTGTGGTTCCTGGTTCGATACCGGTAGTCGCCAACTCAGCGTATGAGTAGCACAGGGATCTGTGCAGTAAAGTGAGGAGCTGATGGTAGGTGTGACGCTCCGTCTCAGACGCCAAAACAAAAGGGGATAGACTCCCTTGCTGTTGGACTGACACCGACTTTAGACCACTACGACGACTTTACTTTTATATATATATATATATATATATATATATATATATATATTGATTCATATTATATGCATAGATGCACACTCACACACACATATGTATATACATACACACACACTTATATATATATTTACCAACCTCTCCGCACGAGCAGGATGTCAATTGGTCAATTTCGTAAGCGGTTTTCCTTCTCCTAGACCGGTTGCCTAACCAAGGTTAAAGAGCCCAGTCTGTTCTACTATTTACCCATAGCTGGAGGGATAGTAGGATTCATACCTTTCCCAATGGTATTAGCGCTAAGTGAAATGCAATTACCACGTCCAAGATTTGAACTCGGGGCGACGAGTCCATTTCCCATGACTTTAACAACTACACACGCACTTATATATAGATGCGTGCACGCGCGTGCGTGTGTGTGTGTGTGTAAAGCTTTAATATATATTATGTGTAAAGTTTTAATATATATCATTTTGTTTTGTTTTTTTTTTTCGGCTACCATGCGGCTTTTCAGTCTATTTACATTTTTAGCCTTACATTTTATGAACTAAAATAATTATTGTCATACTTTCCATTGCTCAGCTGTTACTTGAAGTTTCATGTTCATAACACCCCCCCCCCCCAAAAAAAAATAGATAAATAAAAAAATTACACAATCCTCAGACAGGAGATTTTGGGAAGCAATAAAAAATAGATAATTAAAGATTTATTGCTTTCCAAAAATTTTTGAAATGTTTATTTATATTATATTTTTTTTTTTTCCTGTTTTTTTTTTTTCTTTTTTTTTTTTTAAACGAAACTCTTATTATCAGCTGTGCAAGAGAAAGTGAGGTAATAATTATATTAGTTTTAATACTGCTCCGTTGGCCGGCAGCCGAGCACTTTATTTTATCCATGGTAATGAAAGTTTTTTTGTTTTTCTTTTGTTTTCTTTTACGTTCCGGGTTTTTCTCATCCATTGGCCGGGTTAGCTCTGTCGGTAGAGCGTTCGGCTAGAAACCAGAAGGTTCCATCAGCGATACCGGCCCTCGTCCACTCAGTGTATGAGTAGCACAGAAATCTGTGCGGTAAAGTAAGGAGCTGATGGTAGGTGTGGCGCTCAACCTCAGATCCGAAAACAATCTCCTTGGTCTAGCGCTAGGGAAAAGGGGATAGACTCCCTCGCTGATTGACTTATACCGACTTGTACTTCTCAAAAAGCAAAAAGTAGAATTTAAAAAAAAAATAAATTCAAACAAAAACAATTTTTTTTTTTAACAATATAAGATTGTAACCATGGTGACAGGAAGTCGAATGAGAAAAAAGAGATACATCTGAAATTTTGGCTTCTTAGGGTATGGTAGTCCAATTTCAAAAGTAAATTGATACCTATCTGATGAGACTGAATTTTGGGGAGTTATATTAAATCAACTTAGATTTATATAGGCCCCAATTTTGTTCGAAATAAATTTATTATGGAATTACGGTGTTGAGTTCTTCCTTCCCTTCTATGATAAATATTGCTCTGTATATAATCTAAAATGTTTATTATACATTGAGCTCTCTTTCAGTGTTTTAAAGATTCGCTGTATTTATACATACTGGATCATACAATATTAATATAGTGTATCTTAGAATTCACATATAGAATCATACTACCTAGTTTTGGATAAATCACTTATATATATATATATATATATATATATATATATATATATATATATATATATATATATATATATATAGTTTGTTTCTACCCTATCCATTGCATAAGTATACACGGGTATCAACGTTCACTGGTTCATGAACATGCGACAATCTAAATTTAAAATCTCCGATGTAACAGAATCCGAGAAAAATTACAAATATTTAAAATCTTTCTCTGCATTCTGGCTAGAAACAATCCCAGCTATTAAAAACAAATGTTTGAACTGTATTTTAAAGCAACAAATAAGAATATCTTGCATGTAATCTTATTATTATGGTGATTTACAGTCTGT
>CM042161.1:24108098-24128098 GCA_023376005.1 Doryteuthis pealeii | reverse complement strand
CATCTTTACTTCTCCAGCAGTGACCAGCGTGTCTTGTTCGCCTGACAGGTGGTTTGTGTGATATGGGGCAGATGGCCATACAGTTGTGTTTTCATGGGATATTGTTTCCACGTCGTGTTTAAGATAGCATGCAGCATTTTCGTGCAAGTCCCATCTATCTATCTATCTATCTATCTATCTATCTATCTATATATATATATATATATATATATATTATATGGACACACAGAGAGACAGAGAGAGAGAGAGAGACAGAGAGAGAGAGAGGGGGGGAGAGAGAATAACACGTTTATATTTCAGTTATATGAATATAAGTCTTGGGTGGATATTTCAACCGTAACCTTTGACCTTAGCCAAAAAATAAATAAATAAATTAAATGTCTGAGTAAAGTTAATTGGCGGAGACGGGCCCATGCGTGGGTGGTTGTGAGTGAGAGAAAGTATGTATGTGTGTGTGTGTGTGTGTGTGTGTGTGAGAGAGAGAGAGAGAGAGTGAGAGAGAGAGAGAGGGGGGAGAGAGATTAAGTGAGGATGTAAGGGCGAGAAAGATAAACAGATACATTAGACAGACAGAGGGAGGAGATATTTGATGGGACGAAAAGAAATAGAACAACCATGTCCAAGGAATGAAAATAGATAAAAACTCTTGGTGGTGGGTGGGAAGAACGTATCTTTCTTGGGGTGGTGAGAGTTGCGGTGATTGTGAGTAGGGAGAAGAGAATAAAAGAAGAAACCAAATTATGTTACTTCACAGGAACTCTTTTAGCAGACACGAATTCCAAAGGACTCTTTTAAAACAGCTGTTTATATTTACATAGCTTTAAAAGTACCCTCACACACATGAAGTCTCTCTCTCTCTCTTTCCCTCTCTCTCTTTCTTTCTCTCTCTCTTTCTTTCTCTCTCTCTCCCTTTCTTTCTCTTTCTCTTTCTCTCTTCTCTCTGTCTCTCTTTCTTCTCTTTCTCTCTCTCTTTCTTTCTCTCCCTCTCTCTTTCTTTCTCTCTTTCTTTCTCTTTCTCTCTCTTTCTTTCTCTTCTTTCTTTCTCTCTCTCTCTCACACTTGCGCGCGCTCTCTCTATCACACACACATGTGTGTGAGCGAGTGAGTGAGAGAAATACAATTTCTCTCTCTCTCACACACACACACACACACACACATATATATAGTCATTCACAGACACGTGTTTCGACTTATCAAGTCTCTTCAGTGTGGCTAGACATTTTGTAAGCTACCTACAACCGGGATTGAACTCCGATCGATTCAGCATAAGTCGGACAGCTTAACCGCTCGGCTGTATCGTCAGGCACAGAATGAAAAGGGTTTTTTTAACTGTTTTAATACACACATCTGTATGTATGTAAACGCCACCATAGAGTACTCCATCCCTTTTATAGGAGAGCGTTGCGTTTACAGTTTTCACCAGGTTAGAGTTAGGATGATTATAAAGTGGGCATTTTTCAACAACTGAATGTTAAAGTTGTTCTGGTCCATGTTGAGAGCTCAATGTTTTTAACTGTGCCATATATTTGGTAAAGAACAAAAGGGTTAAAAATCGCAAAATGGCCGATTTTTAAGCCTTTTTCTTTACCATATATATATATATATATATATATATATATATATATATATATATATGTGTGTGTGTGTGTGTGTGTGTGTGTGTCAGAAATATGAGGAGGTTAATCCGACAATATGTGGAGAAAAGTAGACAAACACGGGATGTTATGAAAACTGGATGTTTATTGTCGACGATGCAACGTTTCGGCCATTTTGACCATCATCAGGACAAATGCCCAGTTCTTGCTTCAATAAAGGCCATTTTCAGAATGGTGAAAACACAGTAGGTTGTCAGTAGGGCAGGGGTGGCTGGGGGGATGGGTAGTGGATTTTCTTCCCTCTAAATGGGGAGTGTTTATGTGGAGGTGCAGGTGTTTGGTCAGAATGTTGGAATGGTGAGGATGGGTCAAAGTGGATGAGTATGTGTATGTGTGTTTGGGAGCTGGATTTGTCATTAGTTGTGTATGTGTGAGTTTTATTTATTTATTAAATCTTTCTGTCTATCTATTTGTCTATAATAAACATCCAGTTTCTATAACATCCCGTGTTTGTCTACTTTTCTCCACACACACACACACACACACACACACACACACACACACACACACATATATATATATATATATTATATATATATATACGTCTGTCTGTCTGTCTGTCTCTGTGCGTGCGTGCGTACATGCGTGCATGTGTGTGTGTATGTGTGTGTGTGTGTGTGTGTGTGTGTTTCATTTAATGAGCGTATCTGGCGATTAAAGTAGTTCCGCATTTCTTACCTGTGCTAATTGTTTGGTGCTCAATCTTACAGAAAAATAATAGTATTTCTAGCTTAGAATATTGTCGCAACACAATCTTCCCCTCTTGTATTAGCTTCTGCTAATCTGAGTAAGACCTCTCAAAAACACCTTGTCATAGTTTCATGCGAACACATACACATACATAGATACATATATAAGCATCCATTTTCCCACATTGTGTATGATCGACGTGCAACCTGTATCATATGCACTAAAATGTGGCATTTACCATTTACCATAGTCATGTGTTATTTAAATCTACTAAAAAATCTGGAGAGTTTTTTTTTCTCTCTAATACTTCAGAGTGAAACTCGCAACTTCATGACCCGATCGCTGGTACTTAGAGTATTTCCATGATGTGAGACTTTTGTACCCTGCTCAACTCGTCAAGAGTCATAAATCGAAGTGAGTCTTTTTTTTTTTTTTTACCATCATCAACAATTTAGTTAACAGGGAATAACGAAATACAAGACGAAACTCGTACCCACCCGATTCTCATCTCAGTGTTGAAGCCGACAATTCACCGACAATTTAGCTTTTACGTTTGAAAAGCACACCAATATCAAAAATTGATAAATACTTTAACACACACGGATATATATATATATATATATATATATATATATATATATATATATATATATATATATCCGTGTGTGTATGTATGTATGTGAGTATATATATACATATATGTATGTCTGGGTGTGAGTGTTTGTAGCGCATACACACAATGTTTATATATACGAGTGTGTGTGAATGTGTGTGTAGCACATGCACATATTTAATATATATATATATATATATTTATACCCACACACACACACACAACCACACACACACATATATATATATTATATATATATATATATATATTATACATTCGCGAAATAGGCGAAATTTTTCTAAGGAACTGGGCCGAAGCCATTTGCTCAACTTTCAAACGAATAGAGAAAGCTGAGTCAACAATTCTGCCAAAAATATACATTTTCTTAGTATCATCAACGTGGTCATTATTCATTAGCGCTGACAAACGGGTGACACCTTCCTCCCTTATATATATACTAACAGGACCTGTGGATATACCACAGTATGATAATTTAATTATTACAACGTTTGATATATCTACTTAAGAGCTATTGTGGAAAATACGGAATATTTATTCTTGGTGATAATGTCGATATATAACGTTTCGGTTTTTAACTGACAATTTTCAGGGCACGAAAATGAGATCTTGTGCCGGGGATTCAATTCTCTTTCTGTAGGTGGGGTTGGGTTGTGGTTGCTATTGCAATACAATTCAATATGTAAAAGTATAATAATCTTGATTAAACACTCTCTCTCATTGTTTTTTTTTTCTTTCTTTCTTTTCATCTTTTCATTATGTTTGATTGAAACAGTTTAGCGTCATCACTTCTGCACGCTCTCCCCCTGTCTCTTTCTTTCTTTTCTTATTATATTTTTCTGTGTAGCATGTCCTTTTACCTCCCTTTCTTTATAATAAAAACAAAATGGTCTATTATTAGGCTGAGATAAGAATACTCATATGAAATAAAAATCCGACGAATAAGATCACCAGATATTTAGGATTTACATTTTTGTATAATATTTTGGAAGGCTTCGACGGTATCATTTTTAACCAGAGCGTGTTGCAAGATAATAACGATCGGAAAATTCAGAAAAAAGTGTGTGCACACACACACACACACACACATATATATATATATATATATGAGGTATGTTAGAAAAGTTCCAGATTTTTCGCATTCTTCGATGTGAGAGGCAGAGATACTGCGTTTACTTCGTTCAGTGCGCGAGAAGAGGCGAGAGAAGTGACAGGACAACTCGTGGGTGCTTTACCATAACAACGCACCTGTCCACACTGCCCTGAGTACCTGAAAGTTTCTGACCCAGAAGGACATCACTGTCAACCTCCCTACTCACTCGACCTGGCTCTACGTGATTTTTCCTGTTCCCAAGCTAAAGAGGGCCATCAAGGGAACCCGTTTTGAGGATGTACATGACATCAAAAATGCCGTGACGACAGAGCTAGGGTGAATCTCAGAAGAATCCTTCCAGGAGTGCATGTAAGAGTGACAGAGAAAGATAGGAAAGTGCATTAGACTCCAGGAGGATTATTTTGAAGGAGATAACTTGTAGTTTTGTATTAGCTGTGTTATTCGGACTATTGTCCTCATCTTCATTGTTATATGTACAACGTTTCGACCGATCTTTCTTCATGTATTTCTTGTCGGGTTCGGGAACCTTCTTTTCGAGCTCGGGAAACCTTTCTTTTCGAGCTCGGGAACCTTCTTGTCGTAATCGGGAGCCATCACGGAACTTTGAACCTAACCCTTTATTCGGTCCACGGGGGTATCCTGTTCTCATTCCGCTTACCATAGCTGGGGTAGAAGGCGTTAAGCTGTGTTAATTATTATTGTATGTTACTGCTGACCCTGAACAGGACTGAACCTGTCACTTAGAGCTGTCTTAACCTAACTCCTTTATCCACTAAGCTATGTGTCTAATTGGACAATCCAGTGTGAATTTTTGGAAACTTATAAACCTAATGTCTTGTTTTGGCTAGAATATCTACCAATTCACTTTTGTATGATTTTTTACCTAGACTCATATTGGGTGTTTTTTTTTGTTGTTCAGATAACAATGGAGATGAGGACAATAGTCCGAATAACGCAGATAATATTAATCACCAAGCCTAATCTAAAACATTCACAGAAACTTCTAGTTTGTTGTTTAGATTTGAAATAATTTTTGTGGCACCAGTCCTGGAACTTTTCTGAAATTCCTCGTATATATATATTGTTTATTAAGCACGAAGGGAGATTGAATTTTCTAACAGTGGTCTGCTAGCCAAGATCATTTACCATTAATTCTCGTGAGGCACCCGATGAAATAAGGGGGATAGAAAAAATTCGGGTGGATACACTATGACTAGAAAAACAAACAATTGTATTCTTAATCTTGATTATTGATAGTGAAGCTAAGAAAATTTGTGGCTGGTACAAATGAGGAATTTATTTTCAGTTGAGATTTTCGGTTCCAGTACTCCAATGTCAAACTAGATCAAGCGCTGTTAAATCCTAACATATGTAAATACAAAAAAAAAAAATACACAGCAAGAAATTGAACTGTATTTTTGGTATGTAGAGTTGTAAAATGAGTTTCATTAAGAGGAAAGATTCATTTTTGTTAGTGCAGTAATAAATTGTCTTTTTTTCAAATGAGTAAACACAGACACACACATACACACACACACACACACACACACACAGACACGCACACGCACACGCACACGCAAACACACACACATACACACACACACATGCACAACCATATGGTCTAATGGTTAACAAACTAGATTCGCAGACCATTGTTAGTGAGTTCGATTCTCACTGGGCGCCCCATAATCTGGCCTTGTGCCACGTCTAAGCTAAGGTTAGTAAATAACTATGTTTAAATACATATATATGCGCCAGATAATGATGAACACATTTTATTTTAAAGAAAAATATATTCAATAGATAAATCAATAGGTATACAGAGAGAGGAGAGAGGAGAGAGAGAGAGAGAGAGTGAGAGAGAGAGGGAGAGTGAGTGAGAGAGAGAGGGACACACGCAAATCATATTTACATATATATATGAGCCTCATATATACACATACACACACACACACATATATATATATAGTCGGGGAGAAAGACACAGAATATATTAGAAAGATCAAGCGCATGAGAGAGAAAAGCGAGAGAGAGAGAGACAGACAGACAGACAGACAGACAGACAGACAGAGACTGAGAGACAGGAAAAGAGAGAGTGAGGGGGGAATAGTTATAAATGCACGCTTTTGTGCACTGTAAGAGAGAAATACATCAACTTAGAGAGTGGTTTCTACAAACGTTTTTTTTTTTTTCAAATTCATAATTGCATATCCTGCTTTCTAGCACTCTTGATTTATTATATATATATATATATATATATATATATATATATATATATATATATATATATACGTCCCTGTTTAATTCGCCAATTTTCTCCGCCTTCCTCTGGAGGAGAACTGGGCGTTGAACGCCAACAAAGCAATGTTCAGGGAAAGAAAAAAGTAGAGAAGAGAGAGAGACAGACAGACAGACAGACAGACAGAGAAATAGGGGGAGCGACAGAGAGAGATAGAGATAGAGATAGAGAGAGAGAGAGAGAGAGAGAGAGAGAGAGAGAGAGAGAGAAAGAGAAAAAGGTAAATAAATAAACATCTAAATGAGTCAGGAGAGAATTGCAACTTTCTTTAATGACTGACTAATTTTCCACGAGAAGAGAATTGAAGAGTAACTCTGTAAGAATCAGCAAGGATGAGATCTTGCTGTCAATAGATGTTCAGATGTAGATACAAGAACGCAGCTGGCATGAAAACAGACTCATATATATATATATATATTATATATATATATATATATATATATACAGGGTGATTGAAAAGTAACTCACAAATTTAACCTATTTATATTTTTTTTATATACCGTTACATTTTTCTAAATTCCTTGATGTAGGTTCCTTAATATACATGGTGATTGAAAAGTAACTCACTATTTAAACCATTTATAATTTTTATATGCAATTAAATTTTTCTTAATTTTTTTTAAATGTATGTTCCCTAATACAAAAATAATGGTTGTAGCTGAATTATAGGGTAAGATAATATATCTATTTATATAGTTATTGATAGGACTATTGTCAATGGGATTGCTGGGGAGGTGTTTACAGATGTGAATTTTGATGGCTTTCTTCTTGGCACGTTAGTTTAGGGTATTGTAACTGTGTGAAAGATTTATTTATGTATTCAAATTCTTCATTAAAAAAGAAATTTATACAGATCCTAAGATAAAAATCTATGACTAAACCACTTTTGATTTTGGTTGTTGTGATGTGAGTAGAAATGAATGTGGTCATTTTTATTTGTGGTTTTGTGGTGAACTTTAAATTCTAAACAATTGTTGTTATTAATCAATAATATATCTAGGAAAGTAAAGTGTTATTATATTCTAACTCGGATTATGTCCTAGTTGAGTAACATGATATTACGGGGTGACCCAGAAAAAACAGAACCCACATTATTTACTAACCCTAAACCCAACCCTAACCCTAAACCTAAACCCTAACCCTAAACCCTAATTCAGTAGTCATTTTTATTTTTGGTTTTGTGGTGAACTTTAAATTCTAAATGATTGTTGTTATTAATCCATAATATATCTAGGAAAGGTAAAGTGTTATTATAATCGAACTCGGATTATTTCCTAGTTGAGTAACATGATATTAGGGGGTGACCCAGAAAAAAATAGAACCCACATTATTTACTAACCCTAACCCTAAACCCAACCCTAACCCTAAACCCTAATTCTAACCCTAACCCCCCCCCTAGTTGAGTAACATAATATTACAGGTTGAACCAGAACAAACAGAACGCACAAATTTTGTAATAAAACTGTTAATTTTGATTTTAATTTTTTAAAAGTTTATGTCCAATAAAGGTTAGGGTTAGGTTTTAGGGTTATGGTTATGGTTATGGTTAGGGTTAGGGTTGGGGTTAAGAGTTAGTTTAAGGGTAATAAATAATTTGGGTTCTATTTTTTCTGGGTCAGTCATGTTACTCAATCCGGAAATAACCCTAACTCGTATGTGAAGTCAATAGTTGCTTCAATTTGTGTGTGTGTGTGTGTGTGTGTGTGTGTGTGTGTGTGTGTGTGTGTGTGTGTTTGTGTGTGTGTGTGTGTGTGTGTGATTGAGTATTGCGTGGATGAGAAATTGGATATCATTTCTAGAGCTGCAGGAAAACGTTAATTCTGTAAAGAATGCTAACAACGTAAAATCTACTTAACTCCATTGATTTCCTAAACGACGTAACAGAAAACAATATAAAGAAAGTGTCAAACTTTAGTAGTATTAAGAGGCAATACATTGATACAAAACAAACCGAAGAATATACAAAATCGTTTCAAATCAGATTGATTACTACAGCCCGTATCAATTATATCTACAAAATTAACTAAAGGACAAACAGTAAAACAACAAACAAAAAACTTAGAAAAATGTAAAGAAAAACAACTGTATGTCTACTTCAAGCCACAAGCTAAAAGAATAGCATATGAGATACCAGGACATGGCCAAGAAAAGAAAACTTGAACAGAGAAACTGATATATTTTCAATAAAAAAAAGTCATCGGGTTACGCTGGTGTGAAAAACTAACATTCTCTGGGACTCTGAGATAAAAACGAATCACCTTATCCCAGAAAAAAGACAAGACCTTGTATTGATTAACGAAAAAGAAAGAACTTGTCAACTGGTGGATTTTGCAGTTCCAGCAGATCACAGGGTGAAGCTGAAGGAAAACGAAAACATGGACAAATACCTGGACCTTGCCAAAGAATTGAAAAAAGCTATGGAATATGAGAGTCAAAATGATACCAATTGTAGTTGGTGCACTTGGAACGGTCTCAAAAAGCTTGGAAAAAGACTGGAAAATTTGGAAATCAGAGGAACAATTGAGACCATCCAGACTACTGCACTGTTGCAATCTGCTAATACTCAGAAGAGTCCAGGAAACCTGAGGAGACTTGTTGTCACTCAGACTCCAGGGAGATACCATCAGCTAATACTGGTATGAAAAATTAATAATATAATAATAATAATAATAATAATAATAAAATAGGCTATATGTATCAAGAAAAGAAGGTGGAAGAGGTCTTGCCAATATAGAGGACTGTGTAGAGGCCACAATCCAAGGACTCGAAGAATACACAAAAAAAGCAAAAAAATTACAGCCAACAAAAGCATATGTAATATACGGACAAACAGAAAAACAACGAAAACTAGAAAACAAAGATGGGGAGAAAAACAATTATATGGAGGGTTGCAACGGAAAGACTTGTACATGGTTAAGAAGAGGAAACCTCAAGAAGAAACTGAATCCCTAATAATTGCTGCACAAAATAATGCCATGAGAACAAATTATATCAAAGCGAAAATTGATAAGACGCATCAAAACAGTAACTGTAGACTGTGTGGTGAAGGGCAAGAGGCTCCCAAAAGCGGTTCAAAGACCATATGAAGACGACTCTGAAGAAATTCGCTATTAAAATTTCAAGCTTGGAAGATCCCAACAGACTGGGTTGGTGAGACAAATGCCACACAGGAGCTGAACGGCTCAATATCGAGATCAATAGGGCTGCAGAGCGGCAAAATCTTCGTGGTCATGCACCACAAAATGTAGATGGAAATTTCACTTGCAATGTGTGTGACTGCATCTGCAAGTTCGGAATTGGACTAATTAGCCACCAGAGGGTCTACAACTGATGAACGACATGGAGTGACGTCATCGTCGTCTGCGACGGATTTCTAAAAGGAATAAAAAATTAGTGAAATAGATCACTAATTAGGACTGAGTCTATTCTAGTTGTGACCTCCCCAAGCGGAGTTTAACAGGTTTGAATTCAAATTTTTACTTCTAGACTGGTTGCTTAACGAGGATTAATGAGCCCAGTCTGCCCTACTATTTACCCCTAGCTGGAAGGATAGTTCATACCTTTCCCAAGGGTATTAGCGCTATGTGAACTTTAGCTTCGTCCAGGATTTGAACTCGAGTCGACGAGTCAATTTTCTACGACTCTAACCATTAGACCACGCGCCTCCATGAATGAAAGGAGGATATGAACAAGTGCAAGAGTCGTGACAGAATGGTTAGTTAGTCAGGAGAATGACACTAGTAGTAAAAATAACAAACCATCTTTGGGTAATTGAGTTGGAAAGATCAAAGAATACTAAAACCAACGACTAGTAAAAACGAACGTCAAATTATTGGATCCATATGAAATACTAAATTGGTCGATGTAGTAATAAGTCTGAATATTTAAAAATGTTTAATTATCAAACTTAATTATAAATCAACTGTATCTCCTTGCAAATTGCTCCCGTGGGAAGGTACAGGCCAGTAGAAAACTTATTCACACTCGTGGCAACAGTACCGGGAATCTTCAAATGAAACTGCATTCAATTGATTCGTTACGACCAGTTGAATATTCTCAATAGACCGCAAATTCTGACCAAGGAACTCGGTTTGTTTTTGTTTTATTCCCAATAACTCAAATCAGGGAAGAAAAGCGGCCTTGATAACCCATTTTGGTGGGCGGGAGTATAAAAAAATATCCATGCTTCCAGAACAACCTGCAGTCGGTAGAGTGTCCGACTAGGAACCACAAGGTTTAATACCGACCCTCCATCACTCAGCGAATAAGCAGAGGAGTAAGGAGCTGATGGTAGGTGTGGCGCTCCACCTCAGAGGCAGAAACAATCTCCTTGTTTAGCTCTGGTGGAAAGGGGATATACTCCTTTGCTGTCCGGCATTTTTGATGTCGTGCACATCCTCAAAACAGGTTCCCTTGATGACCCACTTGAGCTTGGTGAAGAGGAAAAAATCACATAGAGCTAGGTCGGGCGAGTTGGGAGGTTGCTCCATGATAGTGATGTTCTTTGGGGCCAGGAACTTGGATACTCAGGCCAGTGTAGGCCGGTGCGTTGTCATGGTGAAACAGCCACGAGTTTTTCTGCCACATTTCTCGCCTTTTCTTGCGCACTGAATGTGTGTGTGTGTTTGTGTTTGTGTGTGTGTGTGTGTGTGTGTGTGTGTGTGTGTGTGTGTGCGTGTGTGTTCATATCTGTCAATCTGTCTTTCTCAGTCTGTCTACATCAGTCTAGGCCTGTCCATATCTATCTATCCATCTATCTTGGTCTATCCATATCTATGCATCTATCTAGACCTGTCCACATCTATCAATTTCTCTATCTATCTATCTATATATCTATCTATCTATCTATTTATTAATCTATCTCAGACTGTCCACCTGGCCTATATATATATATATATATATATATATATATATATATATTCTAGTCTACTTTCTCTCTCTCTCTCTCTCTCTCTCTCTCTCTCTCTCTCTCTCTCTCTCTCTCCCTCCCTCCTCCCTCCCTCACTTTGACACTCGCCTTTTCGCGTCCTAAGTATGACACTTACTGCAATCTGGCGGGGAGGTTTTTTTCTCTCATTTTTTTTCTGGGTGGAGCATTTTTGAAATGACAATAAAAGCAGTTGTGATTTTTCAGACCTCCTTCTACCACAAACTCCCGGTAGCTTTCACTACCGACAGGTGTGCAGTATTTTTTCTTTATTTTTACTGCAATTAGAAACACATAAAAATAACATTTCTCCTTGTTTTCGTGCATGGAAATTAATTGTACATTTATATTAAAGGTTACAACAACAAAAAAGAAAAAGAAAAGAAAAACACGCAAGATTGCCCCCCACCCCACCTCACTAAAAACAATCGAGGGATTAACCAAAATATAAAACACTAAAAAAGAAAATAAATTTTTTTTAAACTAGCAGGACCTTTTATTAGAAATAAAAACAAGATAATGTTTAAAATAAAAGTCCTGAATGGCTCATGTCATATCTTATTATAATGGAGATTGTGTGTTTTTCTGTCTGTAACCGAAACTATATTCCTACTCAAGTCACAATTCCCTTAGTTATCTACATCACATTCTCCATGATTTTATTTTTATCTAAATCTCATCTCAATTATTAATAAAATTGTCTTACATTATTAATACTGTTAACTATGTCTACGTACTGATAACATGCAATTATATTTATATATACAACAAAATAGCGGTTTACAGTGTGAACGGGAAGGCTAATTTGCATATTAATATTAAAAAATCGAATTTAAGAAATATGTGCTTAGTATTATTGATTTCTAACTGTTTGGTTTTATTTTAATGAATATAAGCAAAAATCTCTTCAATGAATCTTAAATGAAATCCATTAACAAGATAAAATAACTGTCAATATATTCTTTACTTCCTCTTATAACTAAATACTTAAATTAGAAAAATAACAATGAAAGACGAGAGTGATGGAAGAGTAAGTTTCAGTTGTTCCATTTTTTATTATACTTCCTCTGTTTCAAATCTTTTATTATACTCCCTCTGTTTCAAATCTTTTTATCTGTATTCTTATTTAGTTTCAGTAGCCTTTCTAATTTAATACAATATTTTATTACATTAAAACTTAAATACTTGCACCCGGAGGGTGCATATATTTGCTAGTATGATTAAAGATACATTAGTGATTGAAACCCGATAGCTAGTAAATGAGAATGGCAACCTTCATCACTAAATATATAAAGGGCAGTTGTATGAATTTGTATGTCCGGAGGAAACTTCAAAACTAAGTATGTGTGGTATATTGGTTAATAAGAAACGGAGGCACCGTTTCGGCCATTGTTTTGACAAGAAACGGAAGCACCGTTTCGGCCATCTTTGGAGTTGGAATAATAAAAAGGTGGAAGTGATTACTTCTCGCAGTTAATGTCAGCTGGACTACTTGTTGTGTTCTTTATTTCGATAAGCAAACTGCAACAGTATGATAATTCAATTATTACTGCGCCAATTGCCAAATTGATTAAAATCCCTACAACTAAATGCATAGGACTTATTATTAACCCTTTAGGCACGGTTTAAGACCTCGTGAGAAACGTCTTTGACTCGCAGCGGCTGACGAGATATCTCGTCAGCAATCGATTTGACATGGAAATTTTGACGGAATTTTTTATGAGAAAATGATTTGATTTACCTTCTTTTAACTCTGGAAATATTTTTTTAAAATAGCAGAACCTGTGGATATACAGCAGTATGATAATTTAATTATTACAACGTTTGATATGTTTACTTAAGAGCTATTGATAATAGTTTAATACTTAAAAAGTATAATAATCTTGTTTTAACTCAATCTTTACCTCTCTCTCTCTCTCTCTCTCTCTCTCTCTCTCTCTCTCTCTCTACCTCTACTCCACCTCTTTCACACACACACACACACACACACACACACACGCACACCCCCTCTCTCTCTCTCTTCTCTCTTTTCACCTTTTCATGTTCAATTGAAACAGATTAGCGTCATCGCATCAGCGCACTCACCCTCTCTCTTTATCTTCCCCTACTCTCTTTCTTTATTTCTTTCTTATTATATTTTCTGTGTAGCATGTCCTTTTCTCCTCTTTCTTTAAATAAAAACAGAATAGTCCATTATTTAGCTGAAGGAAGACACTCATGAGAAATAAGAATGTTGCGGATAAGCAACAGCAGATAATCAAAATTTGCATTTTTGCATTTCATCTTAGACGATTTGGACAGTATCATGTTTAATCAGAGGGTGTTTCAAAATGATAACGGGCGGAAGGTTTAGGAACATAAGTATTAATATATAGATGAAAAAAGAAAGAAAGAAAGAAAAAGATGTCAACCAGATGCAGTAACCATATCTGACAATCAAATTTCGACCGCGCCAAACAGATGTTGATTAAAATCTTAAATTTCTTACTTATTAAGCTCCTGAATAGATTAGACTTGATGTCTAACTCTAAGGAGATTATATGCTGGATCCCAAGCCATATAGGAGTAAGGGGGAATGAAAGAGCTGACTCCGCAGCTAAATCGGCTCTAGAGTTGATCCCGACAATTTCAAGATAACTTATACTGATTTGAAACCTAAACTTGATATATTACTTCATATAAAATGGCAACAACACTAGAATAACAATATCCACAATAAACTCTTCCTAATCAAACCCACTTTGGGAGACTGGAGACCAACTTTAAGGAAGTCTAGAAAGGAACAAGTCATTGTGTCCCGATTACGTATTTCTCATACAAGACTAACGCAATCCTATCTACTCAAACAAGAACAACATCCACTATGTGGAACATGTCAAACACCTTTGACAGTTAAACACTTATTCATGGAATGCAGGTTTTTTGCTAACATCAGAAACTGTTATTTTAAAGCAAACAATATGAAAGATCTGTTTGAAAATGTCAACATGGAGGATATTCTCTCTTTTTTGAGGGAAATAAAATTATACCAAAGAATATAGACATGAAACAAATCAATACCATACAACATAATCCCTAATAATGCTAACATATTGTTAAAACGAATGACTAAAAAGTATAAATATAAATACACGATATGTATAACTTCTTAACCGTTAGACATGGCATAACCCCAGACGGGTTGATATGTAGTTAAAATCAATAAACAAACATTTTTCTAACTGTAACGCTTTACATGAAACAGATAAGAAACCTTTGTGTTTCTATAGCATTCATGTGGAAACGCGTGGTGTAATGGTTAAAGTCATTGGGAAATGGACTCGTCGCCCCGAGTTCAATTCCTGGACGTGGTAATTGCATTTCACTTAGCGCTAATACCTTGTGAAAATTACGAATCCTACTCTTCCTCCAGCTATGGGTAAATAGTAGAGCAGACTGGGCTCTTTAACCTTGCTTAGTCAACCGGTTTAGGAGAAGGAAAACTCTGAATTCAAACCTGTTGAACCCCGCTTAAGAAATCGACCTTGTGTCACATCCTGCTCGTGCGGAGGGGTTGGTAAATATATATACCATTCATGTATCAATAAAAAGTATCTGTTGATATGAAGCCTTTGTATTCTTATACCATTAATGTATCACTACAAAGTGTTGGAATATTTGTTTATAAGGTGCGCTGCAATACACCACTTAAATTTATAAACTAAGCGACATCACGTGGTTTAAACCGCAGTCAATCAACTGCCCGAATACGTGGTTGGTTAACTACTTAATCGCTGATACTGACAGACGTTCATTTGCAATCATTGACGAAGGACCTGTAAGACTGAGGAACACTAAGGAGCAACCAAAGGATTCTTCTCTAAGGATCGCGCTCTGTTTAACACAAAGGATCTCCGCTGGGCAGCGCTCTTGCTTGAAGCTTAAAAGATGGTCACAAAAATCTTTACACAAAGTTATCTTACTTTTAAAATGTAATATTTCTAACTTAGAAAAAGTTTTAAATAAAGAAAACAACTTTGAATCATGTAAATTTAGGGTTCTACAAACATTTTTTCCTCTTTTCTACAAACATTTTTCTTTATAGATAAAACGATTCTATATTTTATATAAATTTTTATTAACAATTATTTTAATATGCACGAATCTTTAAATTTTTTTTAGAAATCAAACAATCATTTCACGTTTCCCCTCACTCGATGAATTTAAGGAAGATCTTTGAGTTAAAACTTTATTAAAGAAAAAATAGAAATAAATAAATCACGGAAATATCTGCTTCTATAAATAATAATATTCAATAAGAGAAATCACATAAATTCTTCAAAAAGTCAACTAATGATACGACTAGCTAGAAATTACGAGATTCCATTATGATATTTTATGTAAAAATATTGAAAATAATTTTGAAATAGAAATGGTACATAACTTGGAATTGTTTTTTTCTTTGTTTTTTTTATTAATATTAAACGTAAACGTAGTTATCTGTGTTCTTATACCATACAGGAATCTGGACAAATATCTACTCTTGACATAAATGTTAGTTAAACAGTTTTGACAGAATAATCTGTAATATACTTGCTATTTCTGGTCGTATTTTCCTTCATCCCAGGTGTAAATATACAATCATTATTCCACGATTGAAGAAATGTCTTTCACTTACCTGAAAGAAACAAAAAAGAAAATATTAGAAATAAAAACAAGATAATGTTTAAAATAAAAGTCCTGAAAGGCTCATGTCATATATGATTAAAGATACATTAGTGATTGAAACCCGATAGCTAGTGAATGAGAATGGCAACCTCCATCAATACATATATAAAGGGAAGTTGTATGAATCTGTATGTCCGGAGGAAACTTCAAAAATAAAACATTGTGGAAATGCATCGAACTACGGAATTGATTTCTTTTTTTGCTGAAAAAGGAGGAGGGGCCATCTATACATATATAAAGGGAAGTCGTGTGTATATGTATGTCCGGAGGAAACTTGATAAAATAATCAACGACAAAGTAAATATATATACACATTAAATATCACCAGGGCTTGTTTTTTTTTTGTTCTTTTTTATTATCTTTACGTATATAAATCAAATCTATTATTTTTGGTAAAGAACAAAAATATTAGATTTGATTTATATACATAAAGATAATTAAAAAATAAAATTTAAATGATAACAGCATGGATTTTTTTTCATTTAATATTTTAGATAGTACACATTAACATTTCTTTTTAGAGTAGCTGGATCAATGCAAGGTCTATTTTTTAAACATCAAGAATTGGTCTGTTCAGCCACTCACGCAGTTGCAGATTTTTAAAAATTAAAAAAATGGACACTACGTCCTCATCGTTAGTAGACGAAAGGATGCTAACAACATTTACATATAAGGCTAGCCTAAGTAAGGAGCAAAGACGAGTCTTGCATGTCATGGACTGCTTATTCCCCAGGTTTCCGTCCTTAAGCATCATGAGTTACATAGTTTTCAACAACAGGTGGTACCAATGGGGGCATTTTACACCTCTGCAGCGTAGTCTGTGTATTCTACAGCCCCACCGACAGTGCGATTTGACGAATGGGATATCCAGGTAACTAAGCGGATTTTTTTTATTTTGGTGGGAGTTTTTTGTTTGTTTTTTCTCTGAATGTTTGAGATGAGGCTTGATGATTAGTATTATCTGCGTTATTCGGACTATTGTCTTCATATTCATTGTTATCTGTACAACGTTTCGGCCGATGTGCCCTCCGAGCTTCTTCAGGTATTTCTTGTCGGACTCGGGAACCTTCTCGGTCTCGGGAACTTTCTTTTCAGGACACGGAAACCTTTTCAGACTCGGGAACCTTCTTTTCGAACTCGAGAACTTTCTTGTCGTATTCGGGAACCTTCTTGTTGTAATCGGGAGCCATCACGGAACTTTGAACCTAACCCTTTATTCAGTCCACGGGGGTATCCTGTTCTCATTCCGCTAACCATAGATGGGATAGGAGCAGTGTTAATTATTTTTTTATGTAACTGCTGCCTGTCAGGAATGAACCTGGAATCCAGAGATAACTGTCACTTAGAACTTTTTGTTTTTTGTTGTTATTTTTAGCTAGCACGAATCAAAGGAAATTTGAAAACTTAAAAATCTGTGGTACAATTAGAAAAGAACACAGATGAAAGAAAATCATCTTAAACAATACAGCATGAATTGTACATGGATAAACATTTATCAAGTTCGTGTATTATAGTCATGAACATGTGGCCGAGCATTTACGGGTGTATGTTCAGAAACGGATAGGTATCACATGATAAAGTTTAGATATGTGAGAACATGACGGCATATATAATGTTATACAGAACAAATTAATCAAGTGAAAACTATGTAACGCATTAAATTGATCCTGTAGATAATTTCAAATTATATATATATATATATATATATATATGGTGGTACAATTTTTTTCTCTGGGCACTAATTCGTATTTTATATTTACAAATTGTATTGTAAGGAGAATTTTCCCGCTGTCAGAGTTTTAAAATATAAATAAATAAATAAATAAATAAATATATATATATATATATATATATATATATATATATATATATATATATTATATTGGTTTGTTGGTTGGTTTTGAAGGCTGTCACAATGCGAGTGTAAAGAAAAAAGAAGGTAACTATGATGTTTTTTGTTAACCTGTCATTTATTTCTCAATATTTCGGGAAGAGATTCCCATCCTCAGAAGAATACTGGAACTGAAGTTGTCTTAGCGGCTGCTACATTCGTTCTGCCTTGGGTCTCCCAAATTCTGTGTGTGTATGTGTATGGTTGGGGTGCTTGCTTATGTGTGTGTTTGTGTGTGTAAGTGTGTGTGTGCGCGTGCTTGTGTGTGTAAATGTAAGCGTATGTGTGTGTGCGTGGTGCTTATGTCTGTGTGTCTGATCATTTCTTTTTATTTATTTTATTACTATTCCAGATTTGATTCGCCTCTAAGCAAGGTTTTATTTTTATTTTATTTTAATTATTTATTTTTTTGTTTGTTTGCTTATTAACAGGATCATCTGATCTCTTTTTTATTGCTATGTATCTGAGACTAACATTCCAGATATGGCTTGATTGTTTATGGGTGCGGGTGTGTGGATTTACTGTCTATCAGGTGGCCTGTAGCCTGTTGTGTGTGTGCGCGGCGTATCTGGTCAGTCCTAACACCATGAGTATTCTTCTGAGGATGGGAATCTCTTCCCGAAATATTGAGAAATAAATGACAGGTTAACAAAAAACATCATAGTTACCTTCTTTTTCTTTACACTCGCATTGTGACAGCCTTCAAAACCAACCAACAAACCAATATATACGCAATGCTTCAAGCAAATTACAAAACCCTTTATATATATATATATATATATATATATATATATATATATATATAATCAATAATACATTATATTATGGATATTAATATCCTCAGACGAGAGTCAAAAGGATTGCATAAGCATGAAACTAATAATAACGAGATATTAATATACATAATAATGTATTATTGATTGTAAATCTGCTCTGCTATTGAGCACCTTTATATGCCAATACTTTTCTCATTCATTCTCTATTTATTCTATATATATATATATATATATATATGTATATATTATATATATATATATATATTGTCGTTGTGGAGTTCACGTATGTTTCATTGTTGGTATATCTAGTGTATGTGTGTGTGTGTGTGTGTGTGTGTGTGTGTGCGTGTGTGTGTGTAATATATATTTTCGGGATTTTAGTGAGAAGCATAAAATGGAACTTAACACATAACATCTAATGGAGTTTCTCGTTGATATCACACTTTAGCCATGCTTTACACAAAATCGAAAAAAATATATATTATTAACATATATTACTTCCTGTCCATCGATAACGACACCAAGCGAATCCTTTTCCTCCAATAGATTCAGTATATATATATATATATATATATATATATATATATATATATATATATATATATATATGTACTGCAAAAACACAACTTTGTAGTCAACAATGACTTCATCAGATGATGATTCTGGTTTTAGGTATGGTATTGGCGTCAATCCATCATTACCAGAGCGCCCTCTAGTGGCATCCTACAAGACCACTTGACTTTGTTGTCCTTCCGTACCATTATGCGAATGCCTGATCAAGGTGCATCCAATTCGTATAATCCTTTGTAATAATCATCACTTTCCAGTAACGAAGCGTTCATTTGAGGGCGCAAGATTTTAATTAACTGTCAATAGGACACTGAAGGTGAACAAGAAGGGGATTTCGGTGAAATTGATGTCCGAAGTCAGTGTCCAATATCTTAATAATAAATCATTAATGCAACGATGTTAATTTGAATTGTATGACGAGATGATAACGTAATTGGAAAGTGGAGATAAAGTTTTAAGTAGTTCAAGTTCAAACGACTATTAATTGAACTGGTATCCAGTACAGATAACCAAAGGATATATATATATATATATTATATATATTATATATATATATATATAAAGTTAAGAGAAAGGAAATGAATCAGACGGTTTAAGTATAGATAAAAGGATATGAAAACACACAATATGCTGTTAAAATGAAAATATTTTATATCATATTCATAGCTAATATTGAACAATATTTCGATTTAAAAATCATCTTCAGAGCTTGTTTTTACTCTGGACTTATCGAGAGAGGA
>CM042161.1:24055598-24103098 GCA_023376005.1 Doryteuthis pealeii | reverse complement strand
AGTTTGAGGAAAAAAAATAAATGTATCACAGAAAATAAGAAATCTTCGAGACTCTTTTGTTTTATGGTCGGTCAGTCTATTTAAAATCTATCTATCTATCTATCTATCTATCTATCTATCTATCTCACCATATTCATATCTATCTATATATATATCTTATTCTGTTTTATCTATCTAATTCTGTTTCTATCTATTTAACTATCTAATTCTATTTCTATCTATCTATCTATCTATCTATTTTATTCTGTTTTATCTATCTATCTAATTCTGTTTCTATCTACCTATCTATCTAATTCTGTTTATACCTATTTAACTATATAATTATGTTTATACCTATCTATATATCTCATTATGTTTATATCTATTTAACTATCTAATTCTGTTTCTATCTTTCTATCAATCTGTATATCTATCCATCTGTCTGTCTATCTGACCGTATATGTTTCTGCCTATCAACACAGATTTCAAAGTTACAACGTCCAAATTTGAATTCCACTAAGTGAATAACTATTTGCCTACTTTAAACCGCTCACAATGGCTCTACCGCCACTGCGATCCTACCGTAGACCGTTCGCAGCATCGGCCCTCATTTACACTGAAAAATCACACAATCTCCATTGTACTAAGAAATAAGATTAAATTGGAATACTTGAAGGTAAAAGTTTCAAATCATACTCAAAATCCCATGATATTACAGGGTGACCCAGAAAAAACAGAACCCAAATTATTTATTTATTTTCCCATTAAACTAACCCTAAACTCCAACCCTAACACTAAACCCTAAGCCTAACCCTACCCACAGTTAAAATTGACAGTTTTATTACATAATTTGTGGGTTCTGTTTTTTTCTGGGTCACCCTGTATACAACGTGACCCAGAAAAAACAGAACCCAAATTATTTATTTTCCCATTAAACTAAACCTAAACCGTAAACCCCAACCCTAACCCTAACCCTAACCCAAAACCCCCTTAGTTAAAATTAACAGTTTTAGTACAAAATTTGTGGGTTCTGTTTTTTCTTGGACACCCTAATTTACTCAACAACAGTTCATAATTACCAAATTTGGTAGGCAAAGAGTTAACCTCTACTTTTACTGTTTATCACGTTTGTACATAGTTCTCTACCTCTAGACTGCAAAAGGTAGACGCGTCCCCAAATGAGATTTACATGTTGACACTAAGAAAAGGGTCGCTTGAGATGTCTGAAATAACATGAGGAAACACAAACTCTTATTAAAGTGTCAAATCGACGATTAACCCCCTATAGAATGATTGACAGCTCAACTGGAAGGGTCCTCTTCTTTCTCTCTCTTTAAACAGCGGCCTCTGGGGGCCCCCTTTAAGCATGACGTCACTTTCTGATGTAACATTCCCTCTCTACTTCCGCACATTAGAACGGCGTCTCGTTTATGTAATATCCTTCTTTTCTCTGATTACAGTAAAATGTCGCTAGAACGAACTGTGGCTAGTCACGTCAAACCCTAGTACCTATATGATTGTCCCAAACATGGAAACGCGTAGTGCTATGAAAAGTCATAGGAAATAGTCTCGTCGCCCCGAGTTCAAATCCTGGATGTGGTAAATGCATTTCGCTTAGCGCTAATACCCTTGGAAAAGGTATGAATCCTACTCTCCCTCCAGCTTTGGATAAATAGTAGGGCAGACTGGGCTATTTAACCTTCGTTAGGCAACTGGTCAAGGAGAAGGAAAAGTCTGAATTCAAACCTGTTGAAATTTGTTTAATGAATTGACCTAGTGTCACATCCTGATCGTGCGGTGGGTTGGTATATATATATGATTGTCCCAAGCCTATTGCCCTTATGGCAACCCAGCAAACCTTTTTGATCATATATGAGCTAGAAAGCGTTCGCCTTAGTGTCCTGGATATGACGTTAAACTATGTGATGATGAAGTTCCGATTTTAGAGCTTTGGGGAATGTGGAGTACCTTATGATCACTATTACTTCCAGGTCCTCTCTGACCCAGAGTGTTAGCACCTGTTAGAGTCTCATCTATGGGGTAAATAGAAAAAAAATGAGTTAAGAAAATGTGTTTAAAAAATCTAGTTTTAAAAACATGAGTACTCATCAAGAATGAATAAAACATGTTATTTTATTAGTTATCTTTAAATTTTATCATAATTTTTTTTCAACTTTTCACAAAAGTTTCAAGCTTATCACTTAAGTGCCTCGAAAACCCTTTTTCATGGGGCAGATGAGATGATAGTATGTAGGCAAACATTATTCCAGTGACGAGGAAGTAAAATCCGTAGTGAAGAAGTGGCTCAAAGAACAGTCAATAGAATTTACGGGGCAGCGATACATGCTCTCATTCGAAGGTGGAACATTGCTATTGAGAGAAACGCTGACTATGTGGAGAAGTAAGGATGTGACCCACAGAGGACCAGCTTCATTTTGATGTATAATACATGTTTCTATGGACTCTCTCGTCGATTTTCGACGCATGAGTGTTCTTCCAATAAACAACCAACACAGTGATTTGTTTATAGTGGTGAAGGTTTGTGTTGGACCATTCCGCACTTTTTGGCACAGTCGATAGGAATGAATTGGTGCACAAGGAATGCCACAAACCCAATCAGGAATTTTGAATTCAGAGTTTTCCTTCTCCAAGACTGGTTACCTACCAAAAGTTAAAGGGCCCAGTCTGCCCTACTATTTTACCCATAGCTGGAGTGAGAATATATGGATTCATAGCTTTCCCAAGGGGATTAGTGCTATCTGAAATGCAAACAGTCTTGTCTACGATTTGAACTCGGGTCGACAAGTCCATTTCCCACGACTCTAACCAATATGCCACGCGCCTCCATATACAATATGTTCCTATATTGGTAATTATACCTGTCCTAAACAAAATGGCATTACTTTTTTTACTCATCCTCGTTCGAAGGTGGAACATTGCTATTGAGAGAAATACTGACTATGTGGAGAAATAGGGATGTGTTCCATAGAGGACCAGCATCATTTTGATGTATGATACATGTTCCTATATTGGTAATTATACCTGTCCTAAACAAAAGGACATTACTTTTTGACGCATCCTTGTATATTGGTGTGCAGAAATTCTGGAATTGGTAGGCTTGGTTACGGCTGCTGAGGCACCAAGCTTGAAAGAGTTTATCTGAACTTAATGTAGAACGAATTGACCTAAATGTTTCTTTAGTTTAAATTTGTCCTGTGGAAATATAAGTAAAAATTATGTCGTCTACTTGAATATCAGCTTATGAATGAAATTCAAACCAATGTCACTTTATACAAGGTAGGACACAGACGTTGTCATAGCAACTATGTCAGCAACAAAATTTATGACTAGCGAACAAAGTTGTGAAAGATCAAAAGAAAAAGGTGTTAGTTTAAGGTCATTGTTTAAGCCAATTTACTCTAAAAGATAGTTGGTTGGTTTTATGGGATATAAACCCCAGTGGGTTATTTAATGCCAAATCTTGTTTATATATACTAGCAAATATATGCACCCTCCGGGTGCAAGTATTTAAGTTTTAATGTAATAAAATATTGTATTAAATTAGAAAGGCTAATGAAACTAAATAAGAATACAGATAAAAAGATTTGAAACAGAGGGAGTATAATAAAAGATTTGAAACAGAGGGAGTATGATAAAAAATGGAACAACTGAAACTTACTCTTCCATCATTCTCGTCTTTCATTGTTATTTTTTCTAATTTAAGTATTTAGTTATAAGAGGCAGTAAAGAATAAAATGACAGTTATTTTATCTTGTTAATGGATTTCATTTAAGATTCATTGAAGAGATGTTTGCTTATATTCATTAAAATAAAACGAAACAGTTAGAAATCAATAATACTAAGCACATATTTATTAAATTTGATTTTTTAATATTAATATGCAAATTAGCCTTCCCGTTCACATTGTAAAGCGCTATTTTGTTGTATATATAAATATAATTGCATGTTGCTAGTATGTAGACATAGTTAACAGTATTAATAATGTAAGACAATTTTATTTATAATTGAGGTTTTAGTAAAAATAAAATCATGGAGAATGTGATGTCAATAACTAAGAGAATTGTGACTTGAGTAGGAATATAGTTTCGGTTACAGACGGAAAAGCACACAATCTCCATTATAATAAGATATATATATATATGTGTGTGTTTATGTATATATATATATATATATTATTTGCTCTACTTAGGTATTGAGTACTTTTTACTTATTAGCTTATTCTCCTAGCGGTTATATATATATATATATATATATATATATATATATATATATATCTTATATACATATAATTGTTTTTTCTTTTGGCAAAATACTTTACCAATAGATTACTTTTTGTTAGTACGACTATATTGGTCTTTTCTTTTATTCAAAATTTTTTCTTCCCGGTTGATGTTTGGTAGTATATTTTTACAATCAAACTATTTGCTGGTTTTTTTCTCACCGCAAGGATTTACCAACACGCTTGGTATATTAAATTATATATATATATATATATATATATATATATATATATATATATTGATAGATATATATTTTCTCTCGCTTGAGCAGTTATGTATTAAGCTTTCTAAGTCTGGCTCAAGGCCACCGTAGTTGAGCATCAACGATTATAAAATTCATTAAATCAACGAAGTGGTCGACGATATAAACTTACTAATTATCTTTCACACACTTTTAAGGTCTACATGAGAAAAAATATCAAAGAAGGTAAGGTTTATTGTGAGACCCTATTGTTCCCTCGACCTTGGGATGAATTGATTATGAGATTAACAAAGGGATAGAGGATAAAAATGGTTAAGATATATATATATATATATATATATATATATATATATAATAAAGTTAAACCTAATGAGTCAGATATACCTAGTAACAGTTTCGCTTAGTGCCCTTCAGGGCTAAGATCTGAGTCAGATTTTAGCTCTGAAGAGCACTAAGCGAAACTGTTAGTAGGTATATCTGACTCATTAGGTTTAACTTTATTATTTGCTCTACTTAGGTATTGAGCACTGTTTACTTTTTAGCTTTAGAGTATCCTGAAGATTATATATATATATATATATATATATATATATATATATATATATATAATATATATAAGTAAAGTAAAGTCGTCGGGGCGGCCTAATGTTGGTATCAGCCATGCAGCGAGGGAGTCTATCCCCTTTTCACTAGCGCTAGACCAAGGAGATTATTTTAGCGTCTGAGGTGGAAGGCCACACCTACCATCAGCTCCTTACTTTACCGCACAGATCCCTGTGCTACTCATAACGCTGAGTTGGCGGGGGCGGGTATCGAACTAGGAACCTTGTGGTTTCTAGCCGAACGCTCTACCGACTGAGATATATATATATATATTGTTTTTTTCTTTTGGCCAAGTATTGTAGTATCAACCGATTATTTTCGGTTGGCACGACTATCTTGGTCTTTTCTTTTTTGCATTTTTTCTAGGTGATGTTTGCCAGTACATTTTTACAATCAAACTATTTGTCGGCTTTTTCTTACCGCAAGGGTTTACCAACAAGTATATATATATATATATATATATATATATATATATATATAATGGAAATGAATCCGACAACCTGTTGAAAGGATAAATAAATAAAAGAAAGAAAATTTTGAATGGATAGAATTAATTTAATTTGAGTTACGATCACGTGTTTCGGCCAGGAGTTTGTTCATAAACACATGTATTCTATTTATTATTATTTTAAATATAAAATAAAATGATAATAATAGAAAATTATAAAATGTTTAAGTATACAAAGAAAAACGGTCTTTATTGGGGTGATATGTTTGATATTTGAAGTTAAAAAAAAGGGTTTTATAATTTGCTTGAAGCATTGTGTTTACATTGGTTTGTTGGTTGGTTTTGAAGGCTATCACAATGCAAGTGTAAAGAAAAAAAGAAGGTAAATGTGGTGTTGTTTGTTAACCTGTGATTTATTCTTAATATTTCAGGATAAAAATCTCATCTACAGAAGATCTCCAGAACTGAAGTTGATGCTAGTGGCTGTCCATGGATATGCAACACACCACTTTGGCCCTTATTTATGCGCCCCTCCGATCAATCGGCTGGTTACGCCAAGCCTTATCACCTATATGTTTGTCCTGACTGTATTGCTCTTATGGTAACCCCAACCCTTTTTATCTTAGATGTGCTAGAAGGCAGTGACTGGGGGTCTTCATGTCCTGGGCATGACGTTAATCTCTATCTAATGTTGAGGTTCCAGTTCTGGTAGTCTGTGGAATGTGGAGCACCTCTTCATCACCATTACTTCCAGGTCAACTTTGACCCGGAATGATAGTATCTAAAAGGGTCCCATGTATGTGTTAAATAGAAAATTGTGTTTATAAAAAAATTGAATATCCATTAACAATGAATTTATTTCAAATCTTTGTCGGCATTAAATGACCCACCGAGATTGATATGCCGTAAAACAAAACAAACCAATACTGGAGCCCGAGTCCGACAAGAAACACCTGAAGAAGGCCGGAAGGCACACCGGCCGAAACGTTGTGTATATAACAATGGAGATGAGGACAATAGTCCAAATAATACACATAATACAAAAACAAAACGTCTTCGGCATAAAATAATCTGTGAAGGGTTGACATGCCGTAAAATCCAACCACCCAACTAAAATCAGTTTTAAAATTAATAATTAATATGAGAAAAAGTTTTTCTACTGTAAACATTCCAGAGATTAAAAAAACAAAAAAATGAATAAATAAACAAACAAACAAGAAGAAAACGAGGCATTTCTTTGAAATTATTCTCTCTACAAATGTTGTTAATGAGACGTCAGCTTAAAGCGACACATGCACATGGGTCAATCTCAGGATTAAAAGTGCCTAATGTAAAAGTTCTCATGTTGACAGAATGCTAAATCAGCGAATTGAATAGTTCCTGGGAGTCTTTGAATACCATGACATATTCTAACGAAAAGGTACCAAACACACTTAGACACCACATACTGAAAATTCTTAAAGAATACGATGTTTGATTAAAAAATGATTGTGTTTGATTTTTTTTTTCATTCACTTGATTTTAACGGTACGTCAATCTGTCAAGGTTTATTTTATTTCGAGATATTAGAGAGACAAATTCATTATTTCTCTGAGTTTTTGAGAGGAGGCTTGATGATTTGTATTATTTGTATTATTCGGACTATTGTTCTCATCTTTATTGTTATCTGTATAACAGCCTGAAGAAGGCCGGAGGGTATATTGACTGAAACATTGTACAGATAACAATAAAGATGAGGACAATAGTCCGAATAATCTAAATAATTGAAGTTCATTAATCGTTCATAATTAAGGGCAGGTTTATAGGAACCTCAAGGTTCCGGGTTCGGTACAGGTCCTAGCCAAGTCAGCGCATGAGCAGCACAGGATGTATTAGAAAATGTACATGAATTAGTATTAGGAATACCAAATTTTAAATTAATACATACACATTTTTGTTGGGACTGCTCTCTATGTACATAAAGTAAATAAAATCGTCGAGGTGGCCTAAAGACGGTATCAGCCAGACAGCGAGGAAGTATATCCTCTTTTCACTATCGCCAGATCAAGGAGATGTTTTTGGCATCTGAAGCGGAGCACCATACCTACCATTAGCTCCCCACTTTACCGCACAGACTCCAGTGCTACTCATGCGCTGAGTTGGGTCGGTATCGAACCCGGAACATTTTGGTTCTTAGTCCGACGTTCTAATAACTGAGCTAAACAGAACCTTTTTGATAATGGCGAAAAAACTGAGTCTTTGGATTTAAGAATAACTGATTCTGATAAATGTATATATATATATATATATATATATATATATGTGTGTGTGTGTGTGTGTGTGTGTGTCTTGTGAACGTTGTTTGTTTGGTCTTTTGAAGCATTGGAATAAAGAACAAAAACAAGAAAAACAGAAGAAAAAAATCAGAATTTTTATATATTCAACCGTTGCTTTGTTCCTGGTTTAATCTATTCCGATATTTAGGGTGAACATTCACCCTTTTTCAAGGTATATCAGACGGTCTCATTGAGCGCTGCAGGCGTGTAATTGTTTGCATGAAAGGTATCCGAGAACTAAAACATAATATATATATATATATATATATATATAGTATATATTATATATATATATTATATATATATACCGTATTTTACAAGCAGCATATAGACGCTTCGGCATATAAGATGCACCTCATTTCTGCTGGTCAGATTCAGGAAAAAAGTTTTTAGTGTATGTAAGCATATCTTCGCCACCATACGCTCCTGTTAACCTTGATTGTAACAATACCAGCAATAAAATAAGGATGCATGGAGTTAGGGTAGATAAAAGTACTGAGCGTAAGCTGGGTTTAGTGAGCATCATAGAGAAGATTAGCCTAGACCTACGGGTGGCCTCAAACCTCACCTACGATGTATAAGACGCAGGGCAATTTTTGCCTAAATTTTGGAAAAAGTGCTTCCTATATGCCGTAAAATACGGTATATATATATATATATATATACATGAAAATGTAAACAAGCGTTCCTCTACTGAATTTAAGTCCCATTCCAACGGGCATGTTTATAACACCAAAGATTAATCGTAAACTCGATTAATTTAAAAGTAACCCTGAAGAATCTATCGATGAAACTCGAGTAGGTTACTCATTCCATTCTAAAATAAATATAATATATTATATATATATATATATATATATATATATTATATATATAGAAAACACACAATACTGTTAAAATAAAATATCTTATATCATGATTGTATATCTTCAGTGTAACAGTTTTTGAAATAAAAAGACATATTTCAATTCAAGTGTCTCTTAAATTGTGGTTATAAACATATATATATATATTATATATATATATATATATATATATATATATATGTGTGTATACAGATCTCCAAATTTAAAGATTTAATGAAAAACAATAATGGCGTAAAAAAAATAAAAATTTGTTTGAATAATATCAGAAAAAATTGGTTGATTGGTTAGTTGGACGTTTTTATGGCATGTCTACCCTTGTTGGCTTATTTTATGCCGAAGATGTTTTGTTTTATTAACTCTTATTGGGTATTCAATTGTTTTTCAAACTTAATTTTTTAAAACACATTTAAACAAATTAATTTTTTTTATCTATTTAACCCATTGTTGGAACCCTAACTGGTACTACCACTCCTACCGGATCTGGGGGCAATGACCATAACGGGGTACTCCACACTCTCCAAAGCTCTAAAATGGAATTTCGCCATTAGATGCAGTTTAATATTTTACCCAGGACACCAAGAAAATAGTATAGATAGAAAAAAAGAGTGAGATGCCCGAGGAGTCATAATAAACGATTTGGTTCTAGTATCTTTGGGGACGCAACAGCTGTCTTAATCAACAAAACATGTCAGTCATTAAGCCAAAATTAAGTGTCAAAATTAGGCAACTTTTAGTAGCACTCGATAAGACGACATTTCAGTGTAGATTTAAATCCTCCAAAGTACTAATGATTAAAGGAATTAATTAAAAAACGATTACTTTAATTAATGACGGTGTCCTGTAAGCGTCATGGAATAAGAATTAACAGAAACAAGTGATTTCAAGGAGTGATTTTATTCTATTTGGTTATGATGTGACACAAGGTCGTAAGTCTGGGCAATCCAGCGAGTATCGAACCCGCTATTCAGTAGTAATGGATCTGCTAGACTAGCTTGCTAAACATTATACCACAATGTGACGCTTTTGTACCCAACCCGCTCGCTACGGGTAGGATGTGACACAAGGTCAAAAATATGGGACACCCAGCGAGGATCGAACTCGCTATTCAGTAGTAATGGATCTGCGAGATTAAATTGCTAACCATCACACCACGATGGAACGCCTTTTTTTTAGACTTGGAGGAATAATATTGATTATGGATGCTGAACAAATCCTGCATACATAATGGGTTTCATGCAACCCGCCATTTTGGCTCTTACTTAGGCTAGACGGGCTGTTGGAGAGGCCTCTCCGATCCTGGTCACGTCAAGCCCTGGCACCTATATGATTTCCCAGCCCCAGTGCCCTTATGATAAACCCTCAAACCTTTTTATCATATATGTGCTAAAAGGCAGTGCCTGAGGGTCTTAATGTTCTGGGTATGATGTTAAAGTCTATCTAATGGTGAAGTTCCAGTTCTGGAGCTCTGGCGAATGTGGACTACTTCTTCATCACCACAACTCCCAGGTCACTTTGTCCCGCAGTGTGGTATATCTGTTAGGTCCCATCTATGTGTTTAATAGAAAAAATGTGTTTCAAAATTAGTTTAAGAAATTGAGTTTGAAAGAAAATGTTGAACACCATCAAGAATGAATAGAGCAAAACATGTTTGCTGTAATTAAATAAAAGGGAAAAATAAAACAAAAATATTGAGTATTATTTGCATTATATTGTTTTCGATTTGGCATTGGGGTTGCTTTATTGGGGAAAATAATTTTATTTTCACTGGTGATTTGTATTTTTCGCCTGAAACTTTCAACCGATTTTCAATTAATGAAGGAATCCTAACCGTTCATATAAAATTGCGTTAGTGTCTCTAAAGTGGATCAGTATCATGGAAATAACGAAATTACTAAGAATAATAAAGCACATAATGCTAGAGTAAAGACAAAATGGAGTACAGATCAAGGAAATGTGATGCATCGATCTACTTATGTAACAAGATCAACAAGACGTTAGATATATGCATTCAAGCATATATAAAACAGAGTAATAACGTCCAGCTCTCAGGTTCACTTTAAGATAGGCCACGTGAAACTCAGAGGTGTGAGTTATTACGAGTTTTATTTTATTTTTATAGTTGAAATAAACTATATAATATTGTTATTATATAACTATTATATTGTTATATATAACACTTATTATATAAGTGTTATATTATATAACATTAATAAAGCAAACATGTTTTCTGATTTTTTTTTTTAGATAATTTGTTTTATTTGGATTATTCAGACTATTTCTGTCAAGATATTGACCTCGTGTCACATCCTACTCGCGCGGAGAGGTTGGTAAATGTATATATTAACCCTAAATTATATTAACTGTGAAGAAAAAAAAACACTCCATATTTAGACCGTTATGGACGTTTTTTATGATGTCTAACTTCTCTGCAAGTTACATGCATCAGATTTCATTGGGTTGCATGATACCTGCTAGGGTGTATAATCTTATTATAATCGAGATAGTGTGTTTGTCTCTCTGTAACCGAAACTATATCACTACTCAAGTCACAATTCCCTTAGTTATTGATGTCACATTCACCATTAATTTATTTTTATTTAAACCTCAATTATTGATAAAATTCTTATACCTTATTAACACTGTTGGATTAATCAACATACTAATAACATGCAATTGTATTTATATATTCAACAAAATAGCGGTTTACAGTGTGAACGAGAAGGCTAATTTGCATATTGAAATTAAAAATTTGATTTTAATAAATATGTGCTTAGTATTATTGATTTCTAATTGTTTGGTTTTATCTTAACGAATCTGAGCAAAAATCTCGGGGATAAATTTTAAAAGAAATCCATAAACAAGATGAAAGAACTGAAATTTTATTAAATACTTCATAATCTAACTAAATAGATTAATTAGGAAAAATGAAAGACGGGAGTAATGGAAAATGATAGAAAAGTTAGATTTAAAGCTGTTCTATTTTTCGATTATACCCCCTCGGTTTATCATTTTCTAAATAGTTTCTAATTTGATACACTATTTTATTACATCAAAACCTAAATACTTGCACCCGAAGGGTGCATATATTTGCTAGTATATATAATATATAAATATATATATTAACCCTAAATTATATTAACTGTGAAGGAAAAAAAACACTCCATATTTAGACCGTTATGGACTTTTTTTTTGATGATGTCTAACTTCTCTGCAAGTTACATGCACCAGATTTCATTGGGTTGCATGATACCTGCTAGAGTGTGTAATATATATAATATATAAATATATATATTAACCCTAAATTATATTAACTGTGAAGAAAAAAAACACCCCATATTTAGACCGTTATCGACTTTTTTTGGTGATGTCTACATTCTCTGCAAGTTACATGCACCAGATTTCATTGGGTTGCATGATACCTGCTAGAGTGTGTAATACTTGGTCTTTGATGCGTACCGTGCGTAGTGAATTCTAGATAATTACGGATAGGAGGTATAAAAGCTCTGAGGAAATCAAGTATAATTGACACCACATGACAGGAAGTGAGTAATCTACCTGGTGTCTACACAGATGAATTGCTTGACCGATTTTATTTTATTTTTCTTCTTGGGCATGTGCGTATGCATGCGTGCAGGCACGAGAAGGGAGAGAGAGGGAGAGAGAGAGAGAGAGAGAGAGAGAGAGAGAGAGAGAGAGAGAGAGGGTCTGCTATACGTTATTAAAATGGAGATTCAGTGCCTGTGTCTGTCTGTAACCGAAACTACGTCTCAGTTTATGTCGAAATACCCCCAGGAATTGCGTAAGTTTATTAATGGGTATTTAATTTATTACATATTTAATTATATTTCGGCTACCTTTTCATCTTTAAGTCTGATTTTCTTGAAGAGGCAAAGGTAGCTGAAATAAATTTATTTTTGATATATTAAGATTTTCATGTTTTATTCATATATATATATATATATATATATATATATATATATTATATATATAGAGAGAGAGAGAGAGAGAGAGAGAGAGAGAGACGAAGAAACGAAAGATTGCCAGAGAGAGAGTGATAGAGAGAGGGGAGAGAATGACAGAAAAAAGATAGTCAGAGAGAGAGAGAGAGAGAGAGATGAGAAACGGACAGAAAAAATAGTCAGCTAGAGAGAGAGAGAGAGAGAAGGAGAGGAGAGGAGAAATGGACAGACAAGAGAGAGAGAGAGAGCGAGAGTTGGGAGACGGACAGGCAAAAAGATAGTCACAGAGAGAGAGAGAGAGAGAGAGAGAGAGAGAGAGAGAGGAAGAGAGACGGACAGACATGAGAGAGGGAGAGAGATAGAGAGAGAGTTGAGAGACAAAAAGTCAGAGAGAGAAAGAGAGAGAGATATGAGAGGCGGACAGAAAAAATAGTCAGCTAGAGAGAGAGGGAAAGGAGATGAGAAACGGACAGACAAGAGAGAGAGAGAGAGTTGGGAGAAGGACAGGCAAAAAGATAGTCACAGAGAGAGAGGGAGAGAGGAGAAACGGGCAGACAAGAGAGAGAAAGAGAGAGAGAGAGCGAGAGTTGGGAGACGGACAGGCAAAAAATAGTCACAGAGAGAGAGGGGGGAGGAGAGAAGGACAGACAAGAGAGAGAGAGAGAGAGAGTTGAAAGACAAAAAGTCAGAGAGAGAGAGAGAGAGGAGGAGAAGAAACAGACAAGAGAGAGAGAGAGTTGGGAGACGAACAGACAAAAAGATAGTCACAGAGAGAGAGAGAGGGAGAGAGATAGAGAGAGAGAGAGGGGGAAGAGAGACGGACAGACATGAGAGAGGAGAGAGATAGAGAGAGAGTTGAGAGACAAAAAGTCAGAGAGAGAAAGAGAGAGAGATATGAGAGGCGGACAGAAAAAATAGTCAGCTAGAGAGAGAGGGAGAGGAGAGGAGAAACGAACAGACAAGAGAGAGAGAGAGAGAGAGTTGGGAGACGGACAGGCAAAAAATAGTCACAGAGAGAGGGGAGGAGAGAAGGACAGACAAGAGAGAGAGAGAGAGAGAGAGAGAGTTGAAAGACAAAAAGTTAGAGAGAGAGAGAGAGGGGGAGAAGAAACGGATAGACAAGAGAGAGAGAGAGAGAGTTGAGAGACGAACAGACAAAAAGATAGTCAGAGGGAGAGAGAGGGGGAGAGAGAGAGAGAGGGAAGAAGAAACGGATAGACAAGAGAGTTGAGAGACGAACAGATAGTCAGAGAGAGAGATAGAGATAGATAGATAGATAGAGAGAGAGAGAGAGAGAGAGAGATAGAGAGCGAGAGAGAGCGAGAGAGAGAGAGAGAAAATGACAGAGATAGGACATAGGCACGCACTGACAACGAAAACACTACTTTTGACACACGGCCTTACAAAAAGTCTACAGTCCAATGAAAAGTGTTCTGTGCAATGGAACGCTTACAAGACATTCCGTCTTGTCGTCTGCATTCTCCGGTTTTGTTTGTGTTGATATCTTTACATCATGTGTTCTCCGCTTGTTCGAAGGAATAACAAGTCAAGGGACATGGCAGCTTTGTTTTTTTGACGACAGCCAACCATGTTATGCACCTGCAAACACAGCTACCCTTTCTCGCCCGGTGCAGGCATCCAGACGGCCATCTTGGCATTTTTCAAGGCGGTAACATATTTTTTAAATCTTTTTTTTTTATACTTCATTTTTTTTTTTTTTTTCGTTGAAAAATTGTTTTTATACATGATTTTCCTGTATTTTTAAAATTTTTAATTTTTCTTTGTTTTTTGGTTTTTTTTTAAATATCTGAAACCTTGTTATTTTCGAAGAAAGGAAAATGGCGATAGTTATTCGTTTAAACTATTGTTTTTGTGTTATTTTACATTAAAAGTGTTTTCAAGTGATTTCCGATATTTTTAATCAATTATTTGCTTCGCCATTACATTATTTATTCTTCCTAAAACTTTGTTATTTGATTGTTGGTTGGTTGGATATTACGGCATGTCAACCCTTGTTGGGTTATTTTATGCCGAAGACGTTTTTTTGTTACATAATTTGTTCTTTTTTAAACTTTGTTATTTGATTGTTAGTTGGTTGGATATTACGGCATGTCAACCATTGTTGGGTTATTTTATGCCGAAGACGTTTTTTTGTTACATAATTTGATCTTTTAAAACTTTGTTATTTGATTGTTAGTTGGTTGGATATTACGGCCTGTCAACCCTTGTTGGGTTATTTTATGCCGAAGATGTTTGGTTTTATACATAATTTGTTCTATGTAAAACTTTGTTATTTGATTGACGGTTGGTTGAATTTTATGGCATGTCAACCCTTGTTGGGTTATTTTATGCCGAAGACCTTTTGTTTTATTAAATAATATGTTCTTTTTAAAACTTTATTTGATCGTTGGTTCGTGGATTTTACGGCATGTTAACGCTTGTTGGGTTATTTTATGCCGAAGATGTTTTGTTTAATTATATTATTTATTCTTCTTAAAACTTTGTTATTTGATTGGTGGTTGGTTGAATTTTACGGCAGGTTAAACTCAGTTGGGTTATTTTATGCCGAATCAGTCGGAAGAGCGTCCGACTAGGAATCACAAGGTTCCTAGTTCGATACTAACCCTTGCCAACTCAGCGTATCAGTAGGATCTGCGCGGTAAAGCTAGGAACTGGTGGCAGATGTGGCGCTCCACCTCAGATACCCAAACAATCTCATTAGTCTAGCGCTAGTAAAAAGGGGATAGACTCCCTCGCTGTCAGGTTGATACCGACATTTGGCCTCTCGACATTTTGTTTGATTCATTCTTGACGGGTATTCAATGTTTTAAAAACGTTTTTGAAATATTTTAAAATTCATTTTTGCTATTTAATCCATAGGTCGGACCCTAACAGGTAATACCATTCCGGTTTAGAATGAACCTAGAAGTAACGGCGAGGACGGGATACTCCGTGCTCCCCAGAGCTCCAAAATTGGACCTGGTGCACGAATATACTACAGATTCTTCCGAACAATACCGATTTGCTTAACAATACGGCTAGAGAGCCCAGTCTTCCCGATTTGATATATGGGAGAGGGAGATTAGATTCATAACTTTCCAAAGTGAAACGCAAATAGCCGCATCCAGTAATTAAAGTCAATTCGTCGCGTCCATTTCATACGACAATGACAACTACACGATGTGTGTCTCAGGCAAATATTAACCAATTTTCTTATTCGAACTATCAAGAATATGCGCCTTCTGAGCACTAGTATATAAGTTTTGATATAATCAAATATTATATTGAATTAGAAAGACGAATGAAATTGAATAAGAACACAAAAAAGATTACACTTATTTTTACTTTATTCCAATTGATTTCAGTATAAAATTATGAATAGCACTGAACTAAATAAACACGAAGTAACTATTTATTAAACACGGTTTCTTAAAACCTGTATGTAAATCATCCACGCCTTATACTATGTAAACATTTATTTCTTAATATAACTCACATTGCGGAATTTTAAACACATTAATAACATGGGCTCTTGAGCTTCGGTTCGTGGGTGGTCCCACATTAATACGACCTTGTGTCATACCCGCATGTGGGGTTCGAGATAAATACCTTAATAACATTCGGAGCCTGTGTCTGTTAATGAAATTAACGGCGTGATCCCATGAGGCCTTCCTCCCAGGTAACACCTGCTCCCTTGATTTAAAGGGGCAGGGCTGGGTTTATTGCCCAATGACTGAGCCCCCTCCCCTTGAGGGTGAATTTCGACGGGATCAACGCAATTTATGCACCCAACATCCCATGAGTCTCGGCTCGTGGGTAGTCCCATATTAATCGGGCCTTGTACTTGACCCGCATACTTTTACATTGCGGGATTTTAAACACATGAATAACATGGACTCTTGAGCTTCGGTTCGTGGGTAGTCACACATTAATACGACCTTGTGTCATACCTGTATAAGTGGGATGCGAGATAAATAACTTAATAATAGGGGCTGTTTTGAGTCAAATCTATGTCAGTTACACTTTTATAGAGACACTGTTAATAAATAAAAGGCTAATTAAGATTAAATTATGGATAATATAATAATTACTTAATAACAATTGAGAATATAACATAAATAACTAAGGGAATTGTGACTGTTACAGACAGACACATAATCTCCATTATAATGAGATTTCATGCATCGTGTACGTTTTGAACGCACCTTACTATACAAATGTAATGGAAGCGTGTGGTGTAATGGTTAAAGTCATGGGAAATGGACTCGTCGCCCCGAGTTCAATTCCTGGATGAGGTGATTGCATTTCACATACCTTGGGAAAGGTATGAATCCTACTTTCCCCCCAGCTATGGATAAATAGTAGGACAGACTGAGCTCTTTAACCTTGTGTCATACCTGCATAAGTGGGGTTCGAGGTAAATACCTTAATAACCTTCGGGGCCTGTGTCTGTTAATGAAATTAACGGCGTGATCCCAGGAAGCTTTCCTCCCAGGTAACACATGCCCCCGAGATTAGGTCTAGGAGAAGGAAACTCTGAATTCAAACCTGTTGGACTCCGCTTAAGAAATTGACCATGTGTCACATCCTGCTCGTGCGGAGGGGTTGGTATATATATATAATATATATATATATATATATATATCATTACGTTTATATATTATATATTATATATATATATATAATATATATATATATATATATATATATAAACGTAATGAGATATTTTCATAGACAGAGAGCAGTGGCGGGAAAAATGTACCACACATATTTGTACTGACTTAAACGGAAGCACTCATTTCGTTTATTTTACGTTGATTTTGTGATAATTAATTGAAGACATTTCGTAATACAACCTTCGCTAAATATTGGGCAGGTGTGACATAATCAAGTACGAAAATAAAAACCATAGAAATATCCAATCAAATTTACAGGTGTTCTTTCAAAGGCAAAATATAAAGTGAAATGCAGGAATGATCTGCATTATTCACAGGTGTGATGGGTGATAATGACTTTGTAGACAGGTAATTATACCGAGTTGCCCTAATACAAATAACTTTTTTTACCCTCTTTTTCTTAATTCATCTTTAAACATGGGAGTGGACTAGTGATATATAAAATATTATTTATTGCATCAAATTCAAAACCAAGAACTGTACTTTTTCAGGATTTCTTTAGGTTTCTTTATTTTTTACATTTTTTTAATTATTTTTAATTCTTTTTTATCTCAATTTTTTTTATTCATTTCCGTGAAAACATTATTATTTTTTAAAACTCAACTTCCTCTTGTCGTCATTCTACCATCGAAAGAAAGAACGCATTTTGGAAATAATAATAATAATAATAATAATAATAATAATAATAATCCCAGCCAGGAGACCAGACCTAGTATTGATTAACAAAAAGGAAAAAGAAAACGTGTCAACTGGTGGACTTTGCGGTCCAGGCAGATCACAGGGTGAAGCTGAAGGAAAATGAAAAGATGGATAAATACCTGGACCTTGCCAGAGAATTGAAAAGGCTGTGGAATATGAGAGTGAAAGTGATACCAATTGTAGTTGGTGCACTTGAAACGGTACCAATAAACTTGGAAAAAAAGACTGGAGGATCTAGAAATCAGAGGAAGAATAGAGGCCACCCAGACTACTGCACTGCTAGAATACTCAGAAGAGTCCTGGAGACCTAAAGAGACTTGTTGTCACTCAGACTCCAATGAAATGCTATTAGCTAACGCTGATGTGAAAAAACTCAAAAGGAGTGAAAATAATAAAAAAGATTGACAAATACTTAGACCTTGCCAGAAAACTGAGAAAACTGTGGAACATGAAAGTGAAGGTCGTACCAATTGTAATTGGATCACATGGAACTGGAAAAGAATTCAGGTAAATTGGAAATCAGAGAAAGAGTCAAGACCATTCAAACTATAGCACTGTTAAGATCGGCTAGAATAGTCAGAAGAGTTATGGAGACTTGCTCTCACTCAGTCTCCAATGAACCACCGGCTACGGCAGGTGTGAAAAATTCGATAATAATAATAATAATAATAATAATAATAATCATAATAAAGTATGTATTAAGTGAATGCAGTAAACTAGCACAACGAGAATGCAAGATTAGGTACGACTGGGTTGGAAAGGTGATCACTGGGAATTGTGCAAGAAATTAAATTTTGACCATGCAACAAAATGGTATATGCATAACCCAGAATCTATTCTAGAGAATGACATACATAAAACTCTCTGGGACTTTGAGATAACAACGGATCACCTTATCACAGCCAGAAGACCAGACCTAGTATTGATTAACAAGAAAAAGAGAACTAGTCAACTGGTAGATTTTTCAGCCCCATAAGATCACAGGAAGAAGATGAAAAAAAAACAAAACGAAACGATAGACAAATACTTTGACCTTGCTAGAGAATTGAAAAAAAAAGTGGAATATGAGGGTGAAAGTGATACCAATAGTAGTTGGTGCACTTGGAACAGTCTCCAAAAGCTTAGAAAACATACTGGAGGAATTGGATATCGAAGGAAGAATTGAGACCATCCAGACAAACAGCATTGTTGAAATCGACTAGAATACTCAGAAGAGTCCAGGAGATCTAAGGAGACTTGTTGTAGCTCAGACTCCATTGAAAGACCATCAGCTCATGCATGAAAAATTCACAAGGAGTGAAATAATAATCTATTAATAATGGAGATTCGCTTCCGGTTTTTGTCTGTAACAAAAATTACGTCACTGCCTTCGTCACGTTACCCACAATCGTCATAACATTGAATAAATACACTCAAAATTTGAACATGCAGCATTAGACAGTCCTCATTGTTTTTTAAAACAAGTTTTAATAAATACATGACTGGTATTATATATCTATATATAGTTTGTTTTATTTTAATACATATTTGAAGTTTACATTTCAAATTGTTTTATTTTTTAATCCTTTAATGAATTTGAGGATTTTACTTACTTAGGGTACAAACTCGCTGACATTGTTTTTTTTACTCCCACCCCTCAGGCAATATGTTTTAAAAGATCTATTTTTACATCGCGCGGAGGCCGTTTTTATTTTGTACTAGAATATTACGAGTCCCGATGAAGGTTGCATAAACAGAAAGGTTATAACATCGACCCATCCCTCAAGGATAAATTCATCTTTTTGGAATACTTTGTTTTCATATTTTCTACATAACGTCGGATTTATTGCCTATTTTTGTCCAATATATATATATATATATATATATATATATATATATATATATATATATATATATATGAGAGTCTTTATGTAAATGCTATCTGATCAGACAAGTCTCATATTGTGTTTCTGTTCGAAATAAATTCATAACAGCGAAATGGCGGTTTGTTAAGTTTTTCTTTTTGAAAGTATGAATATTGCTCTATATATAATTAATTTAGTAGTTATTATACATTGAGCTCTCTTAGGGATTTATAAAAATCCTTGTATAAATTAATAAGTTTTTACCTACATGAGCTGGGTCACCTGTGCGAACCAGAATAATGTTGAAAGACCCGAAACTGGTAATGATCACAAGAAAAACATACTGATCATGCATCCCAGCGCATCTTGAAGATGTATTTTCCAAAAAATACCTACATGAGCATACATTGTGATGTACAGTGAAACTGGATTATTTTACCTTTATATATATATATATATATAGGGTCATCCACAGACACGTGTTTCGACTTATCAAGTCTCTTCAGTGTGGATAGCCATTTTGTAAGCTACCTACAGCCGGTATTGAAATCCGATCGGTTGGGTGTCAGTCCGGCACCTTAACCATTAGGCTGTCTTCACTTACAGAATGGGAAGGGGATTTTAACTGTTTTAATACACACATCGCTTTGTGCATAAAGGCCGTCACAGAGTGCTCCATTCCTTATATATATATATATATATATATATATATATATATATATTATTTATTATTATTATTGTATACACAGAAAAAAAAACTACTCGAGTTTCACCATAAGGATCTTGAGTATTTCTCATAATGTGTATATTTGATCCTTCGGGAAAAAAAAGAGAGAAAACATCGTTCATTTTCAAAATTAAAAACTAGTGTTCTTTAACTGCGAATCTGTCACTAACCGTCACAACCACAAAATACACACGTACACTCGGCTGCAATTAATCAATATCTTGATTAGTTCAGTGGATTTAACCCTGAAGATCCTTATGCTGTAACTCGAGTAGGTTATTCCTGTGTATACCATTATAATAATAAATTTGCTCTACTTACGTATTGAGCACTTTATATTAGTTATATCGCTGTCTTATCATTGTGAAACTTGTATCAACTAACCATTCTGGCCAATTTCACCGGTAAGTCACCATTTTCATATATAAAATCATATATATATATATATATATATATATATATATATATATATATATATGGAAATAAACAAACAGGCTTATATTCTGTTTGAGATTTCGTTGTACATACAGAGATCGACTTTTTCTAGATTTGTTTACGCCTTTACATTTAAACAGATATGCTCGCCTAATTAATTAATTATCAAATTTCAATTACGTATGATTTCAAATGAGCACTAATTCTCGCATATATATATATATCGAGTGAGAGAGAGATACAGAGACAGAGAGAGAGAGATACAGAGACAGAGAGAGAGAGACAGAGAGAGAGAGAGAGAGAGAGAGAGAGAGAGGGTGAGAGAGATAATAATTCCAAGTTAACAATTTTGAATTGACCTTCTCCACACCCATTTTTAAGTGCAATCATTTTGGGGTGTGGGTTAATCAAAGCCAAATGTCCTTTACCCCCCACAGATTCCACCTTTCATGAACATGTCCCATCGCTGCAGGGGCCACACTACCAGGTGTTCGTTGGGGGAAGAATTTTAGCATTTTTTTAATTTCATCTTCTAGGAGCGGTTGATAGTAGGAGAGAATGAGGGGAACTGATGGGTTGAAAACCCAGAAATGTGATGGAAGATTTTGATAAATATCTTCCTCAATATTCGTTTTAGAGAAATAAAAGAGCGGGTGTGTAGGTAATGGGGGTCTAAAATTAAGAATAGGTTGAAGAAAGAAAGAAAGAAAGAGAAAGGTTGAAGAAAGAAAGAAAGAAAGAAAGAAAGAGAAACAGCGAAGAAAGAAAGAAAGAAAGAAAGAAAGAAGGGAAACGGTGAAGGAAGAAAGAAAGAAAGAAAGAAAGAAAGAAAGAAAGAAAGAAAGAAAGAGAAACGGTGAAGAAAGAAAGAAAGAAAGAAGGGAAACGGTGAAGGAAGAAAGAAAGAAAGAAAGAAAGAAAGAGAAACGGTGAAGAAAGAAAGAAAGAAAGAAAGAAAAAGGAAACGGTGAAGGAAGAAAGAAAGAAAGAAAGAGAAATGGTGATGAAAGACATAAAGAAAGAAAGAAAGAAAGAGAAAGGTTGAAGAAAGAAAGAAAGAAAGAAAAAAAAGAAAGAAAGAAAGAAGAAGAAAGAAAGAAAGAGAAACGGGGAAGAAAGAAAGAAAGAAAGTGAAACGGTGAAGAAAGAAAGAAAGAAAGAAAGAAAGAAAGAGAAACAGGGAAGAAAGAAAGAAAAAAAGAAAGAAGGAAGGAAAGGAAGGAAGAAAGAAAGAAAGAAAGACAAAAACGGTAAGAATCGAAGAAAGAAAGCGAGAAAATTGAAATAAAGCAAGAATAAATCAAAAGAAAAAGATAAGTAATATAAAATAAGTAAAAGAAAAAAAAAGAATATATATATATATATATAATATATATATATATATATATATAATCTGTGTGATGAGTACGATATACCGTCTATCCCCAAAATAAGGTAATAATTCTAAGTGTTCATATATAGCTAGCGAGAGAGCTATTTGTTTCTATTAATACTTTTAACTCGTTAGCTATCTGAGTTCCTTTTTATCTCAATCTGATTACGTCTAAAAAAAAACACAAAAAACTTGAACTATTCACATCTATCTATCTATCTATCTATCTATCTATCTATGATAATCTGTTCACATCTATCTATCTATCAAAATCTCTTCCCATCTATCTATATACTTATCTATCTATCTAAATCATTTTATATCTATATATCTATCTTAGTCTGTTAATATCAGTGTCAATCCATTAGAGGGAGCTGAAACGTTCATATGATGATGTCATAATTACTGTTGTCTTTTTTACCAATGAGAACCAAGCACTACAACACCGATGGAATAAATGTGTGGATCGCAAGGGAGGATATTTGGAAAAATAAACCACATTTGTTCACATTCTATGGGAGTATCTTGGTTAGCCGATGAACTTCTCAGCCAACCGTTGTATTTTAGTCCTTTCATATCTATCTATCTATCTATCTATCTAACTCAGTGTCTTCATATCTATCTATCTATCTATCTATCTATCCATCTATCTAAATCTGTTTACATCTATCTATCTATCTATCTACATCTGTTCACGTCTATCTAAATTAATTTACATCTATCTATCTATCTATCTCTCTATTTAAATATATTCACATCAATTTCTCTCTCTCTCTCTCTCTCTCTCTCTCTCTCTCTCTCTCTCTCTCTCTCTCTCTCTCTCTCTCTCATTCTTTTACGTAATTTTGAAAATCGTCATTTTTGTGTTAGTATGCATAAATGAATGCGAGCACATGAGTGTACGCGCACGGGAGCATGTCTCTATGATTACACCTGTATACGTGTATATATATATAATATATATATATATATATATATATATATATATATGTGTGTGTGTGTGTGTGTGTGTGTGTGTGTGTGTGTAACTATGAAGTGCCTTATCAACCGAAATATATTGAAAAATGATTGAAACGTTGCTCTGTGTGACCTTTGTCCATCCACCCCTTTCAATTACCCGATTTATGAAAACCACCCAAGTAATATGCCACTCCCACGTTGATCACCAGTCCGACTTCAGAAACGGACGAGTTTTCAAAAACAAACATACACTCCTGTAAACATTCAGACAAAATCACAAAAGACAGAATAAAAGCTGATTTATTGGTTATTTTCTTAGTCTACTAACTTATATTGGCGTAATCCACCTGATATAATATATATATATATATATATATATATATATATATATATGTATATATATATATATATATTATATATATATATATATATATATATATATATTTCTTTAAAACGTAATACCATCTTAAAATTACGGTCAGTCTAGAGCTGTTAATATAAGGAAAAATAACACTTTGTCATTCATAATTTAAATATTTAATTTATTATATCTAATCTATTTGAAATTTAAAAATAAAGTTTTCTAATATAATATATATATATATATATATATATATATAAATGTGTAAAGAAAAAAGGGTTAAAGACCGGGTATTCAGCGATTATGGTCCATTTCCACCCGTGGGTGTCTGAGACACTACGAGTTTCTTCAGATCACTTTTTTTATTCAAACTGGTAAACAATTAAGTTCAGCTTATATTTATACATTTTCTCTTCCCCGTGATGGTATCGGGTTTCACTTCCTCTTCACTATTTCAGGGTGCTAGTTTAGAATCATCCTAATAACAAAGGAATTGGTACCCCACCAAAGAGTATTATATATATAAATATATATATATATAATATATATAATATATATGTGTGTGTGTGTGTGTCTGTGTGTCTGTGTGTCTGTGTGTGTGTGTGTGTTTCGATACTGTGATGGTCTGAATTTCGGTGTGTATTTCGGTTTAATGATGTGACGGATAATATTAGAATGACCTAAGGTGAGTTGGTAAGGTCAGAGGGATTGGCTGATGGGAGAATGCGTCTGCCTGGGAATTTTATTCTGAGAATACAGTTGGATTTTGTGGAAGATTGAAAAATCATCCGACTATCTCAAAGAGCGAAGGATTATGGATATTTTCTCAGACAAGTATAGGATTAATAAAAATCGGTCCAGCAAACGACATTCGATTTTATGATTGCCTCAGGACTCTGATAAGTATTGTCATTGTGGGTCATAGTCTACCTGATAGTTATATCAATGAAGGAGTGACTCCACACTTCCTAGCGCCTCAGAACTAAAACCTCACCACCAGCCAAACCATCAAACAAATGTTTTAGTGGTTCGAAAGTTATTTATAGTGATTTTAATTGTTAAGTCTTAGCCCAATTATTATGGCATTATTTGAGAATATAAAAGGTAGTATAAAAAATAATAATACATCGTAATCTAATTATAATTGATTTAATTATAAGGCGTACACTAATTAAAATATCATTGTTTGAGAATATATTTACCACACATACAATAAGCTTCACATACACCATACATACCTCACATATACAAAGCCCTGTTGGTTGTGGCTTTAGAATACACCGACTGCATCTCTGCAGAATTATATGGTCCCCCCAGTAGGGTCACCTCTTGGCTTTGGATGGTGACCCGTGATGCTTATGGAGGAAACCTTGGTGGCTGAGCAGTCCATGACATGCAACATTCTACTTTGGCCCTTACTTAGGCAAGTCGGTTGGTAGGAAAGCCCTTCTCCGATCAATCGAAGTCATGTCAAGCCCTAGCACCTATATGATTGTTCCAACCCTATTGTCATTATGGCAAGCCCTACCTCTTTTTATCATATATGTGCTGGAAATCCAAATAATAAAAATTATCAAGCCTCATCTCAAGAATTAAGAGAAATAGTAAAAAAATTCAACCTAAAAAAGGGGAACCACTCTCAATGAATTTTATCTGTTAATTAATCTACCCATTATTTTCCAATTAAACTAACCCTAAACCTAACCCTAATCCTAACCCTAAACCCTAACTCCGTCTGCTTTTTTCCTAGTAGATCAATAAATAAATAAATAATTTATCAGTCAATCAGAGTAGTTCCCCTTTTTAGGCTGGATTTATAAGAAATAACATAAAAACCTAACCCTAACCCTAACCCCATCTTCTTTTTTCCTAGTAGATAAATAAAAAAAACTATCAGTCAATCAGAGTGGTTCCCCTTTTTTAGGTTGGATTTATAGGAAATAACCTAAAAAAATGAGTACCCATGAAGTATAAAACTAAATGACTTCGGGTTAAAATAACCCAGTAAAGATTGACATGCCATACCAACCACCTAACCAAGGTGGGTAGGCTTGATGCATACATTCTAGATTTTTAACGAGTTGATTATAACCAATGGAAGCGGACAGAGAAATCCCCTGACCGATATTTCTTAATCCTCCACTTATCTGAGAAAATATCCTTAAGCCTACGCTCTTTGAGATAGTTGGATGATTTTTCAATCTTCCACAACATCCAACTATATTCTCAGAATTAAATTCCCAGACAGATGCATTCTCCCATCAGCCAATCCCTCTGACCTTACCAATTCACCTTAGGTCATTCTAATATTATCCCTCACATCATTAAACCGAAATACACCCAGAAAATCAGACCATCCCAGCACCTTGCAGAAACACGAATATATATATATATATATATATATATATATAATATATATACACACACACACACATATATATATATATATATATATATATATTATTATTATTATTATTATTTTATTTTTTGAAGGCAATTACAATGCGTATATCGTATAAAATTCGATAATTATTAGAAATAATCATGACAAGCAAACACGGTGAATAACGCATGCGACGTGGAACACCGTACAGCTGTTTCAACTTTCTTAAGTCGCATCAGCAGTGTATACCTACGATCTCCCCCCGACAGAGATCGAACTCTCATGGATTAAGGTGTCCTACAATACACCACTTAAATTGTATAGACTCAGCGAGGTCACGTGGTTTAAACCTCAGCGAATGAACAGCCTGAATGCGTGGCTGGTTGACTACTTAATCACCGATACTGAGAGACGTCGATTTGCAATCATGGACGAAAGATTTGCAATACTGAGGAGCATCAAGGAACAACCCAAGGATTCTTTACCAAGAATTTCAGCTGGACAAGCGCTCTTGCTTGAAGCCTAAAGGATGGCCCATAAAATAAAATAAATGAAGAAGCTGCATTGGTGATGATGATGATGATAATGATGATGACGATGACGACAATGATGATGATGATGATGATGATGATGATGATGATGTTCTACGTGCATCGCGTAACTAATTGACTTTGACAGTCGCTATGAAAAGAACGAGAGAGTGAAATACAAAAATTGACGATTCGTAGAGAAAAGGAAATGACTTGAATGTTATTCATTCCGAAAACATGAACAAAAAACCCAAAAAAAAACATATATATATATATATATACCAAGAGAAAAAAACAGACTAAATTTTCTGTTGTAAGAAGTGCAAATTTTACACCGACTGCTCAAGAGTTAAATGCAATGCAAAAGTAGATTTTTACTCGACGGGCAGTCGGAGAGGCCCCCTCCGATCAGTCGGCTGGTTACATAAAGCCCTAGCACCTATATGATTGTCTCAACCCTATTGCTCTTATAGCAATCCCCAACCCTTTTTATCATATGGATGTTAGGGGGCGGTGGCTGAGGGTCTACATGTCATGGGAATGACGTTAAACTCTATCTGATGGTGAGGTTCCAGTTTTGGAGTTTTGGGGAGTGTGGAGCACCCCTTCATCACCATTGCACCCTGGTCCACTCTGACCCAGAGTGGTAGTACCTGTAAGGGTCGCATCTATGGTTAAATAGAAAAACATGAGTTTATAAACAAAATTGATTATCCATTAAGAATGAATTTTTTTCAAAACTTAGTCAGCATTGAATGGCCCACCGAGGTTGATATGCCGTAAAACAAAATAAATCAAATGAAATTATCTCCGATGGACAAGTGCTCTTGCTTAAAGCCTAAAGGATGGCCACAAAAATCGCAAGAAATAATGAGTTCAAATTATTTCCTGCAATGCGTCATCAGTTTTGTTTTTCTACCCGTCGTGAATCACCAACGAAAAGGGGCCAGCATTTATCTTTCTTAATGATGGGTGACTGACAAGACAAGAGAAACCTTTTAAAAGTGGATGTCATTAGGGTAGAGAAGAGCAAATAAAAAAACACATAAAAAGGGAGAGAAAGAGTGAAGCAAAAAAGAAAAAAGGTTGCTTGGTTGATTTTACGACATGTCAACCCTTGTTGGTCTTTCAAACTAATCCAAATAATCTATTATTATACTGAAGCTGTGTTAATCAAATTTTGCTTGCTAAAGGCTTTTTTACTGCTTAGTTTAATGACACGAAAATTATACTAAATTATTTAATAAACAAAAATCAGCAACTCTCTGCTTTTGGTATGCGGCAGCTTTTGTTGATATTTAAATATGCGAAAATGACAATATAAAATGCTGATTAACATATATGCATATATACCTACATTTACATGCCAATCCACATACCTTCCACAAACACACACACACACACACACACACACACACACACACACACATCTATTATCTATTATTATACTAAAGCTGAGTTAATCAAATTTTGCTTCCTAAAGGCTTTTTTTACTGCTTAGTTTAATGACACGAAAATTATACTAAATTATTCCTTACTTTTAGGATTGAATTATGTTTGAAAAAATTCTGTTTTAATTCGTTCTAATTAGTCATAATTTACAAATAAGTAAAAAAAAACGACCAATCTCTTACTTTACTCTCTGTCTAACACTTTCTTTCCCTCTATGTATCTCTTTACTACCTCCTTGATATATAATGTTAGTTTCTTTGGGGAGTCGAGAGAGACAAAGAGAAGCAGAGAGAAAGAGAGAGAGAGAGAGAGAGACGGGAGAATTTGAAATGTATTTCTATGTTAAATTTCACAACCAGCAACCCGTAGCTTAAATGAGGTCAAATATTCCCTTTCTTAGAAAGCTTACAAAAGGATTTTAAAGTTTCTTCCGGTCGTATTTATTTATTTTAAAAATTATTATTCGCTTTGCTAACTCCTCTTTCCCTAATCTCAATTATCTATCCAGAGCTGAATGGGTGATCCAACGTGTCCCGTTTTGTCTAGTATTTTTCTATATTTTAGAGATGAGGCTTGATGTGAATAATTTTGATTTTTCGGACTGTTGTCCTCATCTTTATTGTTGTATGTCCAAATCATAGGTGTGCAAAAACAATGCGGGTAGGATGTTAGTAAGTGATTACCTATAAATCGTGTGTTCGTTAACATCTTTCTATTCCTTGTGGTGAATAACGTTCCACGGCTTTTGAGTTCGACATAAGAAACGAATCACCTGTCGTACACAATACCGCACAATATTTCGGACGCCCTGTCAGCTAGGACGTTAGAATACACCGACTGCACCTCTTCAGACCTGTTGGCCGTGGGTGGCAACCCGTGATGCTTAAGGACGGAGTCTTGATGGATGAGCAGTCCATGACCTGCAACACTCCACTTAGACCCTTACTTAGTCTAGACGGTCGGTCGGAGAGGCCCCCTCCGATCAATCGACTGGTCACGTCAAGCCCTAGCACCTATATGATTGCCCCTACCCTATTGCCCTTATGGCAAGCACCAACCCTTTTTACTAGAAGGCGGTGGCTGCGGGTCTACATGTCCTGGGAATGACGTTAAACTCTATCTGATGGTGAGGTTTCAGTTCTGGAGGTTTGGGGAATGTGGAGCACCCCTTCATCACCATTGCATCCTGGTCCACTCTGACCCTGAGTGTCAGCACCTGTCAGGGTCCCATCTATGGCTTAAATAGAAAAATGTATTTATAAAAAAATTGTGTATCCATTAAGAATTAATTTATTTCAAAACTTTATAGGCATTAAATGACCCACCGGGTTTGGTAGGCCGTAAACCAAAACAAACCAAACCAATATTTCGGGGAATTCAGTTTGAGAAACCGTGCCGAATGGAATCTGAGACACCTGTGCCAGACTAAGTAAAGCTTCGTAAATTCTAAAAACCGGTTCTGTATTTCGATAATGGGCGAAATTTGTCACCCCGAAGGTAATATAAACATTTTGGCTGTCAAAGCCATCTTTTCTTTCTTGTCTTTCTTTAATTAATATTTTCATATTTTATCTTGAATCACAGCTTTCATTTCGACATTTATTACATTTTATGACTTCCTAAGTAGAAAGGAATCCCAGACATGTCGGTGAGGCTTAGAATATGTCGACTGAATCCTCTGCAGAGGGTTAAGAACCCCCCCCCCAACCACCATCACCACAACCACCATCGATAAGCGGGTGTCTTGGGATGATACAAATTATCTGCTAGAATTAATTGCTAAGTCTACTGAGGAGACGTGAAACGATGAAGCTCGGTGTCTGTGGAAGACTATATACATATATATATATATATATATATATATAATATATATATATATATATATATATATATATTAACTTTTATTGGAAACTAAGAGAGATTTCTTTGATGTCTGTCTATCTATCTATCTATCGATCGATCTATCTATCTGTCTGTCTGTTTTAATCTCAATCTTTTCCCATCTATCTGTCTGTCTATCTATCTCAGTCTGTTATTATCTATCTCTCTCAGTTTTCCTCTATCTATTTGTCTGTTTGTCTATATATCTCAATCTGTTACGTCTACTCTGATTTGTCTATCTCTGTTCGCATCTATCTATCTCTCTCTCCCTCTCTCTCTCTCTCTCTCTATATATATATATATATATATATATATATATATATATATATATATAAAGATAAATCTAATGAGTCAGACGAACCTACTAAAAGTTTCGCTCATTGCTCTTCAGGGCTAAGATCTGAGTCAGATCTTAGCCCTGAAGAGCATTAAGCGAAACTTTTAGTAGGTTCGTCTGACTCATTAGATTTATCTTTATTATTTGCTCTACTTAGGTATTGAGCACTTTTTACTTATTAGCTTTAGTCTCCTGGCGGGTTTGTTATATATATATATCTTATATATATATGCATATAAATTGTTTTTTCTTATTTTGGCCAAGGTATTGTACTAATAGATTTTTTTTGTTGGTACGATTATCTTGGTCTTTTCTTTTTTACAAACATTTTTTTCTTCCCGGTTGATGTCTGGTAGTATATTTTTACAATCAAACTATTTGCTGGGTTTTTTCTCACCGCGAGGATTTATCAACAAGTTTGGTATATTAAATTATATATATATGGGGCTATATGTGGATTCATGTCTTATTTACGTAAATGGTTTAACAACTTCCTCGTGTTCAATAAATCAGGACTAACGGTCGAATATCATAGGATATGAATGTGAAATTCGGAATTTGGACTAATCCATCTGTTAAAGTGATTAGCTCACATGTGTCTGAGGGAAAATGTTTAGATGTCAGAATAACTCACTATACATTAGCGTGGGTCGATTTTTCACTTTTTTAAATATCAAATTGTCCATCTATGCGAAAGTTGTGTGTTAGTATATTGAATACTGTACCAAAAATTAGATCTTTTACTTGTATGATTGTTTGAGGAAATAGCATTCATATATCGTCTGTTACAGTTTAATTAAGGAGGTAAAAAGCAGCATATCAGAGGTGGTGGTGGTGTTGGCGGGGAGACAAATTTTCAATTAGAATTCTATTTATAATATTTAATTGGTTTCATTTTGATGAAATAAAATAACATTTCTGATTTGAATATTGAAAACAGTAAATTTTGAAACCAATTTCTAGGCCAAATATTGTAAAAACAAAGATTTTTTGTGAATTTTAACCGACGATCTTTGATGCTATTTCCTCAAGCAATGGTGCAAGGTCAATTTTCAAGAGGAGTATAACAGGTTTGAATTCAGAATTTTCCTTCTCCTAGACTTGTTGCCTAAAAAAGCTAAGTTTGCCCAACTATTTACCTATAGTTGGAGGGAGAATAGGTGGATCCATACCTTTCCCAAGGGTATTAGCGCTATATGAAATGCAAACAGCCTCGTCCAGGATTTGAACTCGCGTCTACGAGTCCATTTTCCCCGACCATAACATGATATATATATATATATATATATATATATATATATATACATTGTGGTTCAGCACTTTGGAGGGGATTTCGCTGACGACCGCCAACTAAAACATAAACGCAATGTTCTGCTATATAAGGGATGGAGCACTCTATGACGGCCTTTACATACATAGAGATGTGTGTATTAAAACAGTTAAAATCCCCTTCGCATTCTGTAGGTGATGATAACCTATCGGTTAAGGTGATTTCAATTCCGACTGTAGGTAGCTTACAAATGTCTAGCCCCACTGAAGAGAGTTGATAAGTCAAAACCCGTGTCTGTGGATGACTATATATATATATATAATGTTATAGTCGTGGGAAATGGACTCGTCGATGCGAGTTCAAATCCGAGGTCAATCCTGGACTATTATATAAATGACTCTCTCTCTCTCTCTCTCTCTCTTCTCTCTCTCTCTCTCTCTCTCTCTCTCTCTGGTCGTTTTTCTATTTGTTCTCTCTCCATATATATATATATATTATAATATATATATATATATATATATATATAACTAGCAAATATATATGCACCCTCCGGGTGCAAGTATTTAAGTTTTAATGTAATAAAATATTGTATTAAATTAGAAAGGCTAATGAAACTAAATAAGAATACAGATAAAAAGATTTAAAACAGAGGGAGTATATAAAAAGATTTGAAACAGAGGGAGTATAATAAAAAATGGAACAATGAAACTTACTCTTCCATCACTCTCGTCTTCATTGTTATTTTTTCTAATTTAAGTATTTAGTTAAAAGAGGAAGTAAAGAATAAAATGACAGTTATTTTATCTAGTTAATGGATTTCATTTAAGATTCATTGAAGAGATTTTTACTTATATCATTGAAATAAAACGAAACAGTTAGAAATCAATAATACTAAGCACATATTTATTAAATTCGATTTTTTAATATTAATATGCAAATTAGCCTTCCCGTTTACACTGTAAACCGCTATTTTGTTGTATATATAAATACAATTGCATGTTGTCAGTATGTAGACGTAGTTAACAGTATTAATAATGTAAGACAATGTTATTAATAATTGAGGGTTAAATAAAAATAAAATCATGGAGAATGTGATGTCAATAACTAAGAGAATTGTGACTTGGGTAGGAATATAGTTTCGGTTACAGACAGAAAAACACACAATCTCCATTATAATAAGATATATATATATATATATATATATATATAACGTTATTAAGATGAAATATAAGCCCAATTAAATTGCAACTTTTTAAGTTTTAAACGAATGTCGATCACGTGTTAATGAGATATTGGTGACGTCAATTGGATATATACATTACTCTTCTTATTACGGAAATACAAAAACAAAAAGCGAAACTATCGTCACCAAATTTTCACGTGGCTTAGCCGGCACTTCTGGGTGTCAGGAGACGTTGAAATAAATCAGTTCAGCTCTAGAGAAACCTTCTCCACAGGCAGCACTTTTCCCTCGCGTCTAAAAGGAGGCATGGGCTTGGGGAATGCAGACAGATCTGAGCTATTTTTGGCACCCCCACACACAGGAGACTTGTTTTTTTCCTGCGGGAACCCTTCATTAAACCAACCATGTGGCACAATTATGCGCCGTGAGTGAGTGGGAGTTGCACGAATAAGTACATCACGTGTCTATAATTTAGCCCGTTGATATTTGACACGGAATATTGTCACGGGAATATAGTTATATTTAATTAATGGAATAAAATTATTATTATTATTATTATTATTATTATTATTATTATTATTATTATTATTATTATTATTATCTTCTTTTGAGTTTTCACATCAGCATTAGCTGATGGTCTTTCACTGGAGTCTGAGTGACAGCAAGTCTCCTCAGGTCTCCAGGACTCTTCTGAGTATTCTGGCAGATTGCAGCAGTGCAGTGTTCTGAATGGTTTCAAATTATTATTATTATTATTATTATTATTATTATCATTATTATTATTATTATTATTTCACTCCATTCGAGTTGTTCACACCTGCCGTAGCCGGTGTTTTACTGGAGGTTGAGTGACAGCTATCTCCTGAGGTTTCCAGGACTCTTCTGAGTATTTCAGCCGATATCAACAATGTAGTCTTCATCTGATTTCCAATTCATCCAGACTCTTTTCCAGATCCCTGGGAATAGTTCCAAGGGAACCAACTACAATTGATACGACCTTCACCTTCATGTTCCACAGTTTCCTCAGTTCTCTGGCAAGGTCTAAGTATTTGTCTATCTTTTCACTTTTTTCATTTCCACTCGGTGGTCGACCGGCACAGCAAGATCCACGAAATGACAGGTTCTCTTTATCTTGTCAATCGATACTAGGTCCGGTCTCCTGGCCTGGATTAGGTGATCCGTCTGTACCTCGAAATCCCAGAGAATTCTCTAGGGCAGGTTTAGGTTTGTGCATATACCATTTGGTTGTATGGTGAAAATTGAATTTCTTGCACAATTCCCAGTGGATTACCTTTCCCACAGAGTCGTGTCTAGTCTTGTACTCTCTTTTTGCTAGTTTGCTGCATTCGCTGATTGTATGATTGACCGTTTCGTCTCTATCTCCACACATGCTGTCCCTGAAGATGTTGATGTTCCGGTGCTTTGTTGCTGCTGCTTTCTTCTAGACCTCTTAGCAATTTTACTTGGCCACAGAAGGGTGTCAATAGTTTAACGCTGTAGGTATTCTTTAACTGTACTTGTTATAAAGAGTCATCTATGAAAATGGGAGGTGATGCCACAGAGTGAATATCAAAAGGAGATTCTTTCAAAGCCTTGCTTTTTTCATGTACACATACGCATGATAATTTTATATAAAAAAATGGCATACGTAATTAATAACAATACCTTATAAAAATTGTCAGGTCAGGCAAAGAAAGGTCTTCTTTTTTACCTTCTAGTATCATGTGAATTAGTCAAAAAAGCTGCCTCGACTTTTGGGAAGCTCAGAGGAAGAGTGAGGGTCAACAACAAGCTCACTACCCGTACAAAGGTACAAGTGTATAGGGCATGTGTTATCAGCACACTCGTGTATGGAATTGAGACATGGACCTTATACTCCCACCAAGAGCGGCGGCTAAATAGCTTCCACCTTCGCTGCCTTAGACGTATACTGTGCATCACCTGGAGGGACAGGATCACTAACACAGCAGTTCTAGTGTTCTTTACTGAGGCAACGTCGTCTCCGATGGCTTGTTCATGTACGTCGGATGGATAATGGACGAATCCCGAAAGACATACTTTATGCAGAGCTTTCGTCTGGTAAAAGACATTGGTCGCCCCCAGTTGCGATTCAAGGATGTCTGCAAGAATGATCTCATGTGCTTTGGCAATCGCCCCTTCCAGCTGGGAAAATTTGGCTCAGGACCACCCTCGGTGGCGGCAGAATCTCCGTAGAGGACTGTTCAAGTCAGAAGTCACCCTGACGCAACACCATGAAGCTAAGAGGTCTAGAAGACAGCATTCAAATGCGACATCTGTGGTCGAGAATGTTTTTCAAACATCGGACTTCACGGACTTGCAGAATGTGTGGAGATAGAAACGAAAATTGCTGATGTACCTACGATAGAAGATTTTGGGGACATCTTGTGCCGTAAATTACGAGTTAGTGTCACTCATATTCAAACTACTGTACAACTTGTTTACTTTGTCTTCGGGAAAAATCTCAAAAATAAATCTGAACGTCAGCGTGCCAGTGTGTCACATCTTTAAAAAAACTTTACTCCTAAAGCACGTAGCCCAACATATCATACAATTTTTTATCAGATCAACACCGTTAGAAAATTAAAAACATTCCGGGCCGGATTCGGGCCGGATCCAGGCCCGCAATCTGGAAATTTTGGAATCCCAAGCGTTAATGAAAAATCAAATCATCCAAACCATGTTACCCACCCTCATCAAATTTTCTGAAATCTTGTCCATGTGTGGACTATTTTCTATTTTAAAGTGAGACAATCCCCAAAATTTGAGCTTCAAATTCCAAAAATTTCGCCGAGTAATATTGATTTTTAGCTTTCCAAATTTGGGAGGGTGCGCAAAAATGACGACATTTTGTAATCTATTTCTGACGGTAAAATAAGTTCTAGAGCTTCCCTACTCCTAGAAATTGGTTTATAAAAACTTTTTTTGCCCAAGAAATCCAAAAATGCTATCAAAATAGTCTGCTTTTTTGTGCGATATCAATTTTTATAATTTGGAAATAACATTGTTCAAAAATATTTTTCCAGTTTGATAAAATACAATATATACTCAATACGTGAAGTGTCATTTTTGGGACGAAGGTCCAATCATGAGCCCTCTGCAGGCGCTAGCTTAATTGCCGCTTTTAGGGTGGTTTTTAAGCTGTTAGTGCAAGAAGATTGATTAGAAGTATGGGGAAATAATTTTCAATTTATGTTGTTTATCAGGGTTTATTTTTTACTTTGCATTAAAAATTGTTTGCTTATAATTCTCACTTGATTTTTGGCGACCGGTTTAAAAAATAATCCTGATACAAATCTGGAACAGTCACTTGTTTCAATTTTAGTAAACATCCTTTAGGCTTCAAGCAAGAGTGCTTGTCCAGCGGAGATCCTTTGTGTTAAGCAGAACGCTATTCTTAGTAAAGAATCCTTTGGTTGTTCCTTGGTGCTCCTCAGTCTTGCAGGTCCTACGTCAATGATTGCAAATGGACGTCTCTCAGTGTCAGCGATTAAGTAGTTAACCAGATTAAGTAGTCAACCAGCCACGCACGCGGGCTGTTGATTGGCTGAGGTTTAAACCACGTGACCTCGCTTAGTCTATAGATTTAAGTGGTGTATTGCAGCACACCTTATATACGAAAGCGCGTGGTGTAATGGTTAAATCCTGGACGTGGTAATTGCATTTCACTTAGCGCTAATACCCTTGGGAAAGGTATGAGTCCTACTCTCCCTCCAGCTATGGGTAAATAGTAGGGCAGATTGGGCTCTTTAACCTTGTTTAGGTAACCGGTCTAGGAGAAGGAAAACTCTGAATTCAAACCTGTTGAACTCCGCTTAAGAAATTAACCTTGTGTCGCATCCTGCTCGTGCGGAGGGGTTGGTAAATATATATATATACGAAAATATTCCAACACGTCCGGTTTCAAAAATCAAGGGGGAATAACCCTGATACAAATCTGGAACAGTCACTACCCATAAACAAAAGGTAACGAATTAATTTTTATTACGTAAATAATAATAACGAGACACAATGAAACCAGTTTAAATAAGAAGAGATTGATACTGGTACTGTGTTACCCAGTACTACCTGTTTGATAGTCGGATCATCGGCAATTAAACCGGTAACCCCACAATTTTGGTCTGTTGAAGAGGGTGTCTAGACACCTTGCAAAACGAAAAACAAGACCTGTAAAAGGACGAAGAAAGCTCTTTGCTCAACGGCCATCTAGCACATTATTTCTAAAGTCCACCACCTCCTCATCGCTGCAGGGCCGTATAAACTTAGTAGAGTCAAAGCCATTCTGTAGGGTTACCCAAGGAGGACAGGTCTAGAACTCTGTGGTATTAGGCCCTCAACCCGGCGAAAGGGGCTCTAATAAAAATCCAACGGGTGTCTCTATCATCGTCAGGAATCAACAAGCGGCAAGCAAGGGCATCACCCTGCCATGTACGGGATAGGCATGTGGGGTTTGGGGACCTCTTGTAAATTTCCTATTCGTTTGTTACTCTTTTCGTGAATTTAACACGAGTGAATTCGTTGGTTGGAGTTGGTGAATGCCGTAACAGAAACAGAAAAGAAAAGAAATGACTTTTCTATGTTTTATTTATTCATTTTTTAAAACTAGAATTCTCTTCCTACTTATACTGGTCTCCTTGTGGTTCGTTATCATTGTTAAGTTAAAACACGTGTCTCGGAATTTACGACAATATGAAATTTACAATTTACAAGAAATAAAAACTAAGAATATAGTAAAAAATTAACGAAACCATAAAACAACTATAAAACATAATTTTAATTTTCCTGTATCATAACTTTCCTATATTGTTTCATGATTCATAGGCAGCTTATGAATTATGTACGTACATGTACTAAGGTTAGGAGGTTGATTTAGAAGGCTATCACAATGCAGTTTGGAATAAATGAAAAATAATACTACGGTAACAATGGTGTTGTGTGTTGACCTGTATTTTTATTATTTCCTGAATTTTCGAGGTAATACCTCTTTATCAAAAGAATTGAACTGAAGCAGTCCAGCTATGGCATTTCTTCCCAAATGAATTTTTTTTTTTTTGAAAATGATGTTATTTTTTAAATAACTGTATTCTCGTGTGAGCGTGAATACAGTTATTTAAAAAATAACGTAGTATTATTTTTTATTTATTCCAAACTGCATTGTGATAGCCTTCTAAATCAACCTCCTAATCAATACATACACAATGCTTCAAGTAAATTATGAAACTCTTTTATGTACTAAGATATTTTGAAATAAGAGTTCGTTAGATTTAAAATCGAAGGGTGTTAAGTGGAAATTTACATAACCGTTAAGGTCATGATTGACATGTGAATGACACCGTCTTGAACCCTCGAATAATACGCGATTACAGGCGTGAGGTAGTTTTAGTCAGATGCGGCTAGATTTTCGTCGAGAGTAGACGTGTTGTCGGCTCTCGAGATGTCGCTTCTCGATCCGCTGCGGAATATGGACTGGGTTGTTGAAATAAAGTTTTTTAAGGAAAACAACGAAGTCTTGTTGGGTTATAAAACAAGAAATGATTAGTCCAACAAGAAAGAAGAAAGATCCAATAAGACGTAAATACAACCCAAATGATCAGCCCGAAAAGTGGGATAAGAGAAGATGGTGGCCTAGTTAGCAGGAACCGGTAAGCGGAGAGCAATAAGTAAAAATCCTTATCCCACCCCTTCTCTACTATCTGTCTGTCTCTCTTCCTCTCCCCATTATATATACCCGATTTGTTATACCATAACAAATCGGGTATAAGAATATATGAGGAGAGAGGATTGGAATAAATCCGACAGAATGTAGTAAAGATATGTGAAACAAAGGAACAAAACTCAGACAAGTGTATGTAGGAAATATATTTCGCTAAGCATTAAGCTCAGCTTCATCAGTCGTTTATTTGATCATTAAAGCATCATACAAATGTTTTATAGAAGAGAAAGTGGATGAGAGAGGGGTGGATTAGCGAAATAAGTCAAGTGGGTTGGATAGCATTTGTGAGGAGAATTTGAATATGAATATATGAATATATATGAATATATTTTCTATAACAATAAAATTATTTTCTATATCATAATATCCTTGTGGCGTTACTTTTGTATTTTGCCTGGAGAGTTGTCTGCCCGTTTAGTTTGCTGGTTCCCATTAGGGGCCTGTTATATTTAAGCTGTTGGTTTGAACGTCTCTTTCTCTTTTCCGGTTGCTCGACCCACGAGGCACCACTATGAGTTAGACTCTGGTCTACCCGCCTCTTGTTGGGGCTTTGGCCCCCCTTAAATTACTGTAAGTGATTTATACAGCATATACTATTCCTAGTCTCATGTCTGTTGCTTTTATGTTTATCTTTTTACCATTCATGAATGTGTCTTTATCTCTACTTTTGTATGTATGTTTATGTACACTTTATATTTTATGTATCTCGTCATATCCATGTGCTGTACCATATTAAATGTTTTGTCTATCAAACCTTTGTCGGAGTTTGTATCTTCAAGTACATATCGCCTTTAACCTTACAACTGGTGACCCCGACGTGGTGGAAACGTTATGTGAAGGATTTGTGTTGCATTTGGAACCTTAATCCTTACATCCTATATCATAATTTTTGTGAGTTTTCCAATAATTTTAAACTAATTTTTAAAATATTTATTAAACTAATTACAAAATTAAACGAATTTAAAAAGGGATTTATCAATAATTGTGAGTTTCCTATGTCGTAATTTTATATATCATAATATCCTATAGCATAATCCTTATGGAGGCGAGTGGTGTAATGGCTAAAGTCGTAGGAAATAGAGTTGTCGACCCGCGTTCAAGTCCTGGACGAAGCTGTTTGCATTTCACATAGCACTAATATTTTTGGGACAGGTATGCATCCAACTATTCACCTCCAGCTATAAGTAAATAGCAGGACAGACTGGGCTCTTAACCTTGGCTAAGTAACCAATCTAGGAGAAGGAAAACTCTGAATTCAAACCTGTTGAGCTCCGCTTAAGAAATTGACCTTGTGTCACATCCTGCTTGTGCGGAAGGATTGATATATATATATATATATATATATATATATATATATATATATATATATATATATTAGGGTATTAGCGCTAAGTGAAATGTAATTACCACGTCCAGGATTTGAACTTTAACCATTACACCACTCGCTTCCATATATATATATATATATATATATATATATATATATATATATGTGTGTGTGTGTGTGTGTGTGTGTCTGTGTCTGTGTAATATAGTGAAACATTGAAAAAAACACAAGTGATGTTTATGAACTTTTTTCAATTTTACACTATATTTACTGTCGGATTCACTTCAATTTTCTCTTCACACACACACACACACACACACACATATATATATATATATATACATATAATATATATATATATATATATATATATATATATATATAATTTCAATATCATAATTTTAATTTTCTTGTATCATAAACATAATTCAGCCATAAAACATTGTTCACCAAGAAGTGAAACATAAAATTTACAATGTGAAACATTGTTGTTTTTTTTTGTCTTTTTGTTTTGTTTGTTTGTTTGTTTTTTTGTTTTATTTAACTAGAATTCCCTTCCTACTTACACTGGTCTCATTGTGGCTCGTTATCATTGTTAAGTTAAAACACATGTCCCAGAATTTACGACGATATAAAAATGAATCCTGTTTTAGATTAGCATCTTAACTTTTAAAACTTACTGAATCGTTAACCCTTTATCTACGTAATAGAAATTATAGAGGTAAAAAAAAAAAAAAAATTCCTAAACCCGTTTCGTAGCAGAAATTTTCAAGATTGTTTACTTATGAATTAGCTAATATACCATTTTTTAAAAATTTTCTATTTAACTGTAATAAACAAAATGAAAATCATTTAGCAGAAATATTTTGCTAAAAACGTCATACATTAGCACAAAATTCGAGGTGAATTTTGATCTAATATTTTCACGGTATATCGCACCAGTTATTAATTGAATTATATGCGGTGCTGTTGAAAAATAAATATTTGCTGTGTTAAACAAATAATTATTTTATTATTAAGTTACGGTTTTATTGAAAATTTGGTAAAATTTGCTAAACAATCACTAAATTTTTAAATACATTTCGGATACACACACACTCGTGTATATATATATATATAATATATATATATATATATATATATATATATATATGCGTGTAGAATTAAACAAAACAGATGTCTCCTGTTTAACGATTTTATTGATGATCTTTTCAAGCTTTCTGGCCAACTTTTTAAAATATTTGGATGGAATTCGTGGATTAGTCCACCGAAGTTCATATCCGAGTATTTTCGGCACTTCAAAGGGGTGATGTGTTCCAGTTTTTTTTTTTTTTTTTAAAGTATATTAAATGGATGTGGAGGCTGGAAGGAGGAGAATTGATAGGAAAATTTTTAAATGTAAGTACTGCAGTGAAAATTAATTTTATTTAAGGATGGTTTGTATTGCTTGATGTATAAAACTTCTAGTATTTGGAGTAATCCAAGAATTCTATACAAACATTTTAAAAAGTTGGCCAGAAAGTTTGAAAAGATCACCAATAAAGTAATAAACAGGAGACATATGTTTTGTTTAATTCTACATGCATAAATGAAAGAATGCTGCCCAAATACACACACACACACACACACACACACACACACACACATATATATATATATATATATATATATATATATATATATATATGTGTGTGTGTGTGTGTGTGTGTGTGTGTGTGTTACTATTCTTTTCTAGTATTGGATAATTCAAAATAAAGTGCTCGATTACAGGTGTAAGATCTGTATATATTTATTCATTTTAGTGTACAATACATTTAAGGTGCGATTGTTACCATTGGTTTCAAAACAGCGTGTTATCCATCTATTCTCAAGAAATGCAGTGAATGTCAATTCATTTATATATGTGGCTAACACAGGTAACAAACCCACCTTAAATGTATTATACACTATAATGAATTTCTCTGTCTCTTTCTCTCTCTCCCTATATATATATATATATGTATATATATATATATATATATATATATATATATATATATATATATATATCAATGTGTATGGTTGGCATTATTATAGTTAAATAAGCGGTAGTAATCCAACGTACAGTGTTATTAGAAGTGTGCTCAATATCCGTAAAAAGTGTTAATAGATAAATAAATGAATAAATAAAAAGTTTTGCTTTTTGCAAACAAAAAGGCACATCCGACATTACACACGCAATCACGTAAACATGCAACACGAGAATACATTAAAAAAACGCGCACATTAAACCATATTCATACCATTTGTATCATTTCCAAAAGCAATTTCGTTTTACCTGAGGAATGCCATAGCAAGAAACTGAACGGTTGTAATAATTGTTTTAATAAATAAATAAAAACAAGCTAAACCTTTTATTTATTCATATATTTATCAATCTCTGTTTATATATATGTATATGTATAAATATATATATATATATATATATATATGTGTGTGTGTGTGTGTGTGTGTGTGTGTGTGTGTGTTTCCTTTTCGTATTTCTTATTCTAGTGTATTTTAGAGAGCTCAGTGTGTTATATAATATATTATTCTTCAGGCTGCGTTGTGACTGTGGTTCACGCCGTTTGAAGTTTTCAAATAAGCCATATTTGAAAATCGCACACGCCGTGAAACATACTGTCAGGCCGAGGAATAGTATATTATAATTTACAAAGCACACATATATATAATACAAAGGTTATGACACACACACACACAAACACACACTCACACACACACACACAGACACACACACATACATACACACAAATATATACATATATATCTGTATATGTATTATATTAAGAAAAATTGAAAAAAAAACACAGGTTTAAATAAATTAAGTGGTGGGTTTATTGGCCGACGCTGCAGTGTTTCGATCTATTAATTAGATCATCTTCAGGACATTTGTTGGTATATGGAATGTAATAAGAATTTTTTTATCACAGAATAACGAGAAAAGCGAGTGATAGTCCTTGTTTATCAGTCTGTTTAAAATTTTTAATTAAAAATAAACTCACCACTTAACTCATTTAAACCTGTGTTTTTTCAATTTTTCTTAATATACTACATACCGTCGGATTCACTTCCTTTTCTTCACATATCTGTATATATATATATTTTGAAAATTAATTAGTTAATAATTAATGAATTTAGGCGGGCATATATGTTCAAATGTAAGGCTAAACAAATCGTGTGTGTGTGTGTCTTCTCGGTAAGGTATGTTCGTCTGTTTGGTGGTTGAGCGAGGCAGCAATTATGCCTTGTATGAAACTTTTGTCGAAGTCAGAATCCTGGTGTCTGTAATTTCTATCTATTAGTTAACTGGTGTTTCGTTTATTAATTCCAGTGGCAAATTTTAAACCGAATTTGAGGGCTTCTGTTTGTGTGTTGGATGTGTTGGAATGCATGCAACAACCCTTATTTGAATCAAAATGTTTCCCCTAATTTTTCACACTAGCTGCAGAAAAGCTGAGTCATTTTTCCATGTGTAACCCACATTCTTTAATAGACGGATACAAGGAGAAACAAAGAAAAAAAACATGGGGAGGGTTGATAAAGATAAAATATATGTTAATACCTTCAGTATGTGAAAGGCGCTGTCAGAGAATAAGAATTTAATATATCTAATTCATCTTAGGTTGCAGCCCCTCAGTTAATTGTTCTCCAAACGAATTTATTTCAATAATCTTAATTATATATACTAGCAAATATATGCACCCTCCGAGTGCAAGTATTTTAAGTTTTAATGTAATAAAATATTGTATCAAATTAGAAGTGCTAATGAAACTAAATAAGAAAGCAGATAAAAATATTTGAAACAGAGGAGGGGATAATAAAAAAAAAATAGAACAACTGAAACTTACTCTTCCATCACTCCCGTCTTTCATTGTTAAATTTTCCTAATTTAACTATTTAGTTAAAATAGGAAGTAAAGAATAAAATTACAGTTATTTCTTCTTGTTAATGGTTTTATATTAAGATTTATCACCGAGATGTTTGCTCATATTCAATAAGATAAAACCAAACAATTAGAAACCAATAATACTAAGCATATATTTATTAAAATCAAATTTTTAATATCAATATGCAAATCAGCCTTCCCATTCACACGGTAATCCACTATTTTGTTGTATATATAAATACAATTGCATGTTATTAGTATGTAAGTATGGTCAACAGTGGCTTCGGCCTCTGGACCATTGATATAATTAACGGCGTCGATCCCAGGGGGCCATCCCCCCAGGCAACACCTGCCCCCTTGATTTAAAGGGACAGGGCTGGGTTTATTGCCCAGCGCCTGAGGCGCCCCCTTGAGGGGGAATGCCGACGGGATCGGCGCAATTTTTCACCTGCCACCCCATGAGTCTCAGCTTGTGGGTGGTCCCACATAAATAGGGCCTTCGTCCTTGACCCGTACAAGTGGGGTACGTGGAAAATATCATGTAGATATGGTCAACAGTATTAATAATGTAAAACAATTTTATTAATAATTGAGGTTTAAATAAAAATAAAATCCTGTAGAAGGTGACGTAAATAACTAAGGGAATTGTTACTTGAATAGTAATATAGTTTCGGTTACAGACAGAAAAACACACAATCTCCATTATATTAAGATATATAATATATATATATATAATATATATATATATATATATATATTTATTATATATTTGGGGAGTAAACCCCAAAAATAAATCAGGAGCCGGAGTTCCTAAGGTGGTGTGATGTTGAAAATCCAGTATTACCCATCAACTCCTGCGACACTACCGTTGCCAACTAACATTGGTGTCCTTACCTTTCCTTTGGATCACAGCGCCAGTGTGGAGAGGGGGATTTGTTGCTTTATTAATTGAATAGGGGAAGAGAAATTTTGTATGGATAAAATTGATTTAATTTGGAGTTTTTTTTTTACCGTTTTAAGTTCAAGAGTATCAAACATCCACTTCACCCTGAATGAGAAGATGCCCGTCGTTTTTCTTTGTATAGCTTAAACATTTTATAATTTTTCTATTATTATCATTTTATTTTATATTCCAAATTTAATAATAAATAGAAATACATGTGTTTATGAACAAACTCCTGACCGAAACACCGTTGAATCGTAACTCAAATTAAATTAATTCTAATCACATGTCAAAATTTTTCTTTCCTTTTAATTTTATTTATCCTTTCAACAGATTGTCGATTTCATTTTCCATTTGATATTATACTAAAGCAAATTATACTTGCCACCCTCCGGATGCAAGTATTTTAGAGTTTTAATGTAATAATATAATGTATAGTTAAATTAGAGGGCTACAATGAATACTAGCAATAAGAATAGCAGATAAAGAAGATATTGAAACAGAAGATGGAATCAACATGAAACTGTACTCTGTAAGCCCATCACATCGTCTTGTCCAATTGTTATTATTTTCTAATTTAAAGTGATTTTAGTTAAAAGTAGGAAAGGTGAAGAAATAAAATGACAGTTATTTTTTCTTCGGTTAAACGGATTTCATTTTAAGAATTCAATTGAAAGAAATGTTGCTTATATTCATGTAAAAATAACCAAAACAATTAGATAATCAGATAAATACTTAAAGCATGCATATTTATTAAAATCACATTTTCTTTAGTATCATTTATGCCAAATTATCCTTGCCAAGTTCCAGTCAGGCTGTTAGACCGCTAATTCTCGGTGTTTATGTATATAATAATAATTGCAGTGTTGTTAGTATGTATTATATGGTTTACTGTATTAATGAATTATAAATAAGGTTTTATTAAAATAATTGAAGGTTAAAAAATAAAAATTAAAATCGAAATTGAGATGTTCATGAATAATTACTAAGGGAATTTTGTGACTTGGAGTAGGTAATATAGTTTTCGGTTGGACAGACCGAAACACACAAGTCTCCATTATAGATGATATGATATATATATATATGATAGTATAATATATAATATAATATATATACTTGTTGGTAAACCCTTTGCGGTAGAGAAAAAGCCGCAAATAGTTTTGAATTTTGTAAAATGTACTAGCAAACATCGTAAACCTAGAAAAATGCAAAAATAGAAGAAGAACCCAAGATTAAGTCGTGCCAAACCGAAAAGGTAATCGGGTTGATACACAATCTTGGCCAATAAGAAAAATAACAATTTTAATATATATTATCTATACTTAATATATAGTATATATATTTAAAACCTTCAGGTTATAACTCTAAAGGCTAAAAAGTAAATAGTGTGCTCAAATTACCTATGTAGAGCGCAAAATAATAAGAGTCAACTGAATGAGTCACGATAATACCTACTAACGGAGTGTTGTTCGCTTAGTGCTCTGTCGAGAGTCTAAGATGCTTGATCTCAGATCTTTGAGCGCCTGAGGACTAAAGGCGAAACTGTTGTAGGTATATTCTGACTCATTTTAGGTTTATAATATATATATATATATATAGGTATTATTATACTAGTATTAGGTAGTCGAAGCCATTTTTTATCCTCTATCCTTTGTATAATCTTCATGAATGCGATTCGATGGCCAAGGTCCGAGGGCAACAATGAGGGTCTCACAATAACCCTTACCATTCTTTTAGGATATTTTTTTTCTCATGTAGACCTTAAAAGTTGTGTGAAAGATAATTAGTAAGTTATATCGTCGACCACCTTCGGTTTGAATTTAGTGATTTTTATAATCGTTGATGGCTGCAAAACTACGGTGGCCCTTGAGCCAGAACTTAGAAATCTTAATGGACAGTATACGCCAAGCGAGAGAAAATATAATCTATGAATATTATATACCTTTACTATATTATAATATATATATAATCATGGTAGTGTGTGGTGTTGTCTGGAGGAACTAGCAACTACGAAAAATAAAAAGAATGTGTGAACGCAAATAAGAAATTATGATAGCACATTCAATATTAGGCGCCAGCCAGCTTTGCATTTCGGTGAAAAAATAATTGAGTATGTTTGTTATTTATAAGGCTGGAATGAATATTTTAAAATCTTAAGAGCGTTTGTAATAGTAAGTAAAAGATGGAAAGTCATTTGATTGGTGTCGTAGATTAAAACATAAATCAAATTAAATGTAATTGAGCCTTGACCAAAACAATAAATGGATCTGCGAAGACCTAACTTTTTTATTATACCCCCTCTTACCGCAGGTAACAACCGGGTAGCCCGATTCTTTAGTCTACAACTATATTTGATATCTCAAGTTTGTTTACTTGTTGGTTGGTTTGGTTGGTTGGTTGGTATTTACGAACATGTCAACTTCTTGATGGGGTTATTTTTAATAGCCGGAAGACGTTTAATAATTCTGCTCCTCTTTCCACTCCCCTCTCTTCGTTCATCCTCTCTCTTTCTCTGTCTTCTGTCTGTCTGTCTGTCGTGGTCTGGTCCCTGTCTCTCTCTCTCTCCTCGTCTCTTATTATATATATATTTATATAGTATATATATAGTGTTAGTATGTGTGTTGTGTGTTAGTGTGTGTGTGTGTGTGTGTGAGTAATACCAAAATTGGGAATTAATTCCGACAATTTGAAATAAAGATAAAAGGAAGAACAATAGTATAGATTTAGGCTTAACAAGCGCCCGTGTTTAAATGACTTGTTATTATGGTTAACAATTTAATGTCAAATGAAT
>CM042161.1:24010598-24053098 GCA_023376005.1 Doryteuthis pealeii | reverse complement strand
AATAACTGTCATTTTATTCTTCACTTCCTCTTTTGAACTAAATACTTAAATTAGAAAAAATAACAATGAAAGACGAGAGTGATGGAAGAGTAAGTTTCAGTTGTTCCATTTTCTGTTTCAAATCTTTTTTATCTGCATTCTTATTTAGTTTCATTAGCCTTTCTAATTTATATAATATATTTATTACATTAAAACTTAATAAACTTGCATCCGGAGGGTGCATATATTTGCTAGTATATATATGGAAATGAATCCGACAATCTGTTGAAAGGATAAATAAATAAAGGAAAGAAAAAATTTTGAATGGATAGAATTAATTTAATTTGAGTTACGATCACGTGTTTCGGTCAGGAGTTTGTTCATAAACACATGTATTCATTTATTATAATTTGGAATATAAAAATAAAATGATAATAATAGAAAATTATAAAATGTTTAAGTATACAAAGAAAAAACGGTCTTTTATCAGGGTGATATGTTTGATATTTGAACTTAAAACGGTAAAAAAAAACTCAAATTAAATCAATTTTATCCATACAAAATTTTCTTTCCCCTATTCAAATGAATAAAGCAACAAATCCCCCTCTCCACACTGGCGCTGTGATCCAAAGGAAAGGTAAGGGACCAATGTAGTTTGGCAACGGTAGTGTCGCAGGAGTTGATGGTAATACTGGATTTCAACATCACACCACCTTAGGAACTCCGGCTCCTGATTTATTTTTGGGGTTTACTCCCCAAAAATATATATATAATATATATATATATATATATATATATATTATGATATATATATATAATATATCTTAATAATAATGGAGATTGTGTTTTTCTGTCTGTAACCGAAACTATATTACTATTCAAGTAACAATTCCCTTAGTTATTTACGTCACCTTCTACAGGATTTTTTTATTTTTATTTAAACTCAAATTATTAATAAAATTGTTTTCATTATTAATACTGTTGACATATCTACATGATATTTTTCCACGTACCCCACTTGTACGGGTCAAGGACGAAGGCCCTATTTATGTGGGACCACCCACAAGCTGAGACTCATGGGTGGCAGGTGAAAATTGCGCCGATCCCGTCGCATTCCCCCTCAAGGGGGCGCCTCAGGCGCTGGGCAATAAACCCAGCCCTGTCCCTTTAAATCAGGGGCAGGTGTTTGCCTGGGGGGATGGGCCCCCTGGGATCGACGCCGTTATTATATCAAAGTGGTCCAGAGGCGAAGCCACTGTTGACCATACTTACATACTAATAACAGCAATTGTATTTATATATAAACAAAATAGTGGATTACCGTGTGAATGGGAAGGCTGATTTGCAAATTGATATTAAAAATTTGATTTTAATAAATATATGCTTAGTATTATTGGTTTCTAATTGTTTGGTTTTATCTTATTGAATATGGCAAACCATCTCGGTGATAAATCTTATATAAAACCATTAACAAGAGAGAAATAACTGTAATTTTATTCTTTACTTCCTATTTTAAACTAAATAGTTAAATTAGGAAAATTTAACAATGAAAGACGGGAGTGATGGAAGAGTAAGTTTCAGTTGTTCTATTTTTTTTTTATTATCCCCTCCTCTGTTTCAAATATTTTTATCTGCTTTCTTATTTAGTTTCATTAGCACTTCTAATTTGATACAATATTTTATTACATTAAAACTTAAATACTTGCACTCGGAGGGTGCATATATTTGCTAGTATATATAATTAAGATTATTGAAATAAATTCGTTTGGAGACAATTAACTGAGGGGCTGCAACCTAAGATGAATTAGATATATTAAAATTCTTATTCTCTGACAGCGCCTTTCACATACTGAAGGTATTAACATATATTTTATCTTTATCAACCCTCCCCATGTTTTTTTTCTTTGTTTCTCCTTGTATCCGTCTATTAAAGAATGTGGGTTACACATGGAAAAATGACTCAGCTTTTCTGCAGCTAGTGTGAAAAATTAGGGGAAACATTTTGATTCAAATAAGGGTTGTTTGCATGCATTCCAACACATCCAACACACAAACAGAAGCCCTCAAATTCGTTTAAAATTTGCCACTGGAATTAATAAACGAAAACACCAGTTAACTAATAGATAGAAATTACAGAACCAGGATTCTGACTTCGACAAAAGTTTTCATACAAGGCATAATTGCTGCCTCGCTCAACCACCAAACAGACGAACATACCTTACCGAGAAGACACACACACACACACGATTTGTTTAGCCTTACATTTGAACATATATGCCGCCTAAATTCATTAATTATTAACTAATTAATTTTCAAAATATATATATATACAGATATGTGAAGAAAAGGAAAGTGAATCCGACGGTATGTAGTATATTAAGAAAAATTGAAAAAAACAGGTTTAAATGAGTTAAGTGGTGAGTTTATTTTTAATTAAAATTTTAAACAGACTGATAAACAAGGACTATCACTCGCTTTTCTCGTTATTTCTGTGATAAAAAAATTCTTATTACATTCCATATACCAACAAATGTCCTGAAGATGATCTAATTAATAAGATCGAAACACTGCAGCGTCCGGCCAATAAACCCACCACTTAATTTATTTAAACCCCTGTGTTTTTTTTTCAATTTTTCTTAATATAATACATATACAGATATAAATATGTATATATTGTGTGTATGTATGTGTGTGTGTCTGTGTGTGTGTGTGTGAGTGTGTGTTTGTGTGTGTGTGTGTCATAACCTTTGTATTATATATATGTGTGCTTTGTAAATTATAATATACTATTCCTCGGGCCTGACAGTATGTTTCACGGCGTGTGCGATTTTCAAATATGGCTTATTTGAAAACTTCAAACGGCGTGAACCACAGTCACAACGCAGCCTGAAGAATAATATATTATATAACACACCTGAGCTCTCTAAAAATACACTAGAATAAGAAATACGAAAAGGAAACACACACACACAACACACACCACACACACACACACATATATATATATATATATATATATGTTATACATATACATATATATAAACAGAGATTGATAATATATGAATAAATAAAAGGTTTAGCTTGTTTTTTATTTTTTATTAAAACAATTATTACAACCGTTCAGTTTCTTTGCTATGGCATTCCTCAGGTAAAACGAAATTGCTTTTGGAAATGATACAATGGTATGAATATGTTTAATGTGCGCGTTTTTTTAATGTATTCTCGTGTTGCATGTTTACGTGATTGCGTGTGTAAGTGTCGGATGTGCCTTTTTGTTTGCAAAAAGCAAAACTTTTATTTATTCATTTATTTATCTATTTAACACTTTTTACGGATATTGAGCCACACTTCTAATAACACTGTACGTTGGATTACTACCGCTTATTTAACTATAATAATTGCCAACCATACACATTGATATATATATAATATATATATATATAGATATAAATAAATATATATATATATACATATATATATATATATAGGGAGAGAGAGAAAGAGACGAGAGAAAAAAATTCCTGTTTATAAGTGTATAATACATTTAAGGTGGGTTTGTTACCTGTGTTAGGCACATATATAAATGAATTGACATTCACTGCATTTCTTGAGAATAGATGGATAACACGCTGTTTTTGAAACCAATGGTAAACAATCGCACCATTAAATGTATTGTACACTAAATGAATAAATATATACAGATCTTACACTGTAATCGAGCCTTTATTTTGAATTAATCCAATACTAGAAAAGAATAGTAACACACACACACACACACACACACACACACACATAAATATATATATATATATATATATATATATATATATATATATATGTTGTGTGTGTGGTGTGTTATGTGTGTGTGTGGTGTGGTGTGTGTATTTGGGCAGCATTCTTTCATTTTATGGCAGTAGAATTAAACAAAACATATGTCTCCTGTTTATTACTTTATTGGTGATCTTTCAAACTTTCTGGCCAACTTTTAAAATGTTTGTATAGAATTCTTGGATTGTACTCCAAATACTAGAAGTTTTAATACATCAAGCAATACAAACCATCCTTAAATAAAATTAATTTTCCTGCAGTACTTACATTTTAAAAAATTTTCCTATCAAATTCTCCTCCTTCCAGCCTCCACATCCATTAATATATCTTTAAAAAAAAAAAAAAAAAATCTGGAACACAAATCCACCCCTTTGAAGTGCCGAAAATACTCGGGATATGAACTTCGGTGGACCTAAATCCACGAATTCCATCCAAATATTTTAAAAAGTTGGCGCAGAAAGCTTGAAAGATCATCAATAAAATCGTTAAACAGGAGACATCTGTTTTGTTTAATTCTACACGCATATATATAGGTATATGATATATATATATATATATAATATATATATTATATAACACGAGTGTGTGTGTATCCGAAATGTATTTAAATTTTAGTGATTTGTTTAGCAATTTTACCCAATTTTCATAAAAACCGGTAACTTAATAAAAAATAATTAGTTTGTTTAAACACAAGCAATGTGTTTATTTTTCAAACAGCACCGCATAATAATTCAATTAATAATTTGTTGTGCGATATACCGTGAAAATATTAGATCAAAATTAACACCTCGAATGTTTGTTGCTAAATGTATGACGTTTTTTAGCAATAATATTTCTGCTAAAATGATTTTCATTTTGTTTATTACAGTTAAAATAGAATTTTTAAAAAGATGGTAATTATTAGCTAATTCATAAGTAAACAATCTTGAAAATTTCTGCTACGAAACGGGTTTGGATTTTTTTTTTTTTTTACCTCTATATGTTCTATACGTAGATAAAAGGGTTAACGATTCAGTAAGGTTTTAAAGTTAAGATGCTAATCTAAAAACAGGATTCATTTTTATATCGTCGTAAATTCCTGGACATGTGTTTTAACTTACAATGATAACGAGCCACAATGAGACCAGTGTAATAGGAAGGGAATTCTAGTTAAATAAGCAAAAAAACAACAAACAAATCACAAAAAAGACAAAAAAACAACAATGTTTCACATTGTAAATTAATGTTTCACTTTCTTGGTGAACAATGTTTATGGCTGAATTATGTGTTTATGATACAAGAAATTAAAATTATGATATTGAAAAATTAATATATATTATATATACTATATATATATATATGATATATATGTATACCTATATAAGTATATATATAATGTGGTGTGTGTGTTGTGTGTGTGTGTGAAAGAGAAAAATTGAAGTGAATCCGACAGTAATATTAGTGTAAATTGAAAAAAGTTCATACATCACTTGTGTTTTTCAATGTTTCACTATATTTCACACAGACACAGACACACACAACACACACACACACATATATATATATATATTATATATTATATATATAACTATTATATAGGAAGCGAGTGGTGTAATGGTTAAAAGTTCAACTCCTGGACGTGGTAATTACATTTCACTTAGCGCTAATACCCTATATAATATATCTATATTATATATATATATATAGATATATATAGTATATATAATAAATATATCATCCTTCCGCACAAGCAGGATGTGACACAAGGTCAATTTCTTAAGCGGAGCTCAACAGGTTTGAATTCAGAGTTTTCCTTCTCCTAGATTGGTTACTTAGCCAAGGGTTAAAGAAGCCCAGTCCTGTCCTGCTATTTACTTATAGCTGGGAGGTGAATAGTTGGATGCATAACCTGTCCATATTAGTGCTAATGTGAAAGGGCAATCAGCTTCGTCCAGGACTTTGAACGCGGTCGACACTCTATTTCCTACGACTTAGCCATTACACCACTTCGCCTCCATAAGGATTATGCTATAGGATATTATGATATATTAAAATTACGAACATAGGAAACTCACAATTATTGATAAATCCTTTTTAAATTCGTTTAAATTTTGTAATTAGTTTATAAAATTTTAAAAATTAGTTTAAAATTATTGGAAAAACTCACAAAATTATGATATAGGATGTAAGGATTAAGGTTCCAAATGCAACACAAATTCCTTCACATAACGTTTCCACCACGTCGGGGTCACCAGTTGTAAGGTTAAGGCGATATGTACTTGAAGATACAAACTCCGACAAAGGTTTGATAGACAAACATTTAATATGGTACAGCACATGGATATGACAGATACATAAAATAAAAGTGTACATAAACATACATACAAAAGTAGAGATAAAAGACACATTCATGAATGGTAAAAAGATAAACATAAAAGCAACAGACATGAGACTAGGAATAGTATATGCTGTATAAATCACTTACAGTAATTTAAGGGGGGCCAAAGCCCCAAACAAGAGGCGGGTAGACCAGAGTCTAACTCATAGTGGTGCCTCGTGGGTCGAGCAAACCGGAAAAGAGAAGAGACGTTCAAACCAAACAGCTTAAATATAACAGGCCCTAATGGGAAACCGAGCAAACTAAACGGGCAGACACTCTCCAGGCAAAATACAAAAGTAACGCCACAAGGATAATTATGATATAGAAAATAATTTTTATTGTTATAGAAAATATATTCAGTATATATTCATATATTCATATTCAAGATTCTCCTCAAACAAATGCTATCCAACCCACTTGACTTATTTCGCTAATGCCACCCCTCTCTCATCCACTTTCTCTTCTCCATAAAACATTTGTATGATGCTTTAATGATCAAATAAACGACTTGATGAAGCTGAGCCTTAATGCTTAGCGAAATATATTTCCTACATACACTTGTCTGAGTTTTGTTCCCTTTGTTTCACATTCTTTACTACATTCTGTCGGATTTATTCCAATCCTCTCTCCTCATATATTCTTAACCCCGATTTGTTATGGTATAAACAAATTCGGGGTATATATAATGGGGAGAGGAAGAGAGAACAGACAGATAGTAGAGAAGGGGTGGGATAAGGATTTTTACTTATTGCTCTCCGCTTACGCGGTTCCGCTGCTAACTAGGCCACCATCTTCTCTATCCACTTTTTCGGGCTGATTCATTTGGGTTGTATTTAACGTCTTATTGGATCTTTCTTCTTTCTTGTGGAACTAATCATTTCTTGTTTTATAACCCAACAAGACTTCGTTGTTTTCCTTAAAAAACTTTATTTCAACAACGCCAGTCCATATTCCGCAGCGGACGAGAAGCGACATCTCGAGAGCCGACAACACGTCTACTCTCGACGAAAATCTAGCCGCATCTGACTAAAACTACCTCACGCCTGTAATCGCGTATTATTCGAGGTTCAGAACGGTGTCATTCACATGTCAATCATGACCTTAACGGTTATGTAAATTTCCACTTAACACCCTTCGATTTTAAATCTAACGAACTCTTAATTTCAAAATATCTTAGTACATAAAAGAGTTTCATAATTTACTTGAAGCATGTGTATGTATTGATTAGGAGGTTGATTTAGAAGGCTATCACAATGCAGTTTGGAATAAATAAAAAATAATACTACGTTATTTTTTAAATAACTGTCATTCACGCCTCACACGAGAATACAGTTATTTAAAAAATAACATCATTTTCAAAAAAAAAAAAAAATTCATTTGGAAAGAAAATGCCATAGCTGGACTGCTTCAGTTCAATTCTTTTTGAATAAAGAGGTATTTACCTCGAAAAATTTCAGGAAAAATAAAAATACAGGTCAACACACAACACCATTGTTACCCGTGAGTATTATTTTTCATTTATTCCAAAACTGCATTGTGATAGCCTTCTAAATCAAACCTCCTAACCTTAGTACATGTACGTACATAATTCATAAAGCTGCCTATGAATCATGAAACATATAGGAAAGTTATGATACAGGAAATTAAAATTATGTTTTATAGTTGTTTTATGGTATTTCGTTAATTTTTTACTATATTCTTAGTTTTATATTTCATTTGTAAAATTGGTAAATTTCATATTGTCGTAAATTCCGAGACACGTGTTTAACTTAAACAATGATAACGAATAACCACAAGGAGACCAGTATAAGGTAGGAAGAGAATTCTAGTTTAACAAAAAAATGAATAAATAAAACATAGAAAGTCATTTCTTTTTCTTTTCTGTTTCTGTTAACGGCATTCACCACTCCAACCAACGAATTCACTCGTGGTTAAATTCACGAAAATTAAGAAGAAGATAAAAAGAGTACAAAACGAATAGAAATTTTAACAAGAGGTCCCCAAACCCCACATGCCTATCCGTACATGGCAGGGTGATGGCCCTTGCTTGCCGCTTGTTGATTTCCTGACGATGATAGAGACACCCGTTGGATTTTTATTAGAGCCCTTTCGCCGGGTTGAGGGCCTAATACCACAGAGTTCTAGAACCTGTCCTCCTTGGGTAACCTCAGAATGGCTTTGGACTCTACTAGTTTATACGGCCCTGCAGCGATGAGGAGGTGGTGGACTTTTAGAAATAATGTGCTAGATGGCCGTTGAGCAAAGAGCTTTCTTCGTTCCTTTTACAGGTCTTGTTTTTCGTTTTGCAAGGTGTCTAGACACCCTCTTCAACAGACCCAAAATTGTGGGGTTACCGGTTTAATTGCCCGATGATCCGACTATCAAACAGGTAGTACGGGGTAACAAAGTACCAGTAATCAATCTCTTTCTTTTAAACTGGTTTCAATTGGTGTCTCGTTATTATTATTTACGTAATAAAAATTAATTCGTTACCTTTTGTTTATGGGTAGTGACTGTTCCAGATTTGTATCAGGGGTTATTCCCCCTTGATTTTTGAAACCGGACGTGTGGTTGGAATATTTTCGTTATATATATATATTTACCAAACCCTCCGCACGAGCAGGATTGCGACCAAGGTTAATTTCTTAAGCGGAGTTCAACAGGTTTGAATTCAGAGTTTTCCTTCTCCTAGACCGGTTACCTAAACAAGGTTAAAAAGAGCCCAATCTGCCCTACTATTTACCCATAGCTGGAGGGAGAGTAGGACTCATACCTTTCCCAAGGGTATTAGCGCTAAGTGAAATGCAATTACCACGTCCAGGATTTAAACCATTACACACGCGCTTTCGTATATAAGGTGTGCTGCAATACACCACTTTAAATCTATAGACTAAGCGAGGTCACGTGGTTAACCCTCAGCCAATCAACAGCCCGCCGTGGCGTGGCTGGTTGACTACTTAATCTGGTTAACTACTTAATCGCTGACACTGAGAGACGTCCATTTGCAAATCATTTGACGTAGGACCTGCAAGACTGAGGAGCACCAAGGAACAACCAAAGGATTCTTTACTAGAATAAGCGTTCTGCTTAACACAAAGGATCTCCGCTGGACAAGCCCTCTGCTTGAAGCCTAAAGGATGTTTTACTAAAATTGAAACAAGTGACTGTTCCAGATTTGTATCAGGATTATTTTTTAAACCGGTCGCCAAAAAATCAAGTGAGAATTATAAGCAAACAATTTTTAATGGCAAAGTAAAAATAAAACCCTGATAAACAACATAAATTGAAAATTATTTCCCCATACTTCTAATCAATCTTCTTGCACTAAACAGCTTAAAACCACCCTAAAAGCGGCAATTAAGCTAGCGCCTGCAGAGGGCTCATGATTGGACCTTCGTCCCGCAAAAATGACACTTCACGTATTGAGTATATATTGTATTTTATCAAACTGGAAAATATTTTTGAAACAATGTTATTTCCAAATTATAAAAATTTGATATCGCACAAAAAGCAGACTATTTTTGATAGCATTTTTGGATTTCTTGGGCAAAAAAAGTTTTTATAAACCAATTTCTAGGAGTGGGAGCTCTAGAATTATTTTACCGTCAGAAATAGATTACAAAATGTCGTCATTTTTGCGCACCCTCCCAAATTTGGAAAGCTAAAAAATCAATATTATCGGCGAAATTTTTGGAATTTGAAGCTCAAATTTTGGGGGATTGTCTCACTTTAAAATGAAAATAGTCCACACATGGACAAGATTTTCAGAAAATTTGATGAGGGTGGGTAACATGGTTTGGATGATTTGATTTTCATTAACGCTTGGGATTCCAAAATTTCCAGAATTGCGGGCCTGGATCCGGCCGATCCGGCCGGAATGTTTTTAATTTTCTAATGGTGTTGATCTGATAAAAAATTGTATGATTGTTGGCTACGTGCTTTAGGAGTAAAGTTTTTTTAAAGATGTGACACACTGGCACGCTGACGTTCAGATTTATTTTTGAGATTTTCCCAAGACAAAGTAAACAATTGTAACAGTAGTTTGAATATGAGTGACACTAAACTCGTAATTTAGGCACAAGATGTCCCCAAAATCTTCTATCGTAAGTACATCAGCAATTTTCGTTTCTATCTCCACACATTCTGCAAGTCCGTGAAGTCCGATGTTTGAAAACATTCTCGACCACAGATGTCGCAATTTGAATGCTGTCTTCTAGACCTCTTAGCTTCATGGGTGTTGCGTCAGGGTGACTTCTGACTGTGAACAGTCCTCTACGGAGGGATTCCTGCCGCCACCGAGGGTGGTCCTGAGCCAATTTTCCAGCTGGAAGGGGCGTTGCCAAAGCACATGAGATCAATTCTTGCAGACATCCTTGAATCGCATGGGGGCGACCAATGTCTTTTACCAGACGAAAGCTCTGCATAAAGTATGTCTTTCGGGATTCGTCATTATCCATCCGACGTACATGAACAAGCCATCGGAGACGACGTTGCCTCGATAAAGAACACTAGAACTGCTGTTTAGTGAATCCTGTCCCTCCAGGTGATGCACAGTATACGTCTAAGGCAGCGAAGGTGGAAGCTATTTAGCCGCCGCTCTTGGTGGGAGTATAAGGTCCATGTCTCAATTCCATAACACGAGTGTGCTGATAACACATGCCCTTACACTTTGTACCTTTGTACGGGTAGTGAGCTTGTTGTTGACCCTCCTCTTCCTCTGAGCTTCCCAAAAAGTCGAGGCAGCTGTTTTGACTAATTCACATGATACTAGAAAGGTAAAAAAGAAGACCTTTCTTTGCCTGACCTGAACATTTTTATAAGGTATTGTTATTAAATTACGTATGCCATTTTTTTATATTAAAAATTATCATGCCGTATGTGTACATGAAAAAAGGAAGGCTTTGAAAGAATCTCCTTTTGATATTCACTCTGTGGCATCACCCTCCCATTTTCATAGATGACTCTTTATAACCAAGTACAGTTAAGAATACCTACAGCGTTAAACATTGACACCCTTCTGTGGCCAAAGAAAATTGCTAAGAGGTCTAGAAGAAAGCAGCAGCAACAAAGCACCGGAACATCACATTCTTCAGGGACAGCGATGTGTGGAGATAGAGACGAAACGGTCAATCATACAATCAGCGAATGGCAGCAAACTAGCAAAAAGAGAGTACAAGACTAGACACGACTCTGTGGAAAGGTAATCCACTGGAATTGTGCAAGAAATTCAATTTTCACCATAACAACCAAAATGGTAAATGCACAAACCTAAACCTGCCCCTAAGAGATTCTCTGGGGATTTCGAGGTACAGACGGATCACCTAATCCAGGCCAGGAGACCCGGAACCTAGTATCGATTGACAAGATAAAGAGAACCGTCATTTCGTGGATCTTGCTGTGCCTGGTCGACCACCGAGGTGGAAATGAAAAGTGAAAAGAATAGACAATACTTAGACCTTGCCAGAGAACTAGGAAACTGTGGAACATGAAGGTGAAGGTCGTATCAAATTGTAGTTGGTTCCCTTGGAACTATTCCGCAGGGATCTGGAAAAAGAGTCTGGATGAGAAAAATTGAAATCAGATGAAGACTACATGTTGATATCGGCTGAAATACTCAGAGAGAAAGTCCTGGAACCTCAGAGATAGCTGTCACTCAACCTCCAGTAAACAGCCGGCCTACGGCAGGTGTGAGACAACTCGAATGGAGTGAAAATAATAATAATAATAATAAATGATAATAATAATAATATAATAATAAGAATATATTTTGAAACCATTTCAGACACTGCAACTGCCTTGCAATGCTGCCAGAATAACTCAGAAGAGTCTGGAAGACCTGGAGGGACTCTGCTGTCACTCAGACTCCAGTGAAAGAACCATCAGCTAATGCTGATGTGAAAACTCAAAAAGATAGATAATAATAATAATAATAATAATAATAATATAATAAATAATAATAATAATAATAGATAAGTTTTTTCGCATTAATTAAATATAACTATATCCCGTGGACAATATTCGTGTCAAATATCAAACGGGCTAAATTAATAGACACGTGATGTACTTATTCGTGCAACTCCACTCACTCAACGGCCGCAATATTTGTGCCACACTGGTTGGGTTTTATGAAGGGGTTCCCCGCAAGGAAAAAAACAAGTCTGCCTGTGTGTGGGGGGTGCCAAAATAGCTCAGATCTGTGTCTGCATTCCCAAGCCATGCCTCCTTTTAAGACGCCGAAGGGAAATGCTGCTGTGGGAGAAGGTTTATCTAGAGCTGAACTGATTTATTTCAAACGTCTCCCTGACACCCAGAAGTGCCGCTAAGCCCACGTGAAAAATGATTTGGTGACAGTGTTTCGCTTTTGTGTTTTTATGTTTTTTGTTTTTTGTATTTCCGTAATAAGAAAGTAATGTATATATCCAATTGAACGTCAACCAATGATCTCATTAACACGTGATCGACATTCGTTTAAAAATTAAAAAGATATTGCAAATTTGAATTGGCTTAATTATTTCATCCTTAAAAACGTTATATATAGTTATATATATATATATATATATCTTATTATAATGGAGATTTGTGGTTTTTCTGTCTGGTAAACCGAAACTATATTCCTAACCCAAGTGCACAATTCTCTAGTTATTGACATCAACATTCTCCATGATTTTAATTTTTATTTAACCCTCAATTTTATCCAACATTGTCTTACAGATTATTAATACTGTTAACAGTACGTCTACATAACTGACAACATTGCAATGTGTATTTATATATACAACAAATAGCGGTTTACAGTGTAAACGGGAAGGCTAATTTTGCATATAATATTAAAAAATCCGAGTTAATAAAATATGTGCTTAGTAAATTATTGATTTCTACTGTTTCGTTTTATTTCAATGAATATAAGTAAATCTCTTCAATGAATCTAAATGAAAATCCATTAACTAAGATAAAATAAACTGTCAATTGTTATTCTTTACTTCCTTTTTAACTAAATACTTAGAATTAGAAAAATAACAATGAAGAACGAAGAGTGATGGAGAGTAAGTTTCAGTTTGTTCCATTTTTATTATATCCCTCTGTCTTCAATCTTTTATTATACTCCCTCACTGTTTTAATTATCTTTTTATCTGTATTCTTATTAGTTTCATTAGCCCTTTCTATTTACATAACAATATTTTATTACATTAAAACTTAAATACTTGCAACCCGGAGGTGCAATATATTTGCTAAGTATATAATATATATATATATAATAGTATATATATATAAAGTATATATTATATATGGAGAGAGAACAAATAGAAATAACGACCAGAGAGAGAGAGAGAGAGAGAGAGAGAGAGAGAGAGAGAGAGAAGATGAGAGAGTCATTTATATAATAAGTCCAGGATTGAACCTCCGGAATTTGAACTCGCATCGACGAGTCCATTTCCACCGACTATAACATTAGATATATATATATAGTCATCCACAGACACGGGTTTTGAACTTATCAACTCGTCTTAGTGGGGCTAGACATGTTTGTAAAGCTACCTACAGTCGAATTGAAATCACCTTAACCGGATAGGATTATCATCACCTACAGATGGAAGGGGATTTTATACTGTTTTAATACACACATCTCTATGTTTATGTAAAGGCCCGTCATAGAGTGCTCCATCCCCTTAATATAGCAGAACATTTTTTTGGGGGGCCGTTATGATGTTTTGAGTTGGGCGGTCCGTCAGCGAAAATCCCTCCAATAGTGCTGAACCAACAAATGTATATATATATAATATATATATATATATATATATATATATCATGTTATGGTCGGGGTAAAATGGACATCGTAGAGCGGCGAGTTCAAATCCTGGACGAGAGGGGGCTGTTTGCATTTCATATAGCGCTAATAACCCTTGGGTAAGAGGTATGGATCACCTATTCTCCCTCNGAAAAGAGAGAGATGGAAGGCAACTATAACCCCTGAGAGAAAGGGGCAAAAAATTGGCAAATTTGATTGTAAAAATAAAGTACCAACTATTATGTTTTCTGATAGAGTTCGATAGAGTATCACATAGTAAAAGATGGATGGTGGCGCTTGAGTATTAAGGGAGATATGGGGCTTCAAAGGTTTGCCAAAATGCCATTTTTCAGCCATTATAAGACTACGTATTTTGATGAAAGTGTACGTTATCGATTTTATTGTTTTTTCTCATGGATTCTAATGCCCTGAAATTTACTGATGGTGAAAAACCTGGTGAATTAGGAGTTTTAGGTGTTTTCGAGGCTCTATAACCCCTGAGAGAGGGCAAAAATGGCAAATTGTGTGTAAAATAAAGTACCTAAACTATTATGTTTTTCTGATAGAGTCGATGAGGAGTATCACATAGTAGATGGATGGTGGCGCTTGAGTATTAGGGAGATATGGGGCTTCAAGGTTTTAGGTGATTTTCGAGGCTCTATAACCCCCCTGAGAGAGGGCAAAAATGGCAAATTGTGTGTAAAAATAAAGTACCAAACTATTATGTTTTTTCTGAGAGATTCGATGAGGGTATCACAATAGTAAAAGATGGATGGTGGGCTGCTTGAGTATTAAGGGAGATATGGGGCTTCAAAGTTTGCCCAAAATGCATTTTCAGCCATTAATAGACTACGTATTTATACTGAATTTACCTGATGGTGAAAAACCTGGTGAATTAGGAGTTTTAGGTGATTTTTCGAGGCTCTATAACCCCCCCCTGAGAGAGGGCAAAAAATGGCAAATTGTGTGTAAAAATAAAGTACCAAACTATTATGTTTTTCTGATAGAGTTCGATGAGAGTATCACACATAGTAAAAGATGGATGGTGGCGCTTGAGTATTTAAGGGAGATATGGGCTTCAAAGGTTTGCCAAAATGCATTTTTTCAGCGCATTATAAGACTTACGTATTTTGATGAAAGTGTACGTTTATCGATTTTATTGTTTTTTCTCATGATTCTAATGCCCAGAATTTACTGATGGTGAAAAACCTGGTGAATTAGGAGTTTTAGGTGATTTTCGAGGCTCTATAACCCCCTGAGAGAGGGCAAAAATGGCAAATTGTGTGTAAAAATAAAGTACCAAACTATTATGTTTTTCTGATAGAGTTCGATGAGGAGTATCACATAGTAAAAGAATGGATGGTGGCGCTTGAGTATTAAGGGAGATATGGGGCTTCAAAGGTTTTAGGTGATTTTCGAGGCACTATAACCCCTGAGAGAGGGCAAAAATGGCAAATTGTGTGTAAAAATAAAGTACCAAAACTATTATGTTTTTCTGATAGAGTTCGATGAGGAGTATCACATAGTAAAAGATGGATGGTGGCGCTTGAGTATTAAGGAGATATGGGGCTTCAAAGGTTTGCCCAAATGCCATTTTTCAGCCATTATAAGACTACGTATTTTGATGAAAGTGTACGTTATCGATTTTATTGTTTTTTCTCATGGATTCTAATGCCCTGAATTTACTGATGGTGAAAAACCTGGTGAATTAGGAGTTTTAGGTGATTTTCGAGGCTCTATAACCCCCCTGAGAGAGGGCAAAAATGGCAAATTGTGTGTAAAAATAAAGTACCAAACTATTATGTTTTTCTGATAGAGTTCGATGAGGAGTATCACATAGTAAAAGATGGATGGTGGCGCTTGAGTATTAAGGGAGATATGGGGCTTCAAAGGTTTTAGGTGATTTTCGAGGCACTATAACCCCCTGAGAGAGGCAAAATGGCAATTGTGGTGTAAAAATAAAGTACCAAACTATTATGTTTTTCTGATAGAGTTCGATGAGAGTATCACATAGTAAAAGATGGATGGTGGGCTTGAGTATTAAGGGAGATAGGGGCTTCAAAGGTTTGCCCAAAATGCCATTTTTCAGCCATTATAAGACTACGTATTTTGATGAAAGTGTACGTTATCGATTTTATTGTTTTTTTCTCATGGATTCTAATGCCCTGAAATTTACTGATGGTGAAAAACCTGGTGAATTAGGAGTTTTAGGTGATTTTCGAGGCTCTATAACCCCCCTGAGAGAGGGCAAAAATGGCAAATTGTGTTGTAAAATAAAGTACAAACTATTATGTTTTTCTGATAGAGTTCGATGAGGAGTATCACATAGTAAAAGATGGATGGTGGCGCTTGAGTATTAAGGGAGATATGGGGCTTCAAAGGTTTTAGGTGATTTTCGAGGCACTATAACCCCCCTGAGAGAGGGCAAAAATGGCAAATTGTGTGTAAAAATAAAGTACCAAACTATTATGTTTTTCTGAAGAGTTCGATGAGGAGTATCACATAGTAAAAGATGGATGGTGGCGCTTGAGTATTAAGGGAGATATGGGGCTTCAAAGGTTTGCCCAAAATGCCATTTTTCAGCCATTATAAGACTACGTATTTTGATGAAAGTGTACGTTATCGATTTTATTGTTTTTTCTCTGGATTCTAATGCCTGAATTTACTGATGGTGAAAAACCTGGTGAATTAGGAGTTTTAGGTGATTTTCGAGGCTCTATAACCCCCTGAGAGAGGGCAAAAATGGCAAATTGTGTGTAAAATAAAGTACCAAACTATTATGTTTTTCTGATAGAGTTCGATGAGGAGTATCACATAGTAAAAGATGGATGGTGGCGCTTGAGTATTAAGGGAGATATGGGGCTTCAAAGGTTTGCCCAAAATGCATTTTTCAGCCATTATAGACTACGTATTTTGATGAAAGTGTACGTTATCGATTTATTGTTTTTCTCATGGATTCTAATGCCGAATTTACTGATGTGAAACTGGTGAATTAGGAGTTTTAGGTGATTTTCGAGGCTCTATAACCCCCTGAGAGAGGGCAAAAATGGCAAATTGTGTGTAAAAATAAAGTACCAAAACTATTATGTTTTTCTGATAGAGTTCGATGAGGAGTATCACATAGTAAAAGATGGATGGTGGCGCTTGAGTATTAAGGGAGATATGGGGCTTCAAAGGTTTTAGGTGATTTTCGAGGCACTATAACCCCCCTGAGAGAGGGCAAAAATGGCAAATTGTGTGTAAAAATAAAGTACCAAACTATTATGTTTTTCTGATAGAGTTCGATGAGAGTATCACATAGTAAAAGATGGATGGTGGCGCTTGAGTATTAAGGGAGATATGGGGCTTCAAAGGTTTGCCCAAAATGCCATTTTTTCAGCCATTATAAAGACTACGTATTTTGATGAAAGTGTACGTTATCGATTTTATTGTTTTTTCTCTGGATTCTAATGCCCTGAATTTACTGATGGTGAAAAACCTGGTGAATTAGGAGTTTTAGGTGATTTTCGAGGCTCTATAACCCCCTGAGAGAGGCAAAAATGGCAAATTGTGTGTAAAAAATAAAGTACCAAACTATTATGTTTTTCTGATAGAGTTCGATGAGGAGTATCACAATAGTAAAAGATGGATGGTGGCGCTTGAGTATTAAGGGAGATATGGGGCTTCAAAGGTTTTAGGTGATTTTCGAGGCACTATAACACCCCTGAGAGAGGGCAAAAATGGCAAATTGTGTGTAAAAATAAAGTACCAAACTATTATGTTTTTCTGATAGAGTTCGATGAGAGTATCACATAGTAAAAGATGGATGGTGGCGCTTGAGTATTAAGGGAGATATGGGGCTTCAAAGGTTTGCCCAAAATGCCATTTTTCAGCCATTATAAGACTACGTATTTTGATGAAAGTGTACGTTATCGATTTTATTGTTTTTCTCATGGATTCTAATGCCCTGAATTTACTGATGGTGAAAAACCTGGTGAATTAGGAGTTTTAGGTGATTTTCGAGGCTCTATAACCCCCCTGAGAGAGGGCAAAAATGGCAAATTGTGTGTAAAAATAAAGTACCAAACTATTATGTTTTTCTGATAGAGTTCGATGAGGAGTATCACATAGTAAAAGATGGATGGTGGCGCTTGAGTATTAAGGGAGATATGGGGCTTCAAAGGTTTTAGGTGATTTTCGGGCACTATAACCCCCTGAGAGAGGGCAAAAATGGCAAATTGTGTGTAAAAATAAAGTACCAAACTATTATGTTTTTCTGATAGAGTTCGATGAGGAGTATCACATGGTAAAAGATGGATGGTGGCGCTTGAGTATTAAGGGAGATATGGGGTTTCAAAGGTTTGCCCAAAATGCATTTTTCAGCCATTATAAGACTACGTATTTTGATGAAAGTGTACGTTATCGATTTTATTGTTTTTTCTCTGGATTCTAATGCCCTGAATTTACTGATGGTGAAAACCTGGTGAATTAGGAGTTTTAGGTGATTTTCGAGGCTCTATAACCCCTCTGAGAGAGGGCAAAAATGGCAAATTGTGTGTAAAAATAAAGTACCAAACTATTATGTTTTTCTGATAGAGTTCGATGAGGAGTATCACATAGTAAAAGATGGATGGTGGCGCTTGAGTATTAAGGGAGATATGGGGCTTCAAAGGTTTGCCCAAAATGCCATTTTCAGCCATTATAAGATACGTATTTTGATGAAAGTGTACGTTATCGATTTTATTGTTTTTCTCATGGATTCTAATGCCAGAATTTACTGATGGTGAAAAACCTGGTGATAGGAGTTTTAGGTGATTTTCGAGGCTCTATAACCCCCCTGAGAGAGGGCAAAAATGGCAAATTGTGTGTAAAAATAAAGTACCAAACTATTATGTTTTTCTGATAGAGTTCGATGAGGAGTATCACATAGTAAAAGATGGATGGTGGCGCTTGAGTATTAAGGGAGATATGGGGCTTCAAAGGTTTTAGGTGATTTTCGAGGCACTATAACCCCCCTGAGAGAGGGCAAAAATGGCAAATTGTGTGTAAAAATAAAGTACCAAACTATTATGTTTTTCTGATAGAGTTCGATGAGAAGTATCACATAGTAAAAGATGGATGGTGGCGCTTGAGTATTAAGGGAGATATGGGGCTTCAAAGGTTTGCCAAAAATGCCATTTTTCAGCCATTATAAGACTACGTATTTTGATGAAAGTGTACGTTATCGATTTTATTGTTTTTTCTCATGGATTCTAATGCCCTGAATTTACTGATGGTGAAAAACCTGGTGAATTAGGAGTTTTAGGTGATTTTCGAGGCTCTATAACCCCCTGAGAGAGGGCAAAAATGGCAAATTGTGTGTAAAAATAAAGTACCAAACTATTTGTTTTTCTGATAGAGTTCGATGAGGAGTATCACATAGTAAAAGATGGATGGTGGCGCTTGAGTATTAAGGGAGATATGGGGCTTCAAAGGTTTTAGGTGATTTTCGAGGCACTATAACCCCCTGAGAGAGGGCAAAAATGGCAAATTGTGTGTAAAAATAAAGTACCAAACTATTATGTTTTTCTGATGAGTTCGATGAGGAGTATCACATGGTAAAAGATGGATGGTGGCGCTTGAGTATTAAGGGAGATATGGGGCTTCAAAGGTTTGCCCAAAATGCCATTTTTCAGCCATTAAAGACTACGTATTTTGATGAAAGTGTACGTTATCGATTTTATTGTTTTTTCTCTGTGGATTCTAATGCCCTGGAATTTACTGATGGTGAAAAACCTGGTGAATTAGGAGTTTTAGGTGATTTTCGAGGCTCTATAACCCCCTGAGAGAGGGCAAAAATGGCAAATTGTGTGTAAAAATAAAGTACAAAACTTATGTTTTTCTGATAGAGTTCGATGAGGAGTATCACATAGTAAAAGATGGATGGTGGCGCTTGAGTATTAAGGGAGATATGGGCTTCAAAGTTTTAGGTGATTTTCGAGGCACTATAACCCCCTGAGAGAGGGAAAAATGGCAAATTGTGTGTAAAAATAAAGTACCAAACTATTATGTTTTTTCTGAAGAGTTCGATGAGGAGTATCACAATGTAAAGATGGATGGTGGCGCTTGAGTATTAAGGGAGATATGGGGCTTCAAAGGTTTGCCAAAATGCATTTTTCAGCCATTATAAGACTACGTATTTTGATGAAAGTGTACGTTATCGATTTTATTGTTTTTTCTCTGGATTCTAATGCCCTGAATTTACTGATGGTGAAAACCTGGTGAATTAGGAGTTTTAGGTGATTTTCGAGGCTCTATAACCCCCTGAGAGAGGGCAAAAATGGCAAATTGTGTGTAAAAATAAAGTACCAAACTATTATGTTTTTCTGATAGAGTTCGATGAGGAGTATCACATAGTAAAAGATGGATGGTGGCGCTTGAGTATTAAGGGAGATATGGGGCTTCAAAGGTTTGCCCAAAATGCCATTTTTCAGCCATATAAGACTACGTTATTTTGATGAAGTGTACGTTATCGATTTTATTGTTTTTTCTCATGGATTCTAATGCCCAGAATTTACTGATGGTGAAAAACTGGTGAATTAGGAGTTTTAGGTGATTTTCGAGGCTCTATAACCCCCTGAGAGAGGGCAAAAATGGCAAATTGTGTGTAAAAATAAAGTACCAACTATATGTTTTTCTGATAGAGTCCGATGAGGAGTATCACATAGTAAAAGATGGATGGTGGCGCTTGAGTATTAAGGGAGATATGGGGCTTCAAAGGTTTAGGTGATTTTCGAGCACTTAACCCCCCTGAGAGAGGCAAAAATGGCAAATTGTGTGTAAAAATAAAGTACCAAACTATTATGTTTTTCTGATAGAGTTCGATGAGAGTATCACATAGTAAAAGATGGATGGTGGCGCTTGAGTATTAAGGGAGATATGGGGCTTCAAAGGTTTGCCCAAAATGCCATTTTTCAGCCATTATAAGACTACGTATTTTGATGAAAGGGTACTTTATCGATTTTATTGTTTTTTCTCATGGATTCTAATGCCCAGAATTTACTGATGGTGAAAAACCTGGTGAATTAGGAGTTTTAGGTGATTTTCGAGGCTCTATAACCCCCCTGAGAGAGGGCAAAAATGGCAAATTGTGTGTAAAAATAAAGTACCAAACTATATGTTTTTCTGATAGAGTTCGATGAGGAGTATCACATAGTAAAAGATGGATGGTGGCGCTTGAGTATTAAGGGAGATATGGGGCTTCAAAGGTTTTAGGTGATTTTCGGGCACTATAACCCCCTGAGAGAGGGCAAAAATGGCAAATTGTGTGTAAAATAAAGTACCAAACTATATGTTTTTCTGATAGAGTTCGATGAGAGTATCACATAGTAAAAGATGGATGGTGGCGCTTGAGTATTAAGGGAGATATGGGGCTTCAAAGGTTTGCCCAAAATGCCATTTTTCAGCATTATAAGACTACGTATTTTGATGAAAGTGTACGTTTCGATTTTATTGTTTTTCTCATGGATTCTAATGCCCTGAATTTACTGATGGTGAAAAACCTGGTGAATTAGGAGTTTTAGGTGATTTTCGGGCTCTATAACCCCCTGAGAGAGGGCAAATGGCAAATTGTGTGTAAAATAAAGTACAAACTATTATGTTTTTCTGATAGAGTTCGATGAGGAGTATCACATAGTAAAAGATGGATGGTGGCGCTTGAGTATTAAGGGAGATATGGGGCTTCAAAGGTTTTAGGTGATTTTCGAGGCACTATAACCCCCTGAGAGAGGGCAAAAATGGCAAATTGTGTGTAAAAATAAAGTACCAAACTATTATGTTTTTCTGAGAGTTCGATGAGGAGTATCACATGGTAAAAGATGGATGGTGGCGCTTGAGTATTAAGGGAGATATGGGCTTCAAAGGTTTGCCCAAAAGCCATTTTTCAGCCATTATAAGACTACGTATTTTGATGAAAGTGTACGTTATCGTTTTTATTGTTTTTTCTCATGGATTCTAATGCCCTGAATTTACTGATGGTGAAAAACCTGGTGAATTAGGAGTTTTAGGTGATTTTCGAGGCTCTATAACCCCCTGAGAGAGGGCAAAAATGGCAAATTGTGTGTAAAAATAAAGTACCAAACTATTATGTTTTTCTGATAGAGTTCGATGAGGAGTATCACATAGTAAAAGATGGATGGTGGCGCTTGAGTATTAAGGGAGATATGGGCTTCAAAGGTTTTAGGTGATTTTCGAGGCACTATAACCCCCCTGAGAGAGGGCAAAAATGGCAAATTGTGTGTAAAAATAAAGTACCAAACTATTATGTTTTTCTGATAGAGTTCGATGAGGAGTATCACATAGTAAAAGATGGATGGTGGCGCTTGAGTATTAAGGGAGATATGGGGCTTCAAAGGTTTGCCCAAAATGCCATTTTTCAGCCATTATAAGACTACGTATTTTGATGAAAGTGTACGTTATCGATTTTATTGTTTTTTCTCATGGATTCTAATGCCCAGAATTTACTGATGGTGAAAAACCTGGTGAATTAGGAGTTTTAGGTGATTTTCGAGGCTCTATAACCCCCCTGAGAGAGGGCAAAAATGGCAAATTGTGTGTAAAATAAAGTACCAAACTATATGTTTTTTCTGATAGAGTTCGATGAGGAGTATCACATAGTAAAAGATGGATGGTGGCGCTTGAGTATTAAGGGAGATATGGGGCTTCAAAGGTTTTAGGTGATTTTCGAGGCACTATAACCCCCCTGAGAGAGGGCAAAAATGGCAAATTGTGTGTAAAAATAAAGTACCAAACTATTATGTTTTTCTGATAGAGTTCGATGAGAGTATCACATAGTAAAAGATGGATGGTGGCGCTTGAGTATTAAGGGAGATATGGGGCTTCAAAGGTTTGCCCAAAATGCCATTTTTCAGCCATTATAAGACTACGTATTTTGATGAAAGTGTACGTTATCGATTTTATTGTTTTTTCTCATGGATTCTAATGCCTGAATTTACTGATGTGAAAAACCTGGTGAATTAGGAGTTTTAGGTGATTTTCGAGGCTCTATAACCCCCCTGAGAGAGGGCAAAAATGGCAAATTGTGTGTAAAATAAAGTACCAAACTATTATGTTTTTCTGATAGAGTTCGATGAGGAGTATCACATAGTAAAAGATGGATGGTGGCGCTTGAGTATTAAGGGAGATATGGGGCTTCAAAGGTTTTAGGTGATTTTCGAGGCACTATAACCCCCTGAGAGAGGGCAAAAATGGCAAATTGTGTGTAAAAATAAAGTACCAAACTATTATGTTTTTCTGATAGAGTTCGATGAGGAGTATCACATGTAAAAGATGGATGGTGGCGCTTGAGTATTAAGGGAGATATGGGGCTTCAAAGGTTTGCCCAAAATGCATTTTTCAGCCATTATAAGACTACGTATTTTGATGAAAGTGTACGTTATCGATTTTATTGTTTTTTCTCATGGATTCTAATGCCCTGAATTTACTGATGGTGAAAAACCTGGTGAATTAGGAGTTTTAGGTGATTTTCGAGGCTCTATAACCCCCTGAGAGAGGGCAAAAATGGCAAATTGTGTGTAAAAATAAAGTACCAAACTATTATGTTTTTCTGATAGAGTTCGATGAGGAGTATCACATAGTAAAAGATGGATGGTGGCGCTTGAGTATTAAGGGAGATATGGGGCTTCAAAGGTTTGCCCAAAATGCCATTTTTCAGCCATTATAAGACTACGTATTTTGATGAAAGTGTACGTTATCGATTTTATTGTTTTTTCTCTGGATTCTAATGCCTGAATTTACTGATGGTGAAAAACCTGGTGAATTAGGAGTTTTAGGTGATTTTCGAGGCTCTATAACCCCCTGAGAGAGGGCAAAAATGGCAAATTGTGTGTAAAAATAAAGTACCAAACTATTATGTTTTTCTGATAGAGTTCGATGAGGAGTATCACATAGTAAAAGATGGATGGTGGCGCTTGAGTATTAAGGGAGATATGGGCTTCAAAGGTTTTAGGTGATTTTCGAGGCACTATAACCCCCCTGAGAGAGGGCAAAAATGGCAAATTGTGTGTAAATAAAGTACCAAACTATTATGTTTTTCTGATAGAGTTCGATGAGGAGTATCACATAGTAAAAGATGGATGGTGCGCTTGAGTATTAAGGGAGATATGGGGCTTCAAAGGTTTGCCCAAAATGCCATTTTTCAGCCATTATAAGACTACGTATTTTGATGAAAGTGTACGTTATCGATTTTATTGTTTTTTCTCATGGATTCTAATGCCCGAATTTACTGATGGTGAAAAACCTGGTGAATTAGGAGTTTTAGGTGATTTTCGAGGCTCTATAACCCCTGAGAGAGGGCAAAAATGGCAAATTGTGTGTAAAAATAAAGTACCAAACTATTATGTTTTTCTGATAGAGTTCGATGAGGAGTATCACATAGTAAAGATGGATGGTGGCGCTTGAGTATTAAGGGAGATATGGGCTTCAAAGGTTTTAGGTGATTTTCGAGGCACTATAACCCCCTGAGAGAGGGCAAAAATGGCAAATTGTGTGTAAAAATAAAGTACCAAACTATTATGTTTTTCTGATAGAGTTCGATGAGGAGTATCACATGTAAAAGATGGATGGTGGCGCTTGAGTATTAAGGGAGATATGGGGCTTCAAAGGTTTGCCCAAAATGCCATTTTTCAGCCATTATAAGACTACGTATTTTGATGAAAGTGTACGTTATCGATTTTATTGTTTTTTCTCATGGATTCTAATGCCTGAATTTACTGATGGTGAAAAACCTGGTGAATTAGGAGTTTTAGGTGATTTTCGAGGCTCTATAACCCCCTGAGAGAGGGCAAAAATGGCAAATTGTGTGTAAAATAAAGTACCAAACTATATGTTTTTCTGATAGAGTTCGATGAGGAGTATCACATAGTAAAAGATGGATGGTGGCGCTTGAGTATTAAGGGAGATATGGGGCTTCAAAGGTTTTAGGTGATTTTCGAGGCACTATAACCCCCCTGAGAGAGGGCAAAAATGGCAAATTGTGTGTAAAAATAAAGTACCAAACTATTATGTTTTCTGATAGAGTTCGATGAGGAGTATCACATAGTAAAGATGGATGGTGGCGCTTGAGTATTAAGGGAGATATGGGGCTTCAAAGGTTTGCCAAAATGCCATTTTTCAGCCATTATAAGACTACGTATTTTGATGAAAGTGTACGTTATCGATTTTATTGTTTTTTCTCATGGATTCTAATGCCCTGAATTTACTGATGGTGAAAACCTGGTGAATTAGGAGTTTTAGGTGATTTTCGAGGCTCTATAACCCCCTGAAGAGAGGCAAAAATGGCAAATTGTGTGTAAAAATAAAGTACCAAACTATTATGTTTTTCTGATAGAGTTCGATGAGGAGTATCACATAGTAAAAGATGGATGGTGGCGCTTGAGTATTAAGGGAGATATGGGGCTTCAAAGGTTTTAGGTGATTTTCGAGGCACTATAACCCCCTGAGAGAGGGCAAAAATGGCAAATTGTGTGTAAAATAAAGTACCAAACTATTATGTTTTTCTGATAGAGTTCGATGAGGAGTATCACATAGTAAAAGATGGATGGTGGCGCTTGAGTATTAGGGAGATATGGGGCTTCAAAGGTTTGCCAAAATGCCATTTTTCAGCCATTATAAGACTACGTATTTTGATGAAAGTGTACGTTATCGATTTTATTGTTTTTTCTCATGGATTCTAATGCCCAGAATTTACTGATGGTGAAAAACCTGGTGAATTAGGATTTTAGGTATTTTCGAGGCTCTATAACCCCCCTGAGAGAGGGCAAAAATGGCAAATTGTGTGTAAAAATAAAGTACCAAACTATTATGTTTTTCTGATAGAGTTCGATGAGGAGTATCACATAGTAAAAGATGGATGGTGGCGCTTGAGTATTAAGGGAGATATGGGGCTTCAAAGGTTTTAGGTGATTTTCGAGGCACTATAACCCCCCTGAGAGAGGGCAAAAATGGCAAATTGTGTGTAAAAAATAAGTACCAAACTATTATGTTTTTCTGAAAGAGTTCGATGAGGAGTATCACAATGTAAAAGATGGATGGTGGCGCTTGAGTATTAAGGGAGATATGGGGCTTCAAAGGTTTGCCCAAAATGCCATTTTTCAGCCATTATAAGACTACGTATTTTGATGAAAGTGTACGTTATCGATTTTATTGTTTTTTCTCATGATTCTAATGCCCTGAATTTACTGATGGTGAAAAACCTGGTGAATTAGGAGTTTTAGGTGATTTCGAGCTCTATAACCCCCTGAGAGAGGGCAAAAATGGCAAATTGTGTGTAAAAATAAAGTACCAAACTATTATGTTTTTCTGATAGAGTTCGATGAGGAGTATCACATAGTAAAAGATGGATGGTGGCGCTTGAGTATTAAGGGAGATATGGGGCTTCAAAGGTTTTAGGTGATTTTCGAGGCACTATAACCCCCTGAGAGAGGGCAAAAATGGCAAATTGTGTGTAAAAATAAAGTACCAAACTATTATGTTTTTCTGATAGAGTTCGATGAGAGTATCACATAGTAAAGATGGATGGTGGCGCTTGAGTATTAAGGGAGATATGGGGCTTCAAAGGTTTGCCCAAAATGCCATTTTTCAGCCATTATAAGACTACGTATTTTGATGAAAGTGTACGTTATCGATTTTATTGTTTTTTCTCATGGATTCTAATGCCCAGAATTTACTGATGGTGAAAAACCTGGTGAATTAGGAGTTTTAGGTATTTTCGAGGCTCTATAACCCCTGAGAGAGGGCAAAAATGGCAAATTGTGTGTAAAAATAAAGTACCAAACTATTATGTTTTTCTGATAGAGTTCGATGAGGAGTATCACATAGTAAAAGATGGATGGTGGCGCTTGAGTATTAAGGGAGATATGGGGCTTCAAAGGTTTTAGTGATTTTCGAGGCACTATAACCCCCTGAGAGAGGGCAAAAATGGCAAATTGTGTGTAAAAATAAAGTACCAAACTATTATGTTTTTCTGATAGAGTTCGATGAGGAGTATCACATGTAAAGATGGATGGTGGCGCTTGAGTATTAAGGGAGATATGGGGCTTCAAAGGTTTGCCCAAAATGCCATTTTTCAGCCATTATAAGACTACGTATTTTGATGAAAGTGTACGTTATCGATTTTATTGTTTTTTCTCATGGATTCTAATGCCCTGAATTTACTGATGGTGAAAAACCTGGTGAATTAGGAGTTTTAGGTGATTTTCGAGGCTCTATAACCCCCTGAGAGAGGGCAAAAATGGCAAATTGTGTGTAAAAATAAAGTACCAAACTATTATGTTTTTCTGATAGAGTTCGATGAGTATCACATAGTAAAAGATGGATGGTGGCGCTTGAGTATTAAGGAGATATGGGCTTCAAAGGTTTTAGGTGATTTTCGAGGCACTATAACCCCCTGAGAGAGGGCAAAAATGGCAAATTGTGTGTAAAAATAAAGTACCAAACTATTATGTTTTTCTGATAGAGTTCGATGAGGAGTATCACATAGTAAAAGATGGATGGTGGCGCTTGAGTATTAAGGGAGATATGGGGCTTCAAAGGTTTGCCCAAAATGCCATTTTTCAGCCATTATAAGACTACGTATTTTGATGAAAGTGTACGTTATCGATTTATTGTTTTTTCTCATGGATTCTAATGCCCAGAATTTACTGATGGTGAAAAACCTGGTGAATTAGGAGTTTTAGGTGATTTTCGAGGCTCTATAACCCCCTGAGAGAGGGCAAAAATGGCAAATTGTGTGTAAAAATAAAGTACCAAACTATTATGTTTTTCTGATAGAGTTCGATGAGGAGTATCACATAGTAAAAGATGGATGGTGGCGCTTGAGTATTAAGGGAGATATGGGGCTTCAAAGTTTTAGGTGATTTTCGAGGCACTATAACCCCTGAGAGAGGGCAAAAATGGCAAATTGTGTGTAAAAATAAGTACCAAACTATTATGTTTTTCTGAAGAGTTCGATGAGGAGTATCACATGTAAAAGATGGATGGTGGCGCTTGAGTATTAAGGGAGATATGGGGCTTCAAAGGTTTGCCCAAAATGCCATTTTTCAGCCATTATAAGACTACGTATTTTGATGAAAGTGTACGTTATCGATTTTATTGTTTTTTCTCATGGATTCTAATGCCCTGAATTTACTGATGGTGAAAAACCTGGTGAATTAGGAGTTTTAGGTGATTTTCGAGGCTCTATACCCCCTGAGAGAGGGCAAAAATGGCAAATTGTGTGTAAAATAAAGTACCAAACTATTATGTTTTTCTGATAGAGTTCGATGAGGAGTATCACATAGTAAAAGATGGATGGTGGCGCTTGAGTATTAAGGGAGATATGGGGCTTCAAAGGTTTTAGGTGATTTTCGAGGCACTATAACCCCCCTGAGAGAGGGCAAAAATGGCAAATTGTGTGTAAAATAAAGTACCAAACTATTATGTTTTTCTGATAGAGTTCGATGAGAGTATCACATAGTAAAAGATGGATGGTGGCGCTTGAGTATTAAGGGAGATATGGGGCTTCAAAGGTTTGCCCAAAATGCCATTTTTCAGCCATTATAAGACTACGTATTTTGATGAAAGTGTACGTTATCGATTTTATTGTTTTTTCTCATGGATTCTATGCCCGAATTTACTGATGGTGAAAAACCTGGTGAATTAGGAGTTTTAGGTATTTTCGAGGCTCTATAACCCCCTGAGAGAGGGCAAAAATGGCAAATTGTGTGTAAAAATAAAGTACCAAACTATTATGTTTTTCTGATAGAGTTCGATGAGGAGTATCACATAGTAAAAGATGGATGGTGGCGCTTGAGTATTAAGGGAGATATGGGGCTTCAAAGGTTTTAGGTGATTTTCGAGGCACTATAACCCCCCTGGAAGAGGGCAAAAATGGCAAATTGTGTGTAAAAATAAAGTACCAAACTATTATGTTTTTCTGATAGAGTTCGATGAGGAGTATCACATGTAAAAGATGGATGGTGGCGCTTGAGTATTAAGGGAGATATGGGGCTTCAAAGGTTTGCCCAAAATGCCATTTTTCAGCCATTATAAGACTACGTATTTTGATGAAAGTGTACGTTATCGATTTTATTGTTTTTTCTCATGGATTCTAATGCCCTGAATTTACTGATGGTGAAAAACCTGGTGAATTAGGAGTTTTAGGTGATTTTCGAGGCTCTATAACCCCCTGAGAGAGGGCAAAAATGGAAATTGTGTGTAAAAAATAAAGTACCAAACTATTATGTTTTTCTGATAGAGTTCGATGAGGAGTATCACATAGTAAAAGATGGATGGTGGCGCTTGAGTATTAAGGAGATATGGGCTTCAAAGGTTTTAGGTGATTTTCGAGGCACTATAACCCCCTGAGAGAGGGCAAAAATGGCAAATTGTGTAAAAATAAAGTACCAAACTATTATGTTTTTCTGATAGAGTTCGATGAGGAGTATCACATAGTAAAAGATGGATGGTGGCGCTTGAGTATTAAGGGAGATATGGGGCTTCAAAGGTTTGCCCAAAATGCCATTTTTCAGCCATTATAAGACTACGTATTTTGATGAAAGTGTACGTTATCGATTTTATTGTTTTTTCTCATGGATTCTAATGCCAGAATTTACTGATGGTGAAAAACCTGGTGAATTAGGAGTTTTAGGTGATTTTCGAGGCTCTATAACCCCCTGAGAGAGGGCAAAAATGGCAAATTGTGTGTAAAAATAAAGTACCAAACTATTATGTTTTTCTATAGAGTTCGATGAGGAGTATCACATAGTAAAAGATGGATGGTGGCGCTTGAGTATTAAGGGAGATATGGGCTTCAAAGGTTTTGGTGATTTTCGAGGCACTATAACCCCTGAGAGAGGCAAAAATGGCAAATTGTGTGTAAAAATAAAGTACCAAACTATTATGTTTTTCTGATAGAGTTCGATGAGGAGTATCACATAGTAAAAGATGGATGGTGGCGCTTGAGTATTAAGGGAGAATGGGCTTCAAAGGTTTGCCCAAAATGCCATTTTTCAGCCATTATAAGACTACGTATTTTGATGAAAGTGTACGTTATCGATTTTATTGTTTTTTCTCATGGATTCTAATGCCCTGAATTTACTGATGGTGAAAAACCTGGTGAATTAGGAGTTTTAGGTGATTTTCGAGGCTCTATAACCCCCTGAGAGAGGGCAAAAATGGCAAATTGTGTGTAAAAATAAAGTACCAAACTATTATGTTTTTCTGATAGAGTTCGATGAGGAGTATCACATAGTAAAGATGGATGGTGGCGCTTGAGTATTAAGGGAGATATGGGGCTTCAAAGGTTTTAGGTGATTTTCGAGGCACTATAACCCCCTGAGAGAGGGCAAAAATGGCAAATTGTGTGTAAAAATAAAGTACCAAACTATTATGTTTTTCTGATAGAGTTCGATGAGAGTATCACATAGTAAAAGATGGATGGTGGCGCTTGAGTATTAAGGGAGATATGGGGCTTCAAAGGTTTGCCCAAAATGCATTTTTCAGCCATTATAAGACTACGTATTTTGATGAGTGTACGTTATCGATTTTATTGTTTTTTCTCATGGATTCTAATGCCCAGAATTTACTGATGGTGAAAAACCTGGTGAATTAGGAGTTTTAGGTGATTTTCGAGGCTCTATAACCCCCTGAGAGAGGGCAAAAATGGCAAATTGTGTGTAAAAATAAAGTACCAAACTATTATGTTTTTCTGATAGAGTTCGATGAGGAGTTCACATAGTAAAAGATGGATGGTGGCGCTTGAGTATTAAGGGAGATATGGGCTTCAGTTTTAGGTGATTTTCGAGGCACTATAACCCCCTGAGAGAGGGCAAAAATGGCAAATTGTGTGTAAAAATAAAGTACCAAACTATTATGTTTTTCTGATAGAGTTCGATGAGAGTATCACATAGTAAAAGATGGATGGTGGCGCTTGAGTATTAAGGGAGATATGGGGCTTCAAAGGTTTGCCCAAAATGCCATTTTTCAGCCATTATAAGACTACGTATTTTGATGAAAGTGTACGTTATCGATTTTATTGTTTTTTCTCATGGATTCTAATGCCCTGAATTTACTGATGGTGAAAAACCTGGTGAATTAGGAGTTTTAGGTGATTTTCGAGGCTCTATAACCCCCTGAGAGAGGGCAAAAATGGCAAATTGTGTGTAAAAATAAAGTACCAAACTATTATGTTTTTCTGATAGAGTTCGATGAGGAGTATCACATAGTAAAAGATGGATGGTGGCGCTTGAGTATTAAGGGAGATATGGGGCTTCAAAGGTTTTAGGTGATTTTCGAGGCACTATAACCCCCTGAGAGAGGGCAAAAATGGCAAATTGTGTGTAAAAATAAGTACCAAACTATTATGTTTTTCTGATAGAGTTCGATGAGGAGTATCACATAGTAAAAGATGGATGGTGGCGCTTGAGTATTAAGGGAGATAGGGGCTTCAAAGGTTTGCCCAAAATGCCATTTTTCAGCCATTATAAGACTACGTATTTGATGAAAGTGTACGTTATCGATTTTATTGTTTTTTCTCATGGATTCTAATGCCCAGAATTTACTGATGGTGAAAAACCTGGTGAATTAGGAGTTTTAGGTATTTTCGAGGCTCTATAACCCCTGAGAGAGGGCAAAAATGGCAAATTGTGTGTAAAAAATAAGTACCAAACTATTATGTTTTTCTGATAGAGTTCGATGAGGAGTATCACATAGTAAAGATGGATGGTGGCGCTTGAGTATTAAGGGAGATATGGGGCTTCAAAGGTTTTAGGTGATTTTCGAGGCACTATAACCCCCTGAGAGAGGGCAAAAATGGCAAATTGTGTGTAAAAATAAAGTACCAAACTATTATGTTTTTCTGATAGAGTTCGATGAGGAGTATCACATAGTAAAAGATGGATGGTGGCGCTTGAGTATTAAGGGAGATATGGGGCTTCAAAGGTTTGCCCAAAATGCCATTTTTCAGCCATTATAAGACTACGTATTTTGATGAAAGTGTACGTTATCGATTTTATTGTTTTTTCTCATGGATTCTAATGCCCTGAATTTACTGATGGTGAAAAACCTGGTGAATTAGGAGTTTTAGGTGATTTTCGAGGCTCATAACCCCCCTGAGAGAGGGCAAATGGCAAATTGTGTGTAAAATAAAGTACCAAACTATTATGTTTTTCTGATAGAGTTCGATGAGGAGTATCACATAGTAAAAGATGGATGGTGGCGCTTGAGTATTAAGGGAGATATGGGGCTTCAAAGTTTTAGGTGATTTTCGAGGCACTATAACCCCCTGAGAAGGGCAAAAATGGCAAATTGTGTGTAAAAATAAAGTACCAACTATTATGTTTTTCTGATAGAGTTCGATGAGGAGTATCACATAGTAAAAGATGGATGGTGGCCTTGAGTATTAAGGGAGATATGGGGCTTCAAAGGTTTGCCCAAAATGCCATTTTTCAGCCATTATAAGACTACGTATTTTGATGAAAGTGTACGTTATCGATTTTATTGTTTTTTCTCTGGATTCTAATGCCTGAATTTACTGATGGTGAAAAACCTGGTGAATTAGGAGTTTTAGGTGATTTTCGAGGCTCTATAACCCCCTGAGAGAGGGCAAAAATGGCAAATTGTGTGTAAAAATAAAGTACCAAACTATTATGTTTTTCTGATAGAGTTCGATGAGGAGTATCACATAGTAAAAGATGGATGGTGGCGCTTGAGTATTAAGGGAGATATGGGGCTTCAAAGGTTTAGGTGATTTTCGAGGCACTATACCCCCCTGAGAGAGGGCAAAAATGGCAAATTGTGTGTAAAAATAAAGTACCAAACTATTATGTTTTTCTGATAGAGTTCGATGAGGAGTATCACATAGTAAAAGATGGATGGTGGCGCTTGAGTATTAAGGGAGATATGGGGCTTCAAAGGTTTGCCCAAAATGCCATTTTTCAGCCATTATAAGACTACGTATTTTGATGAAAGTGTACGTTATCGATTTTATTGTTTTTCTCATGGATTCTAATGCCCTGAATTTACTGATGGTGAAAAACCTGGTGAATTAGGAGTTTTAGGTATTTTCGAGGCTCTATAACCCCCTGAGAGAGGCAAAAATGGCAAATTGTGTGTAAAATAAAGTACCAAACTATTATGTTTTTCTGATAGAGTTCGATGAGGAGTATCAATAGTAAAAGATGGATGGTGGCGCTTGAGTATTAAGGGAGATATGGGGCTTCAAAGGTTTTAGGTGATTTTCGAGGCACTATAACCCCCTGAGAGAGGCAAAAATGGCAAATTGTGTGTAAAAATAAAGTACCAACTATTATGTTTTTCTGATAGAGTTCGATGAGGAGTATCACATAGTAAAAGATGGATGGTGGCGCTTGAGTATTAAGGGAGATATGGGGCTTCAAAGGTTTGCCCAAAATGCCATTTTTCAGCCATTATAAGACTACGTATTTTGATGAAAGTGTACGTTATCGATTTTATTGTTTTTTCTCATGGATTCTAATGCCCTGAATTTACTGATGGTGAAAACCTGGTGAATTAGGAGTTTTAGGTGATTTTCGAGGCTCTATAACCCCCCTGAGAGAGGGCAAAAATGGCAAATTGTGTGTAAAATAAAGTACCAAACTATTATGTTTTTCTGATAGAGTTCGATGAGGAGTATCACATAGTAAAAGATGGATGGTGGCGCTTGAGTATTAAGGGAGATATGGGCTTCAAAGGTTTTAGGTGATTTTCGAGGCACTATAACCCCCTGAGAGAGGCAAAAATGGCAAATTGTGTGTAAAAATAAAGTACCAAACTATTATGTTTTTCTGATAGAGTTCGATGAGGTATCACATAGTAAAAGATGGATGGTGGCGCTTGAGTATTAAGGGAGATATGGGGCTTCAAAGGTTTGCCCAAAATGCCATTTTTCAGCCATTATAAGACTACGTATTTTGATGAAAGTGTACGTTATCGATTTTATTGTTTTTTCTCATGGATTCTAATGCCCAGAATTTACTGATGGTGAAAAACCTGGTGAATTAGGAGTTTTAGGTGATTTTCGAGGCTCTATAACCCCCTGAGAGAGGGCAAAAATGGCAAATTGTGTGTAAAAATAAAGTACCAAACTATTATGTTTTTCTGATAGAGTTCGATGAGGAGTATCACATAGTAAAAGATGGATGGTGGCGCTTGAGTATTAAGGGAGATATGGGGCTTCAAAGTTTTAGGTGATTTTCGAGGCACTATAACCCCCTGAGAGAGGGCAAAAATGGCAAATTGTGTGTAAAATAAAGTACCAAACTATTATGTTTTTCTGATAGAGTTCGATGAGGAGTATCACATAGTAAAAGATGGATGGTGGCGCTTGAGTATTAAGGGAGATATGGGGCTTCAAAGGTTTGCCCAAAATGCCATTTTTCAGCCATTATAAGACTACGTATTTTGATGAAAGTGTACGTTATCGATTTTATTGTTTTTTCTCATGGATTCTAATGCCCTGAATTTACTGATGGTGAAAAACCTGGTGAATTAGGAGTTTTAGGTGATTTTCGAGGCTCTATAACCCCCCTGAGAGAGGGCAAAAATGGCAAATTGTGTGTAAAAATAAAGTACCAAACTATTATGTTTTTCTGATAGAGTTCGATGAGGAGTATCACATAGTAAAAGATGGATGGTGGCGCTTGAGTATTAAGGGAGATATGGGGTTCAAAGGTTTTAGGTGATTTTCGAGGCACTATAACCCCCTGAGAGAGGGCAAAAATGGCAAATTGTGTGTAAAAATAAAGTACCAAACTATTATGTTTTTCTGATAGAGTTCGATGAGAGTATCACATAGTAAAAGATGGATGGTGGCGCTTGAGTATTAAGGGAGATATGGGGCTTCAAAGGTTTGCCCAAAATGCCATTTTTCAGCCATTATAAGACACGTACTATTTGATGAAAGTGTACGTTATCGATTTTATTGTTTTTTCTCATGGATTCTAATGCCCAGATTTACTGATGGTGAAAAACCTGGTGAATTAGGAGTTTTAGGTGATTTTCGAGGCTCTATAACCCCCTGAGAGAGGGCAAAAATGGCAAATTGTGTGTAAAAATAAAGTACCAAACTATTATGTTTTTCTGATAGAGTTCGATGAGAGTATCACATAGTAAAAGATGGATGGTGGCGCTTGAGTATTAAGGAGATATGGGCTTCAAAGGTTTAGGTGATTTCGAGGCACTATAACCCCCTGAGAGAGGGCAAAAATGGCAAATTGTGTGTAAAAATAAAGTACCAAACTATTATGTTTTTCTGATAGAGTTCGATGAGGAGTATCACATAGTAAAAGATGGATGGTGGCGCTTGAGTATTAAGGGAGATATGGGGCTTCAAAGGTTTGCCCAAAATGCCATTTTTCAGCCATTATAAGACTACGTATTTTGATGAAAGTGTACGTTATGATTTTATTGTTTTTTCTCATGGATTCTAATGCCCTGAATTTACTGATGGTGAAAAACCTGGTGAATTAGGAGTTTTAGGTGATTTTCGAGCTCTATAACCCCCCTGAGAGAGGGCAAAAATGGCAAATTGTGTGTAAAAAAAAGTACCAAACTATTATGTTTTTCTGATAGAGTTCGATGAGGAGTATCACATAGTAAAAGATGGATGGTGGCGCTTGAGTATTAAGGGAGATATGGGCTTCAAAGGTTTTAGGTGATTTTCGAGGCACTATAACCCCCTGAGAGAGGGCAAAAATGGCAAATTGTGTGTAAAAATAAAGTACCAAACTATTATGTTTTTCTGAAGAGTTCGATGAGGAGTATCACATAGTAAAAGATGGATGGTGGCGCTTGAGTATTAAGGGAGATATGGGGCTTCAAAGGTTTGCCCAAAATGCCATTTTTCAGCCATTATAAGACTACGTATTTTGATGAAAGTGTACGTTATCGATTTATTGTTTTTTCCATGGATTCTAATGCCCTGAATTTACTGATGGTGAAAAACCTGGTGAATTAGGAGTTTTAGGTGATTTTCGAGGCTCTATAACCCCCTGAGAGAGGGCAAAAATGGCAAATTGTGTGTAAAAATAAAGTACCAAACTATTATGTTTTTCTGATAGAGTTCGATGAGGAGTATCACATAGTAAAAGATGGATGGTGGCGCTTGAGTATTAAGGGAGATATGGGCTTCAAAGTTTTAGGTGATTTTCGAGGCACTATAACCCCCTGAGAGAGGGCAAAAATGGCAAATTGTGTGTAAAAATAAAGTACCAAACTATTATGTTTTTCTGATAGAGTTCGATGAGGAGTATCACATAGTAAAAGATGGATGGTGGCGCTTGAGTATTAAGGAGATATGGGCTTCAAAGGTTGCCCAAAATGCCATTTTCAGCCATTATAAGACTACGTATTTTGATGAAAGTGTACGTTATCGATTTTATTGTTTTTTCTCATGGATTCTAATGCCCTGAATTTACTGATGGTGAAAAACCTGGTGAATTAGGAGTTTTAGGTGATTTTCGAGGCTCTATAACCCCCTGAGAGAGGGCAAAAATGGCAAATTGTGTGTAAAAATAAAGTACCAAACTATTATGTTTTTCTGATAGAGTTCGATGAGGAGTATCACATAGTAAAAGATGGATGGTGGCGCTTAGTATTAAGGGAGATATGGGCTTCAAAGGTTTTAGGTGATTTTCGAGGCACTATAACCCCCTGAGAGAGGGCAAAAATGGCAAATTGTGTGTAAAAATAAAGTACCAAACTATTATGTTTTTCTGATAGAGTTCGATGAGGAGTATCACATAGTAAAAGATGGATGGTGCGCTTGAGTATTAAGGAGATATGGGGCTTCAAAGGTTTGCCCAAAATGCCATTTTTCAGCCATTATAAGACTACGTATTTTGATGAAAGTGTACGTTATCGATTTTATTGTTTTTTCTCATGGATTCTAATGCCCTGAATTTACTGATGGTGAAAAACCTGGTGAATTAGGAGTTTAGGTGATTTTCGAGGCTCTATAACCCCCTGAGAGAGGGCAAAAATGGCAAATTGTGTGTAAAAATAAAGTACCAAACTATTATGTTTTTCTGATAGAGTTCGATGAGGAGTATCACATAGTAAAAGATGGATGGTGGCGCTTGAGTATTAAGGGAGATATGGGGCTTCAAAGTTTTAGGTGATTTTCGAGGCACTATAACCCCCCTGAGAGAGGGCAAAATGGCAAATTGTGTGTAAAAATAAAGTACCAAACTATTATGTTTTTCTGATAGAGTTCGATGAGGAGTATCACATAGTAAAAGATGGATGGTGGCGCTTGAGTATTAAGGAGATATGGGGCTTCAAAGGTTTGCCCAAAATGCCATTTTTCAGCCATTATAAGACTACGTATTTTGATGAAAGTGTACGTTATCGATTTTATTGTTTTTTCTCATGGATTCTAATGCCCTGAATTTACTGATGGTGAAAAACCTGGTGAATTAGGAGTTTTAGGTGATTTTCGAGGCTCTATAACCCCCCTGAGAGAGGGCAAAAATGGCAAATTGTGTGTAAAAATAAAGTACCAAACTATTATGTTTTTCTGATAGAGTTCGATGAGGAGTATCACATAGTAAAAGAATGGTGGGCGCTTGAGTATTAAGGGAGATATGGGGCTTCAAAGGTTTTAGGTGATTTTCGAGGCACTATAACCCCCTGAGAGAGGGCAAAAATGGCAAATTGTGTGTAAAAATAAAGTACCAAACTATTATGTTTTTCTGATAGAGTTCGATGAGGAGTATCACATAGTAAAAGATGGATGGTGGCGCTTGAGTATTAAGGGAGATATGGGGCTTCAAAGGTTTGCCCAAAATGCCATTTTTCAGCCATTATAAGACTACGTATTTTGATGAAAGTGTACGTTATCGATTTTATTGTTTTTTCTCATGGATTCTAATGCCCTGAATTTACTGATGGTGAAAAACCTGGTGAATTAGGAGTTTTAGGTGATTTTCGAGGCTCTATAACCCCCCTGAGAGAGGGCAAAAATGGCAAATTGTGTGTAAAATAAAGTACCAAACTATTATGTTTTTCTGATAGAGTTCGATGAGGAGTATCACATAGTAAAAGATGGATGGTGGCGCTTGAGTATTAAGGGAGATATGGGGCTTCAAAGGTTTTAGGTGATTTTCGAGGCACTATAACCCCCTGAGAGAGGGCAAAATGGCAAATTGTGTGTAAAAATAAAGTACCAAACTATTATGTTTTTCTGATAGAGTTCGATGAGAGTATCACATAGTAAAAGATGGATGGTGGCGCTTGAGTATTAAGGGAGATATGGGCTTCAAAGGTTTGCCCAAAATGCCATTTTTCAGCCATTATAAGACTACGTATTTTGATGAAAGTGTACGTTATCGATTTTATTGTTTTTTCTCATGGATTCTAATGCCCTGAATTTACTGATGGTGAAAAACCTGGTGAATTAGGAGTTTTGGTGATTTCGAGGCTCTATAACCCCCCTGAGAGAGGCAAAAATGGCAAATTGTGTGTAAAAATAAAGTACCAAACTATTATGTTTTTCTGATAGAGTTCGATGAGGAGTATCACATAGTAAAAGATGGATGGTGGCGCTTGAGTATTAAGGGAGATATGGGCTTCAAAGGTTTTAGGTGATTTTCGAGGCACTATAACCCCCTGAGAGAGGGCAAAAATGGCAAATTGTGTGTAAAAATAAAGTACCAAACTATTATGTTTTTCTGATAGAGTTCGATGAGGAGTATCACATAGTAAAAGATGGATGGTGGCGCTTGAGTATTAGGGAGATATGGGGCTTCAAAGGTTTGCCCAAAATGCCATTTTTCAGCCATTATAAGACTACGTATTTTGATGAAAGTGTACGTTATCGATTTTATTGTTTTTTCTCATGGATTCTAATGCCCGAATTTACTGATGGTGAAAAACCTGGTGAATTAGGAGTTTTAGGTGATTTTCGAGGCTCTATAACCCCCCTGAGAGAGGGCAAAAATGGCAAATTGTGTGTAAAAATAAAGTACCAAACTATTATGTTTTTCTGATAGAGTTCGATGAGAGTATCAACACATAGTAAAAAGATGGATGGTGGCGCTTGAGTATTAAGGGAGATATGGGGCTTCAAAGGTTTTAGGTGATTTTCGAGGCACTATAACCCCCCTGAGAGAGGGCAAAAATGGCAAATTGTGTGTAAAAATAAAGTACCAAACTATTATGTTTTTCTGATAGAGTTCGATGAGGAGTATCACATAGTAAAAGATGGATGGTGGCGCTTGAGTATTAAGGGAGATATGGGGCTTCAAAGGTTTGCCCAAAATGCCATTTTTCAGCCATTATAAGACTACGTATTTTGATGAAAGTGTACGTTATCGATTTTATTGTTTTTTCTCATGGATTCTAATGCCCTGAATTTACTGATGGTGAAAAACCTGGTGAATTAGGAGTTTTAGGTGATTTTCGAGGCTCTATAACCCCCTGAGAGAGGGCAAAAATGGCAAATTGTGTGTAAAAATAAAGTACCAAACTATTATGTTTTTCTGATAGAGTTCGATGAGGAGTATCACATAGTAAAAGATGGATGGTGGCGCTTGAGTATTAAGGGAGATATGGGGCTTCAAAGGTTTTAGGTGATTTTCGAGGCACTATAACCCCCTGAGAGAGGGCAAAAATGGCAAATTGTGTGTAAAAATAAAGTACCAAACTATTATGTTTTTCTGATAGAGTTCGATGAGGAGTATCACATAGTAAAAGATGGATGGTGGCGCTTGAGTATTAAGGGAGATATGGGGCTTCAAAGGTTTGCCCAAAATGCCATTTTTCAGCCATTATAAGACTACGTATTTTGATGAAAGTGTACGTTATCGATTTTATTGTTTTTTCTCATGGATTCTAATGCCCTGAATTTACTGATGGTGAAAAACCTGGTGAATTAGGAGTTTTAGGTGATTTTCGAGGCTCTATAACCCCCTGAGAGAGGGCAAAAATGGCAAATTGTGTGTAAAAATAAAGTACCAAACTATTATGTTTTTCTGATAGAGTTCGATGAGGAGTATCACATAGTAAAAGATGGATGGTGGCGCTTGAGTATTAAGGGAGATATGGGGCTTCAAAGGTTTGCCCAAAATGCCATTTTTCAGCCATTATAAGACTACGTATTTTGATGAAAGTGTACGTTATCGATTTTATTGTTTTTTCTCATGGATTCTAATGCCCTGAATTTACTGATGGTGAAAAACCTGGTGAATTAGGAGTTTTAGGTGATTTTCGAGGCTCTATAACCCCCTGAGAGAGGGCAAAAATGGCAAATTGTGTGTAAAAATAAAGTACCAAACTATTATGTTTTTCTGATAGAGTTCGATGAGGAGTATCACATAGTAAAAGATGGATGGTGGCGCTTGAGTATTAAGGGAGATATGGGGCTTCAAAGGTTTTAGGTGATTTTCGAGGCACTATAACCCCCTGAGAGAGGGCAAAAATGGCAAATTGTGTGTAAAAATAAAGTACCAAACTATTATGTTTTTCTGATAGAGTTCGATGAGGAGTATCACATAGTAAAAGATGGATGGTGGCGCTTGAGTATTAAGGGAGATATGGGGCTTCAAAGGTTTGCCCAAAATGCCATTTTTCAGCCATTATAAGACTACGTATTTTGATGAAAGTGTACGTTATCGATTTTATTGTTTTTTCTCATGGATTCTAATGCCCTGAATTTACTGATGGTGAAAAACCTGGTGAATTAGGAGTTTTAGGTGATTTTCGAGGCTCTATAACCCCCTGAGAGAGGGCAAAAATGGCAAATTGTGTGTAAAAATAAAGTACCAAACTATTATGTTTTTCTGATAGAGTTCGATGAGGAGTATCACATAGTAAAAGATGGATGGTGGCGCTTGAGTATTAAGGGAGATATGGGGCTTCAAAGGTTTTAGGTGATTTTCGAGGCACTATAACCCCCCTGAGAGAGGGCAAAAATGGCAAATTGTGTGTAAAAATAAAGTACCAAACTATTATGTTTTTCTGATAGAGTTCGATGAGGAGTATCACATAGTAAAAGATGGATGGTGGCGCTTGAGTATTAAGGGAGATATGGGGCTTCAAAGGTTTGCCCAAAATGCCATTTTTCAGCCATTATAAGACTACGTATTTTGATGAAAGTGTACGTTATCGATTTTATTGTTTTTTCTCATGGATTCTAATGCCCTGAATTTACTGATGGTGAAAAACCTGGTGAATTAGGAGTTTTAGGTGATTTTCGAGGCTCTATAACCCCCTGAGAGAGGGCAAAAATGGCAAATTGTGTGTAAAAATAAAGTACCAAACTATTATGTTTTTCTGATAGAGTTCGATGAGGAGTATCACATAGTAAAAGATGGATGGTGGCGCTTGAGTATTAAGGGAGATATGGGGCTTCAAAGGTTTTAGGTGATTTTCGAGGCACTATAACCCCCTGAGAGAGGCAAAAATGGCAAATTGTGTGTAAAAATAAAGTACCAACTATTATGTTTTTCTGATAGAGTTCGATGAGAGGTAGGGCTCATATACTTGAGTTAAAGAGGATTGCGTGGTACGGCTATGTATGAGTATTAGGAGAATATGGCGCTCGAGTTGTCTCACAAAATCGCCTGTTTAAGCTATAGACTGCATTTGATATACTAGTAGTCATCATCCTGGCCGTTATTGGAGGGTGGATTGAAAGGGTATGATACGTTATATAGTATGATTGTGCACTTTCATTTATATGCTTTATTTTTGCACCTTAGGTGGATCTCACCATAGGGCCAACCTTTCTGGTAATAGTTGCATGGTACATGGAGAAACGCTATGGAGTAGGCGTTTAGGAGTTTTTAGGTGATCCCTTGTTGTGCTGAGATAGCTCGATGTTTACACCCCTACTGCTGAGAAGTTGGATAAGAATGCAATGTTCGTGCTGTACAAATTTAACTAAAGGATACCAAAACTATGTGTAGTTATTCTTTCTGATAGAGGTTCGATGAGGAGCTATCTACCTAGTTGGTAATAGATCGAGCATTGGCTACTGCTGTTGATAATTAAGGAGAAATAGGGGTCGTGTCTCGACAGGTTTTCAGGGGTGTTTAATGTCGACGCGCACATCATATTTACGAGTCTCCACTAGAGATGAGGGGTAAATAGGAAAGAAATAGGCAAGTTGATAGTATATAAAATAGGTATGGTATTTTAAAATTCTGTTATAATATAAGCATGTAATATTCTGACTATAGGCAAGAGTAACTATAAAGGACACGTTATGATCTACATATGTTAATTAGTTATCTTTAAATTTTATCATAAAATTTTTTTTAAATTTTCACAAAAGTTTCAAGCTTATCACTTAAGTGCCTCTCAAACCCTCTTTCATGGGGCAGATGAGATGATAGTCTGTAGGCAAACATTATTCCAGTGACGAGGAAGTAAAATCCGTAGTGAAGAAGTGGCTCAAAGAACAGTCAATAGAATTTACGGGGGCAGCGATACATGCTCTCATTCGAAGGTGGAACATTGCTATTGAGAGAAACGCTGACAATGTGGAGAAGTAGGGATGTGATCCACAGAGGA